>VZSV01000143.1:51968-73690 GCA_013398735.1 Nothocercus julius
CGCCGGCCGCGCTCACGCTCGTCCCCGCCGCGCAGGTGGACAGCTGGTCTCTGGGCGTCCTCCTCTACATCCTGGTGCACGGCACGATGCCGTTTGACGGCCAGGACTACAAGACGCTGGTCAAGCAGATCACGAGCGGGGACTACCGGGAGCCCACGAAGCTGTCGGGTAGGTCGAGCGCCGCAGCACCGCGGCTCTCCCCTCCCTGCCCCGCTGCCGGCAGGGCTCACCAGCCTCTTCCGCAGATGCCTGCGGGCTCATCCGGTGGATGCTGATGGTGAACCCGGCGCGCCGCGCCACCATCGAGGACATCGCTACGCACTGGTGGGTGAACTGGGGCTACAAGGTGCCCGTCGGGGAGCAGGAGACGCTGTGCGAGAGCGGGTCGCCGCTGGCCACGGTGGCCGAGTGGCTGCGCCGCTCCTCCCGGCCCCTCTTCGAGAACGGCGCCAAGGTGCGCTGCTTCCTCAAGCAGCACCTGCCCGTGGCCGGGAGCGCCCTCGAGAGGCAGCGCTCCCTCAGGAAGTCCAAGAAGGAGAACGACGTCTCCCAGGCTCTTCAGGAGCCCGTCCCGGAGAGCCCCGCCAAGTCCGTCCTCAAGAGGCCCAAGGGCATCCTGAAGAAGAAGAACTCGGGCGAGCAGAAGGTGCCCGGCCCTGCGGCCACCGCCGAGGAGGGTGACGCGGCTCTGAGCCGTGTCCTTGCGGACGGCAGCGCGGCCGTGCCCAGGAAGGGCATCCTCAAGAAGCCCCCGACAAGGGAGTCGGGCTATTACTCCTCCCTGGAGGGCGCCCCGGACCTGGAGGGCGCCCCGGACCTGGAGGGCGCCCCGGACCTGGAGGGCGCCCCGGACCTGGAGGGCGCCCCGGACCTGGAGGGCGCCCCGGACCTGGAGGGCGCCCCGGACCTGGAGGGCGCCCCGGACCTGGAGGGCGCCCCGGACCTGGAGGGCGCCCCGGACCTGGAGGGCGCCCCGGACCTGGAGGGCGCCCCGGACCTGGAGGGCGCCCCGGACCTGGAGGGCGCCCCGGACCTGGAGGGCGCCCCGGACCTGGAGGGCGCCCCGGACCTGGAGGGCGGCGTGTTTGCCGAGGGTCCCCCCGCGGCGCCGGGCGCTCCGGGGCTCCCCGCGCATCCCAGGGGCATTCTGAAGCATAACGGCAAGTTCTCCTCCGGCAGCCCCGTGCCGGGCTTGGGGCGTTTTGGGGAGGCGCCCGTGGCCCCCCGCGGCCGCCCCGGCAGCGCCGTCAGTGAGGACAGCATCCTCTCCACCGAGTCCTTCGAGCAGCTGGACCTGCCCGCCCGCGTCCCCCACGGCACCGTGCGCGGCTGCGTCTCCCTCGACAGCCTCCTCCGCCGCGAGGAGGAGGAGGAGGAGGAGGAGGGCGGGCGCCGGCCGCGCCGCTGGACGGTCATGCACTGCCCCGAGCCCCCGGCCCAGAGCCGCCGCTCGCCGTGGGGCTGTGCTGGCGTCACAGAGGTCTACGCGCAGGCCGTGGCCATCGGCATGAAGCTGAGCTGAGCGGGACAGCTGCCCCGGCGCCCGTGAGGGGACGGGGCTGAGTCCCCGCTGCCCTGGCCCCCAGCCCCGCGTCCCGGCTGGGGGCACTGGGCCCTGCTTGGAACCAACACCCAGGGCTGCTCTGGGCCCCATGGCCGTGGTCCGGTGGCCCTGGCGCTGCCGTCCTCCCGTTGCGAACGGGGCTCCTCATCTCCTGGCGGGGACGAAGGGTCGTTCTTGTCGGGCGTTGTTGTTCCCTTTGCACTGTTGTTGGCCGCACAAGGCACCGCGCGGCGCGGGTGATATACCTCAACCAGGCTCGAGATGTAGCAGGGCACGGGGGTGGCCCCACGGTGCCCCCCGGGGCTGGTGCCCAAGCTCTGGGATCCCTGGATTTACTGGCAATGGGGCCCGAGGGCTCCGGCCCCTGCTGCTTCCCCCTCCTGCTCTGCCACACCGACCTGGAAGAGCAGCCGGCGGGGTCGGCGCTGCAGGAAACGCTGACCTGGGTGGGAAGGAGGGGGGGGGGGGGGAAAAGGGGCCTTTCCTAAGGCATCACTTCTCTATTTATTGCATTGGGGTTGGTTAATGTAAAACTTCCTCAGCACTGGATTTTCCTGTCTCTGGGAGAAGCTTCTGGAAGCCGCCGTCCCCCCCGGGGCTGGGGGCAGAGGGCAGGGGCTGCAGACGCGGCAGCTCAGGGCTCCTTTGCGGCCCCTGTCCCTTCCCTGTGTGCGGGGGCCCTCTTGTCCCCTCCTTCCCCCAGTGTTGGTTGGAGAAAACATGGATTAAATTAAAAGCGGAACGTGGACCAGGATTGTGTTTCACCTGTTCTGTTGCACTGCGTGCCCATGGAGCATCCCAGGTACTTTCCCAGGACTGGGTGACAAGTCCCTGCTCTGTCCCCTGCTGTGCCCTTGAAACCGTTTCTGTGGGCCTATGGAGTGCTGTAAGGATGTTCCCTTTCCACTCGGGTTGGTGGGAGCCGCTAGGGCCTCCTCCCCGTGCCCTTTGCCCGCTCCGGCGGCGTTCCTGCGTGCCAGGAATGCCCGTCGTGCTCTGGGGCCGGCCCCCCCCACGCATTCCCCGCGAGCTTCCAGCACATTAGGCAAGGCCCGAGGGCTCCGCAGGCGCTTGCAGGACATCCAGCTTAGCAAGGGCAAAGTCCCCTCAAGGAGGTGGCTGCGCAGCCCCTGCTCCTGTCCCCTTTCCCTGATGCAAGAAGTAGGGAAAGGGGACTGCTGCATCCTGCCCTTTCCCTGCTTCCCACGTGCATGCAGCTGTTTGCACCAAGCTCATTCCCAGCTTTCTGTGCCTGATCCCCTCCAGGGGCAGGCGAATCCCCCTGGCCCTGGTGCCCTTCTCCCTGCAGGGAGTTGTCCCGTGACCGTGACTCGGGGCACTTGTGTGGCATGTGGTGGCATTGGTTTTCGTGGCACCTGCGGGCTCCCTTGGAGCCGGGCTGTTCCCGGGGCCGCGGGGCAGCCTGTGCTGGGAGCGTGGGATTTGCCCCGGCTGCAGGGAAGGAGGCGGAAGCGGGACCAGCCCTGTCATCTCGCTGGGAAGTGGGCGGCTTTCCAAGGGATGGGGAAACGGGTCAGGCTGCCAGGACCGGGAAAACCGGCGCAGCTGGGGGCCGGGGCCTCGCTGCACAGGTCTGGCCCGCGGGACCTGCCCTGCGTGGCAGCGATGCCACCGATGCCACCGTCTGCACGTGAGAGACCCGGCGGGGTGGCTGCAGCGACCGTCGCCGTTCCTGTGCAGCAGCAGCTCCCAGGCCCAGCTCCGAGCCTGGGCATTCCCAGGGACAGCCCTTGGAAACGGCCCTTTCTCTCCCCAGCCCCTTTCCCCCACCTCTCCTCCCGCTGGGAGCTGCCTCTTCTTTCAGGCCGTGACGGATATTAACGGCTCCCTTTCATTCCCTGCATATCCCTGCAGACCCGCTGCAGCTTTGCCAACCCTTGCGTGATGTGCAAACCCTGCTGCGATCTGCAGCCCCCCGCGGCGCTGCAACCCGCTGCTCCGCCAGCCCCTGCGGCCGCGCGCCCGGCGCTTCCTTCCCTCGCTGCCGCGCGCTTGCAGAGCTGAGGGCGACGGGCCCCGATGCAACGATTTCCAGCCTGCAAAACGGGGTGTGCACCATCCTGGGGGCAACACCGCGGCGTGGGCAAGAAGGGCCGTGCCAAAAATAGGGGAGAAAAGGGGTTTTGGGGTGGGAAGCTGCTCTGCGCTCAGAGGCAGCTCTCGATGGGGCCAGGCTGGGAGTTTCCGGAGCTGTCGGCACTGCCCGGCCTCGAGGCCGCCAGCCGTGAGTCACCCGTCGTCGCTGTCCGGGCTTGCGGAGGCGCCGGATGCATCGGGCCCATATTTGGGCTGTTCCATGCGGAAACGTCGCAGCTGCGCGCGGGCCGGGCGCCCCGCTGCGCGTCCGCCCGCAGCGGCTCCGCAGCAGCGGCCCAACAAAGCTCAGGTGCTCCCGAGCCGACCCGGCCTTCAAAGCAGGGCCCTCTCTTCTTTTTTTTCGTTTCAAGTGTTACCTGTTTGATGCCGGTTGCTTTGAAGATGAGAAATCCCCACATGAAAGTCCTGCCATTTTTGATGACACTTTGCTACGAGCCGGGAGCAGCCCAAGAAAGGGAAGTGCAGGGCCCCCGTGCGAGCTCTGATCCCATGCCGGGATGGGGCCGTTTCCGTGGGCCGCTCCGAGCCCGTGACCAAAGCCGTGGTCCAGAGGCCGTAACGAAGGGCTCAGCTGGAAATGCTTCCAAACCGTGGCCGGAAAGCAGCTCTTCCCGCTCCGGGAGCCCGGCTGCTGGCCCCGCTGCTGCCTTCCCAGCCCTTTCCTGGGCAGCCTGCATGGACGGATGCATGGAAAGATGGATGGATGGATGGATGGATGGATGGATGGATGGATGGATGGACGGACGGACGGACGGACGGACAGGGAGGCGATGCTGCCCCCGCCGCCACCGACAAGCAATCAGCCCCGCCGTGTCTCCCGTCGGCGCCCGGCGCCGCGGTGGGGGCTCTGCCGTCGGCTATTTTTGCAACCTTATCTGGCCGTCTCACTCTCCCGCTTTCTCCCGGCTGCCTTTCCCGGTTTTCCCTGCCCTCCCAGCAGCCCTGGTCCCCCCCCATCCCGCCCACCCTTCGCTTTGATCCGAGGAAGCAGCAATTGATCCTCCTTATCTTTACTGTGGTAGAGACATTCCCAGCACTGCCCTTAATTAAATTCCTCTTCGTTTTCCTCTCCCAGCCTCCTCCCTCACCAGCTCCAGACAGGTATTTATATTCCTTTTTAATGTGTAATTAAATTATGAGGTTTGTCCTGCGAAATCCCAGGCGCTGGGCAGCCCCCAGCGCGGTGGCCACCCCCGCTCCCCTCCAGCTCCTCTGAGCTTTTCCGCTAGGAAATTTTTCCTCCAGACACGCTGACCCCGGGGGTAGCGAGTATTTTTCATGTAGATCAGTCGAAATTCCCCCGGCGACGGCACAGGAATGCAAAGCATGTTATCCTTGGGACTGGCTCTTTCTTCCTACGGCTGCAGATGGCGGGGGGAGAGGGAGGCGCCGGGGGTCCCTGGGCTGTTCCCCACTGCCCTCCTCCTCCTCCTCCTCCTCCTCCTCGGCTGTCAAGCAGAGGGGAGGGAGGAAGAGCCCGTCAGGTCCGCAGCACTGGCTGGATTCCCTGCATCTCCATGAAGGGCAATTAGCCCTTAGCTCCCCAAGCAATTTATTATTATAATTTCTTGGGAGCTCCTTGCACGGATGAGCTTCCTGAGGCCAGTGTGCGCAGGAGGGCCCGGGAACACCTGCGGCCACTGCTGCGGGGACGTCCCGGCATCGCCGGTGGCTCCGGGAGCCCTCGTGTGGTTGTGGGTGCCGTGGAGTCTCCTCCGCCGCGCGGCTGCGCTCGCCCTTTGCCCTTCCTCCTCCTCGTTGTGTCTTCTGCAGCTGCGGCACCAATTTGGGACCCCATGCGCAGCATCTGGTTTGCTCTATGGGCCCCGGGCAGGGCAACGCAGGAGGTGGAGGAAATAAGGGTAAAGGGAACACGGGACAGAGGTGCAGGACCCTTGCAGCAGGGTGCAATGAGCGTCCCGTTCTCTGCATCCCCGCAGGGCAGCTTGGCGGGTGCTGCCACGGGGTCCCCCCATCAAACCGCACCGAAACAAGGAGCCCCTGCCCCAAAAGGGCTCCTGCCTGGACGCCCGAGCGCCGGCAGCAGCGGCCCTGGGCGCCCCTCGTGTGCACGGGGTGGGTCACGTTTGCAGCAGCCCCCAGCGCTCGCGAGTGGATCCCAACCCCAAGGACGGGGCTACCGGCCACATTCCCGCTGGGACAAACCGCTCGCGCTCAGCAGCGCTGCACCCGAGGTGGATGTGCCTGTGCATATATTTTTATATATATATTTATATATATAGGTGTGTGTAGATATATTACATAAATATATATGTATGAAATAATTTAAGAAACAGTTGAGGCAGCAAGCCGTGCTCGCGCGCGGGGCCGGGAGGCGGCCGCTGGCCCCGCCGCCCTCGGCTCGCAACGGGGACGCGAGGGAAACGCGAACCGCACGCGCACACACATGCACACGACACGGAGCCGAGCGGGGGAAGGACTGAACGGCAGGAAGCGCTGGAGGATGCGTCGCCTGCAGCAGCGCCGGCGGGAGCGGGGCCGCCCGCCCGCCCCCTGCTCGCTCCCGCACGCGCTCCGCATCGACGGGGCGGCCTCGCCGGCTTGGCCTTCCCGGGAGCAGGAAGAACCCGCGGCACCCGCGGACACCCGTGTGCCCTTGCTCCTGCCCCCGGCGCCACGTGGGCTCTGACCACCACCTGCTGCCCACGGCCTCTCGGCACGGGGGAAGGACATTCGAAAGCCAAACCCAGTGACAGACAACTTAGCACTTGCATCCCAAACTCCTGCATCCCGCCCTCCCCAGCCTCCCAAGGACCGACAGGTCCCGGCTCCATCTCCACCGTGTGGGTGCTGGATGCGACGGCTGACGGCTGCAGGGAGGGCGAAGGGAAAGCAACTCAACCAAGAGCAGGGAGGAGGCAAACGAAGGCTCCGGCCGCTGGCCCCATCCTGGCTCCCCTTGCTGGGAACCGGGAAGGCCCCGGGCGCAGCGGCCGGGCCGGGGATCAGCTGGGAAGCAGCACGTGCTCCAGGAAGTAGGTGATGGAGTCCCAGTGCTTCCAGAGGAAGAGGAGGAAGAGGACGAGCAGGGCGGTGCTGAGGATGCGCATGCGGGTCTTCATGAGCGGCGTGATGAAGTTGGCGATGGTGGAGACGAAGACGAGCAGCACGGCCATGAGGGCCAGGATGACGTTGATGAACTTGCCCAGGAGGGCCCGCGCGTTGGCGTTCTCCACCCCTTCCAGCTGCACCACTTGCTGCTGCTGCTGCTGCAGCTCCAGCTTGGTGACCCGTGTCAGGCAGGACTCGACGGCCTCCTGCAAGGCACCGGCCACGTCAGGGCACCGCGCTGCCCACCCGCCTCGTCACAAAAGGTGCCACCCGGTCTCCCAGGCAAGACCCCCACCCGGCCAGACGAGGCTCTGGCCCCAGGTCCCCCAGCGCGTTCACCCACCTGGATGTCCCGCGCCCTCTCATAGGACTGGTAGGCCACCTTCTCCTCCATGCTGGCCAGCTCCTGCTTCAGGTTGGTCATCTCGTTCTGGTGCAGCTCCGTGAGGTCGTTCAGCTGCTCCTCCAGGCGCTCATACCTGCACGGGGAGGCCGCAGGGCATTGGCGACCGCGGTGTGCGCAGCATGCACAGACCCCCCCGGGGCCCTGCAGCCGCGGGGCTGTGGCCGCTTCTAGCTGCGAGCTGTTGCACGGTGGCATCAGCACAGCCCAGGCGAGCGCGTCCCCAGCTCCACATGCTGCCACCCTCCATCCCTACCTGTAGCGCTCCTCCTGCAAACACTGCGTCATGTAGGTGTAGTCCCGCTGCAGCTGCGCCTTGAGGTCCTCCATGGAGTCCTCCAGGTGCGACTGGCTCTCCTTGATCTCCCGCAGCTCCTCCAGGATGGTGTCGAAGCTGTTGTGGTGACTGTCCAACGTGTTGGACTTGGGGCTGCCCAAGCCGCCAGGCCCGGCGCCGGAGTTGCTGCCGCCAGCGGAGCCCGACGTGGCGCTGGAGCACTCGTCATCGCTGCCGTACTTGGGGCTGGAGACCAAGGTGGCACTGCCGCTCAGCGCCCGCGACGCCTCCTCGGGGTGCCCGTCGTCCAGCGTGTCCTTCAGGTGGGCGATGTTGTCCGCACTGCCGAACTTGTTGCGGATGAGGCTGGCGAACTCGCGGGGCTTGGAGACCACAGCGGTGTGGGTGGCCTGCGACAAGCCCGAGAGCCCCCCCTTGACACCCTCCACGACGCCGCCGCCGAAGCCACTGATGCTGGAGCGCACGTTGGCACCCACGTCCTTGAGGCCTTGGTGCATGTCCCGGAAAACATCCTTGGGCTGCCGGGACGGCCCGTTCTGCTCAATCTCCTTCAGCTTCTTGTGGTAGTGCTCGAGCTTCTTGTGCAGCTGCGCTATGGTCTGTGCCGACTTCTGGTTCTTCTTCTCGAAGACCTGCTTGATGCGGGAGGCCTGCTGCTTGTCCGCGTTGTTGGCCAGCTTCAGGTACTCGGCCACGTTGTCGTCCCGCGCCTCCTGCTCGATTTTGATCTGCTCCGTGATCTTGAGGATCTTCTGGTGCAGATGCTCAATGGCAGCTTTGGTTCGGTGCGGGTCCGGAGTGCCCTCGGGGACGTCCAGGCAGATGTTGCCGTCAGCATCGCCGTGGCCAGTGGTGGAAGGGAGGCTCAGGGCCGTCACGTCCCCCTTGTCCAGCTGCAGCAAAGAGAGGGCAGGACAAAGCTCAGCGCAGGAGGCAAAGCCAAAGCTCAGCTTGGAGCCCCCCAGGCTCCCGCAGGCACCAGCCCCGACCCACCGCAGGGGCAATGAAGAGCCAAAACCTAAAGCCAAGGTCCAACCTGCTGCCAAAGCAGCCAGGAGAGCAGGGACGGAGCAACAGGCGGGTATTTCAGTTCTGAGCATAACTCTGAGCATGGATGTGGGTTTTTCACCCACGGCTTGGACCCCTCCGCAGGCACAACCCCTGTAAACCACCCTGTAAATCACCATACTGATTTCCATCCTACAGGTGAGAAATTAAAGCATCGGGAGGGAAAACCACCTGCCTGCAGCTCTGCTTAGGAGCGCGGGCAGAGGCTGGGAGCGCAGCCGCTTTTCCGCTTGAGCATTGCAAACCCTCCCAGGTGCTTGGGTTTATATGCAGATTCTTATGCAAATCTCAGCAGTTGTATAAACAGCTCCTGGCTCCTAATTAAGAGCCGCTTGGAAGTTAAATACCGCTGGCAGACCTGGATAATTTCTCCTTTCCATCACACTTTCCCCGAGTGACCCTTTAATAGGGATAAGGCCAAGGATAGCTGCCGGGGAGCACGTTACCAGCAGGAGAGGGGACATGACCAGCCCCATCCACCCCAGCACTCAGTGCAAACACGGCCAGGCTCTTGGCCAGTGTTTTGCTGCCCGGAATGGCTCAGGGATATTTGCAGGACGGTAAATAACCCGGGACAGGGGAGGGTTGCGCTGCCATAAGGGGCAAGGCCTGGGTACGAGAGCAGAGAGGAACAGCCAGGAAACGGTGGCTCACATGCAGCTGCGCGGGTAGTGCGACACGGCGGCTTCGGCCCGGGGACATCAGCATTTTCTAAGCAAAAATAAAGCCCTGCAGGCTCTGCAAGCTTTGCATGTGCTTGGGCGCGGAAAGGGCAGGAAAGCGATTGTTTTCCCCCCCAGCTTTGGAAAAGAAAAGCCCCCTGAGATGAGCTGAAACAGAAAACTGGCCTGGGATTTAGGGAACAAAATTTTGACTCTCTGAACTGCACCAAGCAGCAAGAAACCTCCATGGCACCCAAAACCCAGCATCTCCTCTGACTCCAGCAGCCACCAGGCAGATCCCTGCAGCACTAAGTGGCAATGCCGGCTAAATCCCCGCGAGCCGAACCCGCCGTGCAGCGGATTTAGCAGGGGGATTAGTGAGAGCTGCACTTTCCCTCCCCGCAGAACCCTGCTGGAAGGGGCGTCAAAATGAACCCGCCGTCCGCCCCCCCGGGCCGGGTTTGCAGGCAGCCTTGGAGGGCGGCTCGGCGGGATGCGGGAGGAGAAATCCCTCTTATCCGCAGGGTTCAGGCCAGGAGAGCGGGGGACGCAATGAGGACTCCGGCGAGGAGCTGAGCGAGGGGCACCTGGCTGGTTCCTTTACTGATAATGCCATTTGCATGTAGGGGAAATGGGAAAGAAAAATCAGATGTAGGGAAAGCAGGAAAGAAAATTTAGCTTGGGGAAGAAGGAGTGACACAAAGGACCACATACACCTGCAAAAAAATAGGAACCGCCGAACTGTGAGAAGATGCTGGTGGCTGAGGAAGGCCGCATCGGGCAGGCAGTGACGCTTCCCTAGGGATCTCAAAGCCAAGCACTGCTCGGGCCAGCGCCCGGGGTGGGCACTGCAGCCAGGGGAGACACTGCACCCCCGCTCCCCATTCCTGGGAGACGCATGGCTCCATCCCACCGTCTCTTGTCCCAGCAAGCAGCTGCTGCTGCTCCTTTCCCAGACTGGGAATCATTCCCCTTAGAGATCCCAGGTTCAGGGCTGCATCTGCCATCCGGGTTCCCTGGCGCTCATTACCCATCGCGATGGTGCTGGCACCAGCAGAAAGGCAATGCCGGGAGCCCCTTCAGCCCTTCCCGCCTGCAGTGATGCTTCCCGCAGGATTAGACCAAGATCCCAGGTCCCAGACCTACCTCCATGTCCCAATGGGCTCCTGCGCCGCGGCACGGGACTGGCCACTGCTGCCATGGGCGAGCGGAGCTCCGCGCCGCCCCGGCGAATCCCGGGAGCAGCCGGGAGGGAGGGACTAGGGCCGGATTACAGGCGAGCGGCTGGGCTCAGAGGCGGTCCTGGCTCCCGCGTGGCGGCACCGCCGCCTTGGGAATCTGCTCCGGCTGCGGCTCCCAGCTCCAGCGGTTCCTCCGCCAGCGCCGGCTCGGCTCCGCAGCAGGTGCCACGGCCGGGATTGCTCCTCGTGGCTGCACGTAGCTCGCTGCAAATGCCGCCGTTTTGCAGCCCACGCAGCACTGGGGCTTTAGAGCTCGCGGAGCCTCCGCACGACACCGAGTGGCTCCCGCTTCCCCGAGGAGTGAATTCCTAGGGAATTCTGCCCTGGGAGACGCTGCCCGGCGCTAGCTGGAGCTCTCCCTTCGTCCCAGCCGCTCCCATAAGGAAAGTGGGTTTTTTCCCCGGCGATTAGTTACCCGAGCCGGTGGTGGCGGGCTCCCCTTCATCCTTAGCACCGTCTCCGCTTTGGAGATTTAGTCCCCTCGTTAGAAAGAGGTGGCTACATTTTTCAGGCCTGTCTGTAAGAGGCAAATTTGGAAAGAAATAAATCCCAGCTCCCATGCAGAAGGAAATCCCTGGGCGGTCACAAAATTGCAGCACATATTGATGCACATGAGCACTGAGAGGGGCAGAATCTGGCCCTGGCCACCTGCAGACCCCGCTCCAAGTGTCGAGCCAAGGGCCGCGGCACCTCCCACTGCAGCCCGTCCCCTCCTAGTGCCTGGATCCCACCCGGTCTCAGGGGCCAAGAGGAGAAGCGGCGGGTACTTACAGAGACGCCCGGGAGGGAGGTTAGGAGCAGAGTCCTTGTCCCGGGATGGGAGCCGGGGGGCTGCATCCCCGGCAGGAGCCCCCGCAGCCAGTGCTGCCGTTAAGGACGGGACGGAGCAGGCGAGCGAGTCAGCGGCTCCGAGGGAAGGCAGCGGGAACGCCAGCGGGCGCTGCAGCCTCCGGGAGCCAAATCAGGCGGCCGGAGCAGAGCCGGTGCCGCCCGCGCGCTGCCCCGC
This sequence comes from Nothocercus julius, assembly GCA_013398735.1. Taxonomy (NCBI): domain Eukaryota; kingdom Metazoa; phylum Chordata; class Aves; order Tinamiformes; family Tinamidae; genus Nothocercus; species Nothocercus julius. The sequence goes on from VZSV01000143.1 coordinate 63,401, forward strand.
TCCCCCCAGCGAGGAGCTGCCTCGGCTCCGGCGGCTCCAGCACAGGCTGGGCTGCAAACAGAGCCATATGCCAGGATGCTCAGGAACACGGAGTCCCTGCTCGGGCTGAATCAGTGCGGGAGCCTCAGCTCAGCTCGTCACCTGCAGAATTAATCAGGCAGCAATCCGGGCCTTTGTCTTCCCAGCTATTAGCTGCTTTTTTTCCCAACCTGCTTCTCCCAGCACCATCGCAATGGGAGGGAGGGAAGGGGGTTCCCACTGCAGGCAGAAGTGCCCTTTCCTTTCCACGGCACAGAAGCGGAGCTGGGAGCAGCCGGCACAAGTCCAGCTCTCCTGCCTCTTCCTTAGGGCTGGTTTGGGCTGGGATTCACGGACGCCTGTGGTTCCCCCACGCAAAACCCAAGGTGCTCCCTGCTGCTGGGCACCCGCGCTCTGGAAAAGCGGGAAGGCGCCTCAGGAACAGCTGGGCAGGAGCCAGTGGCTCTGGCGTGGGAGGGTGGCGAGGCAGCCGAGCGGCCACCCCGGCCTCGCCTGCCTTGCGGCACCGTTACTGCTATTCCCGCTGATAAGCGCCGCGGAGCTCAGGGCTCCCGCACAGGCTCCACTCGCCCCCGCTCCAGTCCATCGGCACGCGCTCTCCGGCCAGCCACGGGATTGCGGCCTTATGTGATCCTTCCCACTATTCCCTCCCGGCGCTGCCCACTGGCCCATTTTGGCTTCCTGCTCCGGGGTTTTAACCTTTGAGCTTCCCAGCGCTCAGCCAGCGTTTGGACCTCGCTGGGAAATCCTCCACAAGCGATGCAGGGCCGGAGCCTGGGGATTCTGAGGCAGATCCCATGCACTCACTGAGGAAGGGCAATCCCGAAGGACACACGGACAGCCCAGTGTGTCCCACGGGAGCCCTGGCTGCCCCTCGCGCAGACCTGCAGCACCCATGCTCGCCACCCCGCTGCCAATCCCGCCCCGCCGCCGATCCCGCCGCAAGGAGAAGGATACTGGGAAGCGGAGCGGAGCCGCCGGCCCTGGGGCGCGCCGGCCGCCCCGGGTCCCTCCGTGCTCCGCAGCAGCGCAGCCTTTCCTGGGCGCTTGAAGCGCAGGACAAGCTGTGGGAAACCGGAGCCGGGCCAGCCGCCCCCCGCTCCCCGCCCTGAAACCCAATGCTGCCGGATGCCGCCGGCTGTGCCGGGATGTGCCGCAAGCCAAAGTGCCCGGGCATGAAGCGTGACGAGGATGAGGCTGTGGAGCTGGACACAGTCCTGGCTCCAGGATCTGACGGTGCCTGGGGCAGCAGCGCAGCAGGAAGGGCCTCCGGGCGAGCTCCGTGCCGACGAATCCCCGCATTTTGGGGCAATGTCCACCGCCAACGCGCCCGCTGCTGCCGGAGCGGGGCCCCGCTGAGCCCGCCCTGCGTTCGTTTCACTTGTGGCACAGCGCCGGGCGACTGGTGCCATCTAACGGCCGGCAGCCCCGGAGCAGCCGCGGGCTCCGCGCGTGTCCGGACGGGTCCCGTTCCCCCCCGGATCACCGTAGACCCCCAACACAGAGTCCGCGCCTGGATAAGGAATTCAAGGCCCGTGAGGGTTGCAGGGGGCAGATGGGAGGCCAGGGATGGCTCCCAGCGCAGCGGTCTTCCCGGGAGAACGACCGGAGTCTGGCTGGGATGGCAGAGCCCCTCAGGACCGGAGGCAGGACCGGGCGAGGAGCGCAGCGGCTCACCCGAGCTCGCTGCAGGAGCTTGATTAAAAAAGAAAAGAATCAACAGTCGCTGGAAAAGCACCGGCTGAGCAATTCCATTAGGGATTAGCCCAGCGCTTGCATTTAGGCTGTTATGCAAGGAGTGAAACATTCAGCATGAAATTTCTGGGGGAAAGCGACGCTCCTGCGAGGACCTTCTGCTCCTTCAGGCAGCAGTGCAAAGCAGGCTGGGCATGTGCAGCTCCGGGAGCTGCAGAAACGGAGGGAAAGTTCTTTTTGTGTTTTTTTGTTTGTTTGTTTCTGAGTAGAGTGTTTCCACATTCACATTATTTTCACCATGTCTGAGCATCCTGACCTTCCCACAATCACAAAAGGTGCCGCTGGGAAGGGGAACCAAACCCCATGCAGTGAAATGGAGACCAAAAAAACTCCCCGAGACTCAGTGAACAGCCAGGCCCGTTCATCGGCTTCGCAGCCCTGCAGGATGCTGCAACTCTGCCCCAGTCCCACGGGAAATTGCCCCAAGCTGCTCCTTGTGGAGCTGATAAGAGCCCCCAGGCCCAGGTGTGGCTTAGGGTTAAAGGGGATTTGTTGGAGGGCTCTGCTCTGGGTCCCTGTGGGTGGGAAGGGGTAAGTGGAGGGGTGGGTGATGCCTTTCCTGCTGCTGGAGAGGGGTCCTTGGGCTCGTTAGCGTTTTGCGGGATGTTTTCCCGGGAAGTGGCATGCCCTGGGCTTTCGCAGGATGCAGGACTGTGGGGTTTTGCTCCAGCCTGCAAGGCAGGGCACCACAATGGATTTTCCCACAAGTGCCAAGCGCTCGGGGAGCTCCCTGCCCGCTCGCGGTCTGCGCTGCCCGCGCTGAGTTAACGGCGGGCAGGGAGGCTATGGAAAAACAACCCGGCCTGACAATATCACGTAGCTCTTGTTCCTCTAAATAGCTGGTTATTTTTTTTCCATCCCCCCGCAGTATCGCCTCTCTCCTTGTTTCTCTTTGTGCCATATGCAGTTAATTATTCATGCCCGTTTTGTGCTACTCCACAGGCCGTGCACTGAGGTGCTTTTGTCCCAAAATTTGGCTTTCAACCCACGTCACACCAGTCCCCCCCCCATGGAGCCAGAGCGATTTTGGCCCCAAACCTACAACCTGAACAGCCTTTCTGGGGACCCAGAGAGCTGCAGGTGCCACATGCAGCGCTGAGGACCCAGATGGAGGGTCCCTGTCCCCATGGGGCAGCTGGGAAGCTGCAATGGAGGAAAAACAAAGCAAAAACAGAAAGAAAAAGTATCTCATGGATCTTCTTTCTGTTAGTTCAGAGGGCAACAGAAGTACCCAGGTTGGATTTCCCTCTGTGGCGGCTCAGGGGAGTGGGGGGAAGAGCTGGGCGGAGGCCACGGCACTGGCACCCCTGCCCAGGAATGGGAAAGGGAGCAAATGCCAAGTGCTGGGGCTGGCGAGGCCCTCCTGCACCTGGGAGACATGTGGCGTCTGGTAGCTAAAACAAAGGGCCTGGATCTGGATATCGTATCCCTTAATTGAGCTTGTTTAATGCTTAATGGCACGAGGTGCTGGGATTGTTTCCCAGCCTCAAAAGTTCCTTAATGCATCTGCTGGTTGCGATGCGGGTCCAGCAGTGGCCTCGGGCTGGGTTCCTGCCCAGGGCCCCCTCGGCCACCGGCAGCTCCTGTTCAGTGGCCATTTGCTGGGCAGAGGTGGCAGCTCCCTCGGCAAAGCAACACGCTGGCTGCCCGTGGGGAATGTCTTTTGTGCCCCAGCAGATAAGACGATGCCATTGGTAGGAAGGTGCTGCCCGAGCCGGCCCCGCGCGACCCCCTACCTTCTCAGCGAGCCCCTCGGTGTCCTCGGTGAGCAGGTAGACGGCGCCGCTCTCGGCCAGGAGGATGGCGGTGTCGGTGGTGGAGGAGGAGCGGGGCCGGCCCTGGTGCTGGTGCAGGATGGCCGTGAGGCTGCTGTCCTGGGGGGCCCGGCGGCCCAGGTGGGGGCTGCCCCGCTGCGGCTCCAGGGAGCCGCTCTTGGCGCGCCGGCCGCCGCCGTGCAGGCTGCTGCCCCGCTTGATGGAGGGCCGCGCGCGGATCTGCTGCAGCACGCGGTTGAAGGCGGTGGGGCGCGCGGGCAGGTCGTGCAGGGACATGGCGTAGGAGACGCGGTGCATCTCCGGCGAGCGCTCCTTCTCGTCCGGGGAGTCGTGGTCGGAGGCGCCGTGGTGCGGCGGCAGCGAGTCCTGCGAGTTCTGGTGCTCCCGCTCCCGTGACCGCCGCCGGCTGTGGAAGAGGTGCTTCAGGCCATGGCCGAACATGGAACCCTCGGAAAGCTGCTGGATTTTCTGCAGGAGAGGAGAGAAAAGAGCCCCTTTACCGCGGGTGATGCTTTGCAGGGCTGTGCTGCGTGCAGGGAGCACAGGAGAGGCTGCGTCTTGGGGATGCCACCGCGCCAAGGTCACACGTTTTGGGCTTGAAGGCACCATGCCCCTACAGACAAGAGGGACAGAGCAACATTTTCCACAGCTAGAAAAACTCTGGTGACTCCCAGGCTTGGGGACTGGGCCACCAATGTGCTGCAGAGAGCTTCCCGCCCTGGGGAATATGCTCTGGGAGTGAAAGGGGAGGGTTTTTCCCTCTGACTCTTCCATGGCATGCAAGAGCAGTGCATAAAACTGGCCTCGCTTTACCAGGGTGAAGTTGCACCTCCTGGCTCGGTGCCACCAATGGGGACTGAGTGAGCCTGAGCAGCACAGCGGAGACCTCCCTGCAGGACACCTGAGCACAATGTCCCTCCAGGGCCGCCCCAGGCCTTCGGCATCAAGACCGGCTTCCTCCAGAGCAGAGGGATCTCGCAAACGCCGCTCTCTCGCAGCGGCACCGGCGCGGCCGGGTGCAGTCATGCAATATGGATGCTGGAACAGATTGAGCTCCTGATTACGGGCAGGTGAATCCAGCACCGCTTTGTGCGCTCACTGCAATGCCCAGATTTGCATCCACGAGACCCACATTTGGCTGGTTGCCTTCTGCAACCTTCGACCTACCCTCATCCCTGCTATTGCCCTGTGCTTAGTAACCCCTGGCATTTGACGGTCACTCAGCGACCACTATGAGATGGGCTTGGTGCATTTAGTTCAGCTCCTGGCAGATTACATATCCTAGTCCAACACCGCTCCCAGACAGCAAGGAAATAATCTTGGGGCACTGACAGATCCTCTCATCTCCACAGGCAGTCTCAGCTGTCAGAAACTCAGCGGTTAACACAGCACAAGCTCGTGCTCCTGCTCCAGACATCTCTGTTCTGCAGTTAAGCACCTTGACTCCTAGGACTAAAACCCTAACCCCGAGGGACCACTGATGTTGTGTGCCTGGGATTTATCCCCAGGGATGCTGGTTTCCCTCTTGGCGCTGCTGGGATTTGCTCGTGCTTGAAAACACACGTGAACAGGGTTCAGATTTGGGAGCTGCTTTTGCCAAATAACACTGTGGCTAAAAGCTGCAACTTCTAGAAAAGCAGCCAGCTTTGAGACACGACCTCCCAGAGCATCCAGATGGCCGGAGGACTTCGCGTCCGTGCGGGAAGGACTCTCCTCTTAAAAAGCCCAGCCATCTAGTACTAGAGTGTCCAGATTCATTAAGGCTTAATTCTCATTGTGTCTGTACCATTAACAAGGAATTGGGGTGCTACTAATAGCATTTAGATCCCATGTGCCTCAACATTATAGGCAAAACCTTTAATCTTTGTTAGCCATTTGTGATGAAGAATTACATCCCTTTGGTTTTTCCTAAGAAAGACATAACAAATCTGTGGTGCTCAACTGCTACTCTAGGAAATTGTGATTTAAATTTTATTCTATTTATACAGTCTCTATGGAAACAGAGACAGTGTTAGATAGGTAATAACTATAAACCCACAGATCTCTACCATCGAGGGTACAAGAGAGGCTCAGATTCTTGCTTCGCCCTTTAGAAGGTGAAAGGAAAAGGCCAATTCCCATCCTTGGGGGTAACTAAAACAGAATAAAAGCAAAGTCTGCAAAAAAAGGAAAGATGACTTTACAGCAACATCAGCTGCAGATGAGAGCCAGTCATCTTGAGTGGGTATTTGGCCTGACAGCTCAATCTGATAGAGATTTTTCTTTTAAAAATAATTTTAAAAAAACCCTTCTCCTTGAGCCTCTTCCAAGTTTTTCGGAAAGAGCCATTCAGGGCCTTTGCAGATAGGGCTCCCATGCGAGAAAGGAGAAGAGGAGCAGCAAGAGGAGACATGGAGCCGTCCTGGACTCAACTGCACCGAGTTTATGGCGTCCAAAACTTCAGACCTGCCTGCGCTAGAGCTGCACCAAGCAGTCACCACAGACCAAGCCCTTCTGCAACAGGGAGCCCAGACAAGCTGCTCATGTGGAAACCATTTTCATAAGATATTCCAGGATAACTAGTGCACTTCCAAAGCAGAGGCCTTTTCTTTTTCTGGAGTGAAACCACCTCTAACTCATAACAGAGCATCTATACAGACTACTTGGGAACAACCATGGCTTAATAACTGCTGCAAGAGCAACAGAGGTTAATCCCTCTGTGCAGACAGCTGCAAAATGCACAGGAATATCTTTATTTCACGTGTCTTAATTAACGGGGCCGCTCGATGGCAGGGACTTGTTTCCATGGACTTCAAATGAGCTGCTCCTGGTTCTCATCCTCCATTCTGCCGTAAGTGGATCAGCCTGTCGCTATTACCGGCTCTCGCAGGGTCAAGGCCAAGGCACGCGGCTTCCCGAGCGTCGTTCCGGCTGGATGTGGCAGCACCGGCTTCCTCCTTACACGCTTATCCCTGCGGATCCGCCGTCCGACTCTGCTGGGACACGTCAGCTCTCCAACCTCCCTCCATCTCCCTGCAGAGGTTTCCAGCAGCTCCTGCCCCAAAGCCTCTTTCTTGGGTTTCAGGTGGCCAAGGAGGAGATCCTGTTGCTGTTACCTCATAGCACAGCTGCGCGCCGCTAAGTTTCATTCTATTATTATTATTAATTATTTATATCCCAGGCCCGCCCAGAAGCTCAAGCCAAGAGTGACAGGCTTGTCAGAGGCCTGGCACGGTCATGGGAAGAGAGCCTGGCCTGGGACCTTGGTGGGAACTGGTTGGGAAAACCCTCCTGCCCAGGAGGCAGCTGGGATGCTGAGCAGGAGCAGCCAGAGAGGAAGTTTTCCTAGGAAGTCTCTAGTCCTGCTGCGCTTGGCCAGGTTTTCCTGGCTTTTTTCCCCGTGGGTCTTGCAGAAGCAGATCCTACGGGAGGCGGCGTTAATCCTGGGAATGCAGCGCACGGCCCCCGTGCTCCCCTGCAGCCCATGCCGGCCAGGACCCTCCGTCACGCTCAGCTGTGCGTGGACCCACTCGCCTCCTCCAGCTGCCACAGCCGCCAAGCGAAACCCAGGGATAGTCTAACGTGGAAAACAAAGCTCTCCCCCACACACGTTTCTCCTCTGGGGGCCAGCTTGAGAGAACAACCATGTGACGAACATTAGTCATGTTGCTCAACGTGCTACCAAAATGCAATAGAGACACGGACCTTATTAAAGCCTATCTGGAATAAAACCTGCAGCCGCTGCAGTGATGGCCCCGCGCTGCTCCACAGACCCCTGGAGCTCTGCACCCGGAGCGCCGTGCGCATGGGCACATCTTGGCCGTGCTACCTGGGTACCAGGAGGCTCAGGGTGCCGCTGCATCCAGCAGCGCCCGTGTCAGAGCCGCCGAGCTTTTGGGACACAGCATCCATGGGAGATGACAGATGACGCGGCTCCGGTGGCCACGCAGATCCTGCTCGAGCTGCTCGACAGCAGCCGTGTTCTGCTAACCACAGGGGACTCCGCTCACCTTGGCAGCGTCCTTTTAAGACCAAAATATGCCTGGAAAAAATTGTTTGTGTGAGCGATTAAATATAAATGTACTTCAGGGCTCAGAACAGGGCCCGGGGACCTTTATGGGCGAGGAGGAGTCAGTCCTCCCTGTCCTCTACGAGACGAGCCCGTGAGGCTGCAGGTGGGACTCTGCTCCTCAGACCCCTTGTAGAGGAGCCAAATTAATTTGGCTTCTTTTTTTTTTTTTTCTTTTTTTTTTTCCTCCCAGAAATTAAAGTAGCTAAGGAATGTCTTGACCCACTCTGGGTTAACACTGCTGTGAGACCACTGAGTCCTGTCCCTCCAGCCATCCCATCCTGGCCCTGCTGCTCCGGGCCAGGCTGTGCTGAAGCAGCTCCGGGGCTGCATATCCTGCAGCCAGGCCTTCCCAAGTGCCTCCTCCAGGCTTGGGAAAAGGGATGGATCCAGAATAGTGCCTCCAATCTCACTGCTGCTCTTGGCTTTCGGGGGCAAAAGCAGGAAAGGCCTTAGCTGCAAAGACTGAGATCACGACACCGGAGATGGATGTTACATCAGGCTTCAACTCGCAGCCTTTGGTCAGGTCAGGGCAGTTGGGAATGGGAAAACAGTCAGATCAGAGGTGCCTGAGGAGCACCGGAATGTGATCTAAGCAATAAATGTCTTTCTGGGGTAGCAACCTGGGACGCCCAGGCAGCCTCCAGCAGCAAAAGGCCTCAGTGTTTCCTTTTGCAGTGTTTTGTATGGATCCAGTCACTCTGCTGCAGAGCGCAGGAGATCTCTGCCACCCAACATATTTTTAAGCAGAATTATGTGTCATGCATCTGCTCTGCTACTTGCCAGAACTTTTTTTTTTTTTTTTTTGCCTTTTTTTTTCCCTAATGGAGCAGTTGCTCTTAGAAAAAGGAGCTGAAATTGGGGCTGGCAAGAGGAAACTTACACGGGTTTGCCAGGAGGACCTGCCTGGTGAGGGGCTGGGAGGCGGCACAAAGCAGCCTTTTGTTTCCAGGTTGCCAGCTCAAATCTGTCTTAGGCTGGTAGCAAACAAATATTCGCTTTGGAAACTGGTCTGATCCTCACAGGGTGGTGAACAAGGGACCTTGGTCGGTGGCCCCACGTCAGGCCAAGTGGAGCTGAGCACGGGGCAATGGACCAGCTCGTTTGCTAGTGACGAGCAGTCCAGGAAAAAGAGGGATTTGGGGAAGGAAAGCATCAAGATTATGGTCTGTTCTCTAAAGATGCCATGAGTAGAAGCACCAGCAGGTGAAGAGATTGAACTGGTGCCCTCGGTTGGCAGTAAGGCCAGGAATTAGGGCCCGGAGTTCGCCGAAGACGCGGGCAGCACCGAGAGCGGTTTTCGTGTGGTCTTCTCAGCAAAGTGAGTTTTAGGATTCACTTCCTGCAGGCAATTAATTGCTGAGCTATAAATGTGCTTAAAGACATGCATCGAGAAGCGATTGTGCACTACTCACGTCAATAAAATCAATGGGGATTTGGCCACCGACAGAGCTGCGAGCTGGATGGGCTGCACACAGCGCTGGGCTCCAGCTCAGAGCTGCTCGTGCCACCCAAAAGCTTCCTGCTCATCAGCACCACCCTGGACCTCCTCTTTCCATCTCTTTTTTGACTCACCGCAGGTGGAAAAGGAGCTGGGATGGAGCTGGAGGGATGGGGCCAGCTCCCTGTGTGACCTTGATCATCCTGGCAAGACTCTGGGGACTAGAGGACAGGTTGAGGGGCTCTGCTGGAAAGCTCCACAATGAGCATCTCCCATTCCAGATGTCTGCGGGTGACCAGGGACATTTTGTGCAGTCCTTTTGGAAATCAAAGAGTGGAACCTGAACTCTGAGTGCAACAGCACCTGGAAACGGGGAAGAAAGCAGGGAACTCATCCCTGCCCACCAGTCCTGCAGCATCCTGCTCCCGCCAGCGAGCAGCCATGGATCTGAGCTGCTCCATGCCCAAACCAGCAGGAAATTTCTGCACAAACTCTGCCTGGGACAAGCCTGCTGTAGATGTCCGTAGCCCTGCCAACACGTCCCGTGGCTCTGCGGTGCTGTGTAACTCATTTTCCTCATTATCCGGACACATCTCGACGGCAAGGAAGGAGCAGCCTTGGGCCATTTCCCTGCTGCCACTTTTGGCCGCAGCACAAATCCTGCCGGATTGGTTGTGTTTCCCCGTGCTGGGAGCAACTCCGGAGGGTATTTAGCCCCGTTTGCCCCTTTCTGCCTGCAGAAAGGCTGCAGAGGAGCCTCCTGGAGGGCCACCCTTCCCACAGCTCCCTGTCCTCTCCAGGGTCCCTGCCTCTCTCGGTAGCGCTCAGGCCTGGGCGCGTCTGCAAAGCTGCCCCGACGGCATCGCCCTCCGGGGAGCACCCCTGTCCTGGGAGCCGTGGATTCCCTGGAGCAGGCCCATCCCGGGAGCACTGCATGCCTGGGAGCATCCCCAGAGCATCCCAACACGGGAGCATCCCCACCTCGGGAGCGCTGCATTCTCCGAAGCATCCCCGCTCCGGGAGCCTCCCTATATCAGGACCATCACCTTCCCAGAACCATCTCCAACCAGGGACCATCCCATCCGGGGCTGCTGCGATTTTGGGACCTTCCCCATCCCGGGAGCATCCCCACCCCGAGGCTGCTGCAATTTTGGGACCACCCCATGCCGGGAGCCCCCTGCAAGGTCGCACCTGTGGCAGCGCAGGGGACACGGCGGGGGCCGCATCGGGGC
>VZSV01000143.1:76538-91404 GCA_013398735.1 Nothocercus julius
CGGGCGCAGCGGGCGGGCCGGGTGGGAGCGAGGGTGGCGGGCGGGCGCGCGGAGCGTCCGCGGCTTCGTGGAAGCGGCGTTTGCGTTTCCTCCTGCTGCTTCGTCTCCCTCTGGCGCCGCTGACAAACGCTGCTCCTGCTGGGGCCTTCCTGCCGTGTGCGCAGCTTCGTCTTCCATAAGACTGTCTCGTGAGGAAAGTTTAGCCTGGCGCTTTTTTTATGCATAAAGATCTTTATTCATTCCCAAATGGCTCATGAGTCATCTCTATTGGCTACTTGTCCAGGATACTTGTCCACGCTTGTCTTATGCTCACAATTATTCCTTGAAAATTAAAGTGTTGAGCTCTTCTGTCTGTTTTTGTCCAAAAATGGTGTCCTGTGTAAACCTTCAGAATAGAAGTGGAAAGCTGGGTAAAAACCTGGTCTCAGAGTCTGTTTGTTGACATCTCTCTGCCATGTCCAGGAAATAGGAACTAGTTGGTTTTGCTGTTTTTCTTTCAGTTGCCTTGCTGATTGAGTGGTGCTGCTCCCCTGGAGTTACTGCTCTTCTTTAGCTAGTTCCTTATGAAATGTTTTTAGTTTCCTTGAAAGTCCGTTTTCATTAATTAAACGTTTGACATGGATGCGGATTGCACCAAATGTTCTGCCTGTTGCTTCTGATGCAGAGAAGGGTTGATTCCTACTACTTTCCAATGTCTGTCTTGGCCTGGTTTGTCTTTATTGCTGTCACTGGTTGTCCTTTAAGTATCAGGGCTTGAAAGAAAGCCTGGCTGCTTTGGAGCTTGTGCACGCAAACAATAAATGCAGCTTAGGCTTTTGCTTCAGGTCTGCAGGCTTCGGAGACTGTTGTTCCTAGCTTGTTGTGTTGAAGGTGAGGATTAAACAGAAGTCAGCAGTTCCCAAAAGGTGAGGAGGCCACAGAGCCCAGGTGGGACACGGACCAAGCGGACAAGTCCCCACGCTAGACAGCCAAAGTCAGTGGTGACAGAGTGTGGAAGGAGGAAGGTCGTAGGTGAGGAGCTGGCCAAGGATGGACGTGGCTGGTGTCTTAGGTGAGTCTTGGTAGCAGGATGATGCTCTGCAGTGTGTTGAGCTTGAATGCAAGTATTTCGTAAAATGCGTTGTAATTGGGAAGTGAAATGGACTGGTCTCTTATTGCTTGCAGCTAAAGTGGAAAAACACTCTGAGGAGTAAATGTAAGTGTCACAGAAACAAAACAAATAACTGGCTTGCTTTTGAGACACCTGTGGGGCCAATGTGATGGCATGGAAGGGTAACTGCCCTTAGAATCAACAGCAATCAAGCGGCCTAAAGCACAGGCTGGTTTTCTGTGTCCGAAAATGGTCCTAAGTGTGAGCAGAGTTGGGCAGTAGCCACTGGCCTTGGGGTGGGCTGGGACATGGGCAGGACGGGCCCAAGTCCCGCTGTCCGCCAGGCAGGAGGGAGGGGAGCGGCGTCGCTCCAGGACGGACCCTCGCTGACCGACTGTCGCCTCAGTGGCCTCAGCGCCGAGTGAGACAATAACTGCCCTCCCGCTGCGCTTAATGAGCAGGAAATGCTCCTTTTCCCCCCCATGTTTGCTTCGCTAAAGTATTCAACAAAATATAGCATGTTGTGCTAGGCCAGGAGTCTGCCTTGTCATGAGCAGTGTTTTTCAGATTGATTTGTTAGTGTCATTGCAGTCTTCTAGTTTAACCTGGCAGCTGCTTTTCAAGTTTTTATTCTTGGTGCCATTAGCTACTGTTAGTCATACTGACTTTCAAATAAAAAAAAGTCTGTCGGGGATGCGATAACAGATTTCACTACTGTTTGTAAAGCGAGAAAGCAGCTGTGCTTTGTAATAACTGTAGTTCTGTTTTTTTCATTCCCTGCCTGAAATAACACAGACCGTTTGCCCTAGGAACCAGAGTTTCTTAATACATCTTTTGTCTTGCTTCAGAAACTGCTGTAGACTGAGGCAACAACCTTTCTGATGGATATCTGTCTATCACAGGGGTTCAGCCTTGCAGCTGTGGTGTTATCTTAATGAGTGCGAGGGTGAAACCCCTCACCCTGGTAGCCTAATGAACCCGCACACCAATGTATTGTGGAGCTGTTAGTGAGAGGGTTTGGAAGGGTCTTCACCCTGATAGTGTGTTGACTAAGTGTATCCTGGTTAAAATGTGACTGCTCTGTCTATATTGCCGTGATCCTCCAAAGATTCAGGCTGCTGTTGTGCTGGTAGGAGTGGAAACACAAGAAGGTGAGTTTTATGACTCGCTTGTGGGGAGGATGCTCGAGAAGAAACTCCTCAGCTAAAGCAGGGAGGCACTAGCACATGTTCAAGTGAAGCAGCAGGCCTTAAACTGCTGAGATCGGGCAGATCTTTAAGGACTGTTTATCTTGGGCTGTTGGGTAGGTACCGGTGTTTTCCTGTACATGGAACTAGAGCACCGTGCTCATGGATGTGGGGGCAGGGGAGCTAAGACTGTGCTTCGTTTATATAATTATGTTAATTATAAATCTCGTGGTGGTCGAGGTGTTCTGCAGCTCATCGCCTGTGTGCAGGCAAGGACCGTGGTGCAGCAACTGACCCGTTTGTTTTTGCATGTGGGTTTAAAACAGTGGGGGTCCTTTTGTACAGCATAGAAGCGAGCATCCATATAATGCCTCTTGAAACTCCTCTTGAAACTTTTTCCAAAATCAGGGTCTGGTCACCTGTTTGGAGCAGTTTAATGGTTGCTTCCTTGGAGAACAGTCTAACTGGCTGGAGTTCGCCGTTGCTGCCCTAAAACCAGGTTTCGTCCGTGGCTCTCTGGTCGGTAGTTCAAGCAGAGGCAGTGTCTGAAGTTGTTTGGGGTGCCTCAAGCTTGGCAGATAAGCAGTGCAGATATCTCTGGATTTGAGCTATCTAAGCAGATATCTCTGGATTTGAGCTGTATTTGCCACTTTCTTAGAAATCCTGTACTTGATTTTTACTGAAGAATTGGAGGCTCAGGGACATGGAGTTGAGCCTTGCTGTTTCTCTTCATTCTGATGTTTGGAATAAAGAACAAGTGTTCGGCCCTGGTGCCTTCCTGGGAGCACTTTTTTTTTTTTCCTGTGCCTGTTTCTACTCCTTTGGCCTTATTTATATTGAATGTCTGCTGAAATTAGAACAGCCACAGAAATTTAAGAATTTCTTCTTAAGAAGAGAATGAGAAGTGTCAAGGTCTGGCCTTAATTTGTTGTCCACATGTGATTTTGAGGAGTAATAGAAAGACAAGAGCCTGGAAATGTAGCAAGCTTTCCTTAAAGCAATTGGTAAATGCATAGGGCTTTTACATGTTCTATAAATTCAAACTAAACTTGTTCCTACCAAGTGTTAGCTTGAATTTTGAGATGGCTCCTGGTGAGAGAACTCCTTGTTCTTGGACAGGCTGTCTTTTTTCAAGGAAAAAAAGCTAATAGGATGCACGCGCTTCGGGATTCCCCCGAGGGCCTTTTTTTGAAGTGTATATCACATGTCCCAGACACGGTGTATGGACACACTATTTAGCACCAACTAAAGTCTTTGTCAAAGACCCTGGCAAAAGCAGCAGTTGGTTATAACAGTGTAGGGATAGGTCTGCCTCTCTTCAGTAAGCAAATTCTAAATACATTTTCTGTTAGGTTAACACTATAATGTAAGGGTTGTGTTTCTCCCCCATGGAATTTTGTTTAGATTGGTGGCCCCGGTAGCACTGATATTGCATGAATATATTTATCCTATATGTCTGGGAGGAAATAGTAACATGATTAAATATTTGGTGACAGATTTGACTTGAGGGTCTTGTTGGTAGATTGGGTTAGTTACTATATAGTTGAATCTTCTTTTTGGGGTTGGTTCCATGCTTATACTCAGCAGGCCTGGAAATCTGCCAGAGGACATAACATTAAATGTAACGGAGCCCGTACTGATGTATGGGCTGTGGTAAGCTCACTTGTTGAATGAATGCTGATCCCTGGGAGGTTTTGTACACAAAAAGAAAGGCTTTTAAGAGATGCAGCACTTATAAATTAATTACATGCTTTGGTAAGTTCTTCTATATTTCAATCATTTTGTTCTGGTTGCAGGTATGTGTGAATGTAGAGGCTGCCCCAAACAAGGAGCGCGTGAAATCGGTTCCTTTCCAAAAGCCTTTAAGGCCTGTGCAGCTCTGTCCTGAGCTGCATTTTTTCATGCTTGGTATCTGAAGAACAAACTTCAATTCCAGCTGATATTTCAGTAGATATAACCAGATCAAAGAAATTCTTTATCTTGCAGATGAGGGCTTCAATGTGCTATCTGTGGGGTTTGGTTGTTTTCTGTCTTGCATAAGCTGCTGGCTGGACTGTAGCCCCTAATCATTTGATGTGGCCGCTCTGCTATTGTTGGGGTCTTGAAAGACTCATTTAAGAAGCAGCTATGAAGAGTCCTGCTTTAAGAAGTGATGTCTCTCTTAATCTTCTGCAGCAGTTCCTTGCCATATGAAGGGGACCTTGTATGTGAACTCAGTGACGAGGCCTCCCTGGCTCCGTAGGGTCTTTGGGCTCTGGTCTGTGGGGCTCAGCCTCGGGGGCAGAGCTGCTGTTCCTCTTGGGTTGGGTGCACAGAGGAGTTTTGATCTTGTGAGGGTCGCTGAGGATAGAAGAAATCGTCTAACGAAAAAGATTCCTCAAGCACTGCTATTCCCAGACTTCCAGTCTGAAATCTGAAAAGCTAAATATTAAGCAAGACCTTAAAGAAACCTTGAAGTGGGTCTTGGCTACCTAGACACAACCAGCTACAAGTGGTGCTGCTCCTGGTTTGAGTAAGTGTAATTAAAACAGAGGAATGGAAAGCCATTGAAATGTGATTTAGAGTAACTGTTGTGCTGTCTTTAATCTGGTTAGTGGTGCTGAGGAAATATCCTGGTATATTGTAGTGTCTTGTTTTCTTGAAGCTCGAGATGCTGAAATAATTTTGGATGCCAAAGTACATGACTCATTAGAAGAATTTTAATAACTCTTGAGAGACGAGACCTCCCTCTGCAAAATCCCTGCTGGTCCTTTTCTGCTGTATTGTAGTCGAGTCTGTTCTTCACACTGGCATTCTTGTCACTTTGCCTGATATAATAATAACCATACTGGTTTATAGCTTTCAATTTTGGCAGTTCTTTTTAGGACTGGTGTCTTCATCTGTCACTTCCATTCTTGGGTGCCATCTGCCTTCAGATCTGGAAAAACGGACTAGATCTTTGGCTGTAGGAGAACACTAGTTGTTTTGTACTCACTGCAATTGTGCTGAAGTGAAGCAGATGGGGAATTTGTTTGTATCCTTTTTTTTTTTTTTTCGTGCTGCCAGAATTATTCTGTTGCTATGCACAAGGTAACTCAAAGCTTCTTAGACTTCAGCTTAGATGACTGAACATGGAAAAAGCTGTATTTAGTACTTGTAAAGAATTCAGAAGCTAAATTCAATGCTGAAACTGTTTTCTCTGGCATTAATGCAGTGAGGCAAATGCCAGGAGTTCCAGCATAATAGACCAAGAGCTCAAAGGGGCTGCTTAGTGGGATGTTATAATTGATGCTTCAAGTGGAAGCTGGGGAAGCAGGGTGGTTGCAGGAATTCCTGACTCCTATGTAGAAGACATGGGTGCTTCCTGGTTTCTTTTAGCAGTTTAAATATTTTACTTAAATGGTAAGAATATTTGGTAAACTGTGCTGATTTAACCATGCGGGTTACTCTTTTCAGGATGGAAAGGCTTCTACTTGTGCTGTCAAAAGACTGAAGTTCTGTGTTTCCTTTGAGACTCCACTGAGTACCTGTTGGTGTCTCTGAACTTCTGGGTACAGCTTATTTAGAGCCGTGCGCGTTAATGTTCAGCCAGCCCCTTCCAACACAGTCTGTTCTTGATCCTAGGGCAGAGCTTCATCTCCTTCCCTCGCCACGAGGAAGAGCATCTCCAGCAGACTGTGAGCTGGCACCCCTGCCTTCTGATCCTGGGCCAGAACTGTAATGCCAAATGCCAGTTACTCAATATGCTCCTGGGCGAGAAGCTGCTCCCGACCACCAAGATCAGCAGCGAGGAGAATTGTAGGAGGAGACGGATCCGCTTCACACATGGGTTGCAAACACGGGTTAGTCTGGCGCTGCCGGAGCAATATGAACTGGTCCACATGATGGCAGCCCACCGAGGGCAGTGGGACACCATCCCGGAGGAGGACTTAGAAGTTCATGGGGACAGTGAAGATCCTGCTCACCGGATTGCTGAGCTGGAGGTCATGCTGCCATACTCTCTTCTAAAGGTAACTTGGTGTTCCTGTGCCTTAGCACAGCAACCTTATCAAGAGGTAAAATTTACAGTCTCTAATAAAAATGTGGCTACAAACTCTCAAGCATACAAGTGTTTCTTTTATTAGACAAAAGTAAGTTTGGGGATGACTTTAATCAGACATGACTGTCTAAAACTGCATATTCTTCCTCCAAGTGCCTTCAAATGCATCCTAAAATTTGACTGCAGTTTCAGGGTCATCCGAGTTAGCCTCACTGTCCACTAGTAGGTAGAAGCTGTCATGAGAATGTGTGCATGTATATGTGTATATATACATTTAATCTCTATCCTAAAGAGCTTCTTGTCAGAAGGGAGCAGCCTTTTACTTTCTGTGATGTCACTGGAAGCTGAAGGAGTTGAGAATCACAGCAGGGCCTGTTCTCAGTGCTCTTTCCAGCTTTGCTAGTGCCTTGCTTTGCAACCTGTGTTTCACTCGTCCAGCAAATGATGTGTTCCTGTCCTGTCACTGCAGCAATTTGGTATTTAACAAGTACTTTTAAAGGCAAAAGTTGAATTTTATAGGTTTTTACAGCTTATGTTAGCTCTCATTGCCTTTTATGTTTTATGTAGATTATTTATTCTTAAGTGTAATTTGTTTAAATGTATAGGCTGATTTCTTCTCACAGGATTAAGAATATGAACTTTATATTTGAGCAATAAAATATCAAGGTAACTTTCCCTGGTTATCTGAATCTAGGCAAGGCTGAAAATAGGCTGATAACGGGGACTCCATTTATCTCCATCAGTCTGTAATCCATTTCACAAAGCTGGTCTGCAGCAGAAGTTAAACCTACCCTAAGCAAATCAGGCAAGTTAATGCAATGTTGTAGTGAACTTGGGGCTTCTACTCCCCACTAAAAGAGAACAGAAGTGACGTGTCCATATAAACCGTGTTTGAGGCATCCGCGTTTTTCCTGAAAAGCACCAAATTGGCTGCTGGTGCTGCAAAGTAAATGTCCCTTCTGGATCATCTGCGTGTCAAATCCTGCCTTACGAGTGTGTTTAGTTTTACACTTATTTTACTTGGTTATGTTTTCAGATGGGTTGGTTTAGCTACGCTGCAGTTTATAACCCTCTTTTAGATTTCTCTTATGAGCGACAAAGATCCTTCTGTCTGGCTTGGGTTATATTTAGGACACTTAGATGAAAAAAGCTACTCAGATTAATTTGAAAAGGGCTAGTGAAATAAAAAGCTCTTCCAATGTAAGGAGCGGAAGGGTGAATCACAGCCTCACACTGAGTCAAAGGATTCCTCGCATGAATTCAAGGGCTAAAAGGAAGAACCAAATTGATAGGCTGATAGGATTTATGTGTTGTAGGAGCTAATAGGGCTAGGAATAAAGTGTTGGAATCTGGACTCCTGCTGAGAGATTTGTGATTCTTACTGCTCTAGCTAATGTGTGTTTTCCAGCTCTGTTTAACATAGACCAAGACAACAATGTTAAAAATACCTGCTGCTTGGGGACGTTGCTCCTGGGAGTAGTGGAACATACATTTGGAGCAGTAATGCATGAGTTTTTTCTGGAGTTAAACCAGAGCTACAAGTCTGCAGAGCCTCTCAGAGAACTTCTTTTTTTTAACCTTGGGAAACAAAGCTCACAGCCTAGTGACAGTCCTGTGCTGGATGATGACACGTTTTAGGATACCAGAATTTGCTCCTGCATCCGATATGAACATTTGGACTCGTTCATCCCATGTAATGGGGCACTTGTCCATCAGCAGGATAACATCAAAGCACCTGTGGGTGACTTTGGGATGGGGGAAGCAACGTCCTGTCTTTTAATATTGAAGTGCAAGTGGAACACTCTGAGTTTATATTTGATACTCTGCTAAATTATTGACATCCAGGATGGGACCATGCTTGCTTTTCTGTGTCACTTAAGAATGTCTTAATCAAAACTTGTTTCACAGAAAAGGGGGTGAGGAGGAGGGAGCCAAAAATTTCATTTGCCTGGGTTGGCTGCTGTGAGAACGCGACTGTGTGTTAGTAGGTATGTGAACTTAGATTTATTTTTATTAATTGATATAAATGGCCAGGGAAGAACAATTTGCTTTGCAAAGCTGCTGCTGTATTCCTTGGGGATCACTCTGTGCAGGAATGCATCTGGGTCATGGGGAATAATCCATCTAGCTAGACAGATTATTAGATTTACAGGGGAAGTATACAGTTGGCTCCTTCCCTAAATCTTATCAGTTGTGCCTAGAAGCCCAAACAGATTCTCAGGGGTATTGGTTTTCCTTTGGATGGCAGAGTTCAGTGGGAGGAGGCTGGGAGGAGCTTTCTTTGACATGGGGCTGCATTTATTTTGCTCTCTGCTGCATTCTAGTTTGACTCTCATACTGAAAAGTTTCAGCCAGGGCTTGTAGGGAGAGAAAAATCTTTTCAGCTGCTGTGACAAAGCTGGAAAATGAATAATAAGTACAAAGTGGTGTTACGAGCTATAAAGAGAGAAATGCACTAGTTAGGATTTGTTGTATCGGTGATTCAGGTTGTGTGTGAGTAGCAAAGTGTGGTGACATGCCTGTGGGATTGTAATTTCAAACCTCTGAAGATGTCCTGATCTCTGTTCTTGAGAGCCTTTTTAACATGTTTGGCTGTGTCATTAATACCTAAATACGCATGATTTTTTATGGTGGCTGGAAGAAGTAGCTGTGTGTGCTGGAGACCGGAGGGCTAGGTTTAATTTCTTCATCTGGGATTCTCTGCCACAGTTGTCTTGGAAGCAGAGAATAAAGTTACAAGACCCCCAAAAGATCGAGGAGAGGGAAATAAAGTTCTAAGCAGAATCCAGGAATATGCAAGTACCTCAGATTAACGAGGAGGCCTTGGACTTTACCTCCCATATATTAAAAAGTACAGTCACTGTCAGATAGCAGGGATTTACGGACTTTGCTTGGAAGGCGGAGTTGTCGAATCGGCTCAGAGTGAGCCTGAGCTGGGCCTTCAATTATAATCAGCTTGACAGGAGTTTGGGCAAAAATCTGGCTAAACTGGGTTAGCTTTTTAGCACCTCAGTTACCCAAACAAGCAATAATTAAAATGCCCTGGATCTGGCAAGATGGGACAAGGAGCTCTGGGGATGTAGCAAAGAAATGCCTTCTAACCAGGCTGGACGTGAGAAATCATCTGGTGACTTAAGCGCAGCAAAATGCAGTGCATTGACTGAGACTCTGGCTTGTCTTGTACCTACTTGATCCTTGATTTTAAATTTTGTTCTGGATGCGGGATACGTAGGTCTCCAAACCTGATGCTCAGATTGCTGAATGAGAAGCTTAGGCATTTTGAGAGGACCCCCTAGTTAGGGGAAATCCAAATGCAGTTACGTGACAGTAGTTTCAAGCGTAGATGTTGAAGTGTTTGTAGGGGTGTGACCTTGCAAGAAGCAGTGTAGGAATTTTAGGAATCCCATGTGAATCATGGGCATTCCCCTCCTAGGAAGACTAGATCCCAGAAAGTTTGGAGCTCTATAGGCAGCGTTTAATTTCTGTGGGGTGTTTTAAAAAACAAGAAGTGTTGCTATAGGTTCCTGAAAGCCTGCTAGGCCTCTATGGAAACAGCAGGAGCGGTGGCTTGTGCTGCTTTCTGTTCTGTGTCTTGGTTTTCTGCCCGTCTCCAAGAGACGGCACCGGCTTCCTCCTTTGTTTGCAGGCGTGGGCTGAGTCATCAGCCCTGCTGCTAGCCCGGAATGGCACTTCCAGCCCATCCTGGGCATCGAACAGGTTTGAGCTCAGTGCTGCAGTGCCAGGACACTAATCCTGTTACCACTGCGACTAGTTGAGGACTTTGGTCAAGTGTTTTTTTTTTTTGAGCAACTCTGGGAGAAAAATGATTTGAGAATTAACTGTCCCCTGTTAGGAGCAGGGAAGATGCCACTTAAGTTCTGCTTTCAACCCCCAGCCTCTCACGCTGCTGTCAGCAGCAGTATGTGGCCCAAGCAGTGAAACACTGAGTGGTAAGAAAATGCGGGTGGTTATAATACATATTTGCTAGTTTTCAGCTAGATTTGAAGAGTATCACAGCTGAACTTACTGTCACAACCATCTTTTCCTCCTTGTCTGCCCTTTGGCTGCGAACTCTTTGGAATATGTTGTTGTGCTATCTTCATCTTGGCAGTTGTGGTTAGTGTAGGACTTCTCGGTGTTGGAAGCCGGCAGCAGGAATTATCTTCTCCAAGAGCTTGTTATCTAGTAAACAGATACGGAGGCTGAGAGCATATTTACTAGAAGAGGTTGTGCAGAATGAGGGTGGGCATAAATTAAGGATCAAGAGCTATTCTTTGACAGCACTTACCTGGGAAACTTGTTCTAAAGTAGGTGCTTGATGCCCAGTAACAGCCCTGCAATATTTAATTCGCAGTTGCCTTCCTGCTAGTGGGTCTGCATGAGCCTTGCAGATTGACTGGGTACTACAGCGTGATGCCATATATGGGACTCCATAAATGTTCTGTAGGGTGTAAATGTTTGCTTTCTCATTTTGTGTGTGAATTACAGTGCAGTTTTGCATGTAACGGTGTTTAAAAGGACCTGGACGAGACTCTTTTTTACCTCCTTGCTTGCTAGGAAGTGGATGTGGTGGTAGCACCATGTCGCGGGTTCCAGTCTGCTGAAGCCACCTTGGGAGAGTATGTGAACCATGTCCTGCCTGTGCTCGTCTTTGCCATCAGCGAGGCCGAACTTTCCCCGTCGGATGAGAACGAACTGCGTGAAATCAAAGAGAAATTTTCTCTGCCCGTTTTCTTCTTCAAAGTGCCAGAGTCGGGGGTGGAGCTGATCTCTCTCAAAAAAACGGATCCTGAAAAGTCCTCGCTTTACTGCCAGCTGATGGACTTGGAGTACCTAAGTAGCCAGCACTGCAGCTGCGGGGCTCCCGGGCCGGACGCTGGGGCCCAGAGCATGTTGGTGGAGCAGCCCGAGAAGCTCCGTCTCCTCAGCACTTTCTCCAGGCAGGTGCTTCAGAAGCACCTCGTGGAAGCCGCCACCAGCCTGAACGAGGTGCACTGCCGCTGCCTGAACATCTTCATCAACCAGGCTTTCGACATGCAGCGAGACCTGCAGATCACCCCCAAGAGGCTGGAGTACACCCGCAAGAAGGAGAACGAGCTCTATGAGTCTCTGATGAACATTGCCAACCGTAAGCAAGAGGAGATGAAGGACATGATCGTAGAGACTCTTAATAATATGAAGGAGGAGCTCTTGGAAGATGCTGCTACTATGGAATTCAAAGGTAATTACTGCAAGGAGGGAAATGAGGAGAAAGAGCTTAGGGGCTTTTAAGGAGAGGGAATCAGTGATATTTGCCACCTGCTAAAGAATGCTTGAATGCCAGTCTAGACAGGTGACACTGGAAGCAAATTCAGAATTTCTACAAATGCTTTGTGTATTATCTCCTTAAATTAGAGACCTAAATATGGTTTCTTATGAGCAGACATTCCTCACACCCCACCTCTATCCCAGCGTCCTGCATGGTCCCAGGTAGCATGGTTTCTTCTTTGTTTTAATTCCCTATTCTTCCAGGTAAGAAAACAAGTCTCAGCTTTTTCCTCAGCAAGTGTGTTAAGACTCGGGAGAAAATCTCTGCTAAGAGCAGGGGGGAGGGAAAAAAAAAAAAAAGGCAATGAAGATTTATTTACATTTTCTGTTCAGTTTCCTCATGTCTGAGGGATGTTTAAGAGTCTTGAGTATAGAACCTTCTAAAAATGAAATCCTTTTGGGTAGGTAAGACTTTCCGTAAACAGGAATTTGTGCTAATATTGTGCCCCTAAAAGACTGTGCTTTGCATTTGGTGGTGGTTTTTGGAGGGTGAAGTAGGAATTTTCACTGCACTTTCTAGTGTCAGGACTTCCAGGAAAATAGAAGGTGAAAGAATAGAGAGGAGGTGTAGAATGTGTGGAGGGTGAGACGGTATCTGCAAGGTGTCTGCGTGGATACTGGGTCTATCATAACCATCAAAGTGATTATGGTAGGTTGATGCTCTACAGCTCTGCTTGCTTGGTAGAGTTTTACCTTAAATCATTTCTGTTCAAGAATCCTGAAACTGAAGTGCGGCTCACTAGGCTGACATGGAAGGGTTTGTCTCCTTAAAATAAAGTTGGAATTCAAGCTATAGGTTCAGAGGAAATTATTTTGTTGCAAGTGGAGTGCTCTTTTGAGACATCAAAGGGGCTAAAACTCTAGATAAAAAATTAAGTTTGTCCTGACTTATTTGTTCCCAGTTTCAAAGTGGAGTGTTATTTCCTGGGGCGAACAAGAGAAATGATGAATTAGGCTTCCTGTCCTGCATATTTTTGTTTCTGCAGGTGGCTGTGGAAAAGGTGTTCCCTGTTCCTTGGGGTATTTCCTGTATAACGGCCATTTGAAATGTAGTCTTCATAAAGAGCTTGTGTTAAGTACAACATATGTGTACACCTACTTTAGATATTTATATAGGGGCTCATGCACATACATAAAACAGCAACAAATATCACAAAATGTAGCATCTTATTGACTCTTATCCTTCGGGGCAGAAGTTGTCCTCGCTGAGGCTGTGCTGTCCTTGCTCTGTAAACCATTTAAAGCAGCTCTCAGTAGCTGATGGTGCAACCCTGATATGCTTATGAAGTACAAAAAATGCTTCTTTCTTTTCCTCTGTGCAGACATCATAATTCCTGAGAATGGGGAACCTGTTAGCTCCAAGGACATAAAGTGTTGTATTAAGCAAATCCAGGAACTGATTATTTCTCGATTAAATCAGGCAGTTGCCAACAAGTTAATTAGCTCAGTGGACTATCTGCGAGAGAGCTTTGTAGGGACGCTGGAGAGATGTCTGAAGAGCCTGGAGGAGTCTTGGGACGTTTCGGTACACACTGCAAGGAGCTTGGAGAAGTCCAAGGATGCTTCCGTGCACATCACCAGCAATTATCTTAAACAGGTATGGTGGCTCAAACGACTGCCTCGATGAATTCTTAATTGTGTTGCCCTCCTGATGCAACGAGGGTGGGAGGAACCTGAGGTGTCCAGTGAAACCAGAGGAGTGCAGCAACTCTGGAGTACTTGTATGTCCCTAAATGGCATGAGATACGCTAATATTTGGAGATATTAGTCTTATTCCTAGTTTGTCATTTAAAAACCTGCTGCTTGTCCTTTCTAAACTTCTGTAAAGGAATCAAGTCGCAGCCCAGAAATACCTATGAGTAGAATGAAATAAACTGAATCAGGTGAATCAGCATTTTGCATGGTGTCTTTTGGTCATTGGCAGAGACAAGATGTGTCTAGTAATTTTTATAGCTACTGGTTTGCAGAGTTTCCACGCTCTTCTTCCCCTTGCTTTCCAGATACTAAATGCAGCCTATCATGTTGAAGTCACTTTTCACTCCGGCTCGACAGTAACCAGAATGCTGTGGGAACAGATCAAACAGGTCTGGGCATCTTTATCACTTGTTTTTAGTAGGGTCCTTGTACAACATGATGCTTTTGGAGAAAAGGCTGTAGTGAATATTCACTGCTGCCCTCAACTCTGGCTCTGGGCTTGTGGAAGTTTCTGCTGTGAGAGGTGTTGATGACCTTTGCTGCCATCAGCCTCTTGATGTTCCTTCCAGAGTGTATCAAGGGCTTTGTATGGGTAGCTTTGAGGAATATGGGAATTTTCTCCCAAGTAGATGCACCATGGACTGAGTGGCATCAAAGCATCAGATTCTTCCTGCGGCCTGGGGAGAGGATTCAGCCTGGGTGTGCAGCAGGTGGGCTTTTGAGGCCTTTAAAAGAGACTGGGAAGGAGCATCTTGGAAGCAATTTAAGGGAAGTGGTGCACACTATGACTCCTAGATGCAGGATCCCTGCACCTCACAGCGTGTCTGTCTGAAAAGGGGTGTTCTGCTGTAGCTCTCAACTTAGGAATTTTTCCTGAGTCTCTAGTTTACTGTTCATACTGTCTGATTTTTCACCTTAAGAGATGGCTGTTGCAGCTCTGGTGTTCCTTAGTTTATGCAGGTGGTGTTTATTCCTTTACCGTATCCAATGCATCTGCAGCATCATTAGGTAACAACCCCTTACAGGGGACAGAACCAGCCCTCGCTCTGCACTGCAGCAGTGAGGTTTTCCAGGCTGTGGCTGTGTGTGATTTATGGTCTTGGTCATAAATATGAAAGGATGTTTGGGTAGGAATGAACTGAGGGGATATTGAGAAGAACTGGATCTCTAAGTACTTTGTGTGTGTATGTACAACTCTAAAAATCATTTAACCCAGTTCTGCAAGAAGATAAATTTATGTATTACAGTAAAGTATCTAAACAGTCTTTGAAGTGATTGACCTTGTGCTTTTTTTGTCCTAGTGCCTTGATTCTGTTCTCTGTTTTGCCAGATAATCCAGCGGATTACATGGGTCAGCCCACCGGCCATCACCAGTGACTGGAAGAGGAAAGTTGCTCAGGATGCTATTGAGAGCCTCAGTGCATCCAAGTTAGCCAAGAGCATTTGCAGCCAATTCCGGACCAGGCTAAACAGTTCCCATGAGGCTTTTGCTGCTTCTCTAAGACAGGCAAGTGCTGTAAAGAAAGAAATTGTATTTTGTATGTTACCACTATTGGAAAGTGCTTTTTT
>VZSV01000143.1:99187-142692 GCA_013398735.1 Nothocercus julius
GGGCGGCGCTGCGGAGCGGCCGCCTCACCCGCTCTCTTTGCGTTTCCTTGCAGAGTCCTTCGGCCAGAACTACCCCGAGGTAAATGTCGGGAGGGGGCTGTGGGGAAGGGGCGAGGGCGGGGACGTCCCCTGACGGCCCCACCCTGCTGTCGCCCCCGCAGGAGGCCGATGGCACCTTGGACTGCATTAGCATGGCACTCACCTGCACCTTCAACCGCTGGGGAACCCTGCTCGCCGTGGGCTGCAACGACGGGCGCATCGTCATCTGGGACTTCCTCACGAGGGGCATCGCCAAAATCATCAGCGCCCACATCCACCCCGTCTGCTCCCTGTGGTGAGCACCCGCTCTGCCCTCAATAAACTACTTAAATCAAGGGGTTGCTGGTAACTGAGCTCATGTTGTACAACCTCAGGGTGACAAAAGCGCTCTGGCTTTGGTTAGAAGCC
The DNA here is from genome assembly GCA_013398735.1 of Nothocercus julius. Classification (NCBI taxonomy): domain Eukaryota; kingdom Metazoa; phylum Chordata; class Aves; order Tinamiformes; family Tinamidae; genus Nothocercus; species Nothocercus julius. The sequence goes on from VZSV01000143.1 coordinate 99,635, forward strand.
ACCCGTGTGGGTGTTTGCAGATGCTACAATGCCCAGCAGCTCTCAACATTGAGCTAACCGCTGAAATAGGATTGAGTTAAGGAGTGCTCAGCAGTGCTTTAAGATCACATTATTGCTCAGTTACGTTTTAAGTTTCTTTTAAGAGAGCCTGGAAAGATTATCCCCAGTTAAGTTTGAGAGAAGGGAGGTCAAAGGTGGTGCTTTTGGGGCTAACAGAGTTTTAGTTGAACCTGGGAATTCAGTCTGATAATTTGTTTAAACTCTGTGTTGATTTGTACTCGTTTGGCATTTAAAAGAAAGATTTTGATTGGAGTTGTGTCTTGTCTCTGTAGCTGGAGTCGAGACGGTCACAAATTGGTGAGTGCTTCCACTGACAACATTGTGTCGCAGTGGGATGTTCTCTCTGGAGACTGTGACCAGAGGTTTCGATTTCCTTCGCCTATCTTGAAAGTTCAGTATCACCCTCGAGACCAGTAAGTTTTGTGAAAAAAACAGTCAATGGTGTAATTAAGGTTTATACAATAGTTTTGCTGCAGTTTTTGCACAGCTTTTTTTAGTGCAATACTTACAGTTTACTAAATCTTTGTGATTAGAATGGTGACTGGTTTTGTTGTGACTTTGTTATGAAAGTAGCAGAAAGGTGTGAGACGAAACAAGGATGAGTCTTAAAAGTACATCTATAAAAGTCTTGTTGAGCATACACGTTATTGTATTAACATGGAAAAGCTTCCACAAATGAAAGAAAATGAAAGTAGATGACAGCTTTCATGTTCTGAATATTTCTGCTTCTAAACGTGAAACAAAAATCTGCAGAAGATGCTAGTAACTCTTTCTTCCTTTTCTGCTTTACAGAAACAGGGTTTTGGTTTGTCCCATGAAGTCTGCGCCAGTGATGCTGACACTCTCTGACTCCAAACATGTTGTTTTACCTGTCGATGATGATTCGGATCTCAATGTTGTGGCCTCCTTTGACAGACGAGGGGAATACATTTACACAGGCAATGCCAAGGGGAAGGTGAGACCTATACTGAGCAGGTGACATCAGGTGAAATATCTAAGATTGCTTTCTGCCCCCCCCCCCCCCAAGATCTAAGATGATTGATCTTTTGGGTAACATTCTTTGTTTTAATGTCTAAATAAGGTTTCCTGAATGCCTCTTGAATAAATGATATAATTTAGATAGGATCTTTCTGATTAAGACATCTAATTTTATCTTTCAGTATCCATAGTGTACAATTCCTTGTGTGAGTTATGTCTTTGTGATGCTGCTGTGTTTGATTGTGCTTGTTGTAGAGTGTACCTAAGCACACATGTGGTAAAATACTTTGAAAGGACAGTTTTGTCGGAGTGGTTCAGAACAGTATCTGTTGATTTAAGCCATTATCTGTCAAAAAGTGCTGCTGCATATTTCACCGTTGGTCACAGGATGGCAAAACTGCTCGTACAAGTTTCCAGAAGCAGAAACTACAGTTATAGAATCCCAACTGTTCTGCGTTAGGTTGCTCAGGCTGCTGTTGGTAGCAAAAGGTACTAAAAGGGGAATAAATCATAATGAAGATACTGATTGCCTTCTTGTTCCTTAATCTGCAGATCTTGGTCTTAAAAACAGATACTCAGGATCTTGTTGCTTCCTTCAGAGTGACAACTGGAACCAGCAACACCACAGCTATTAAATCAATTGAATTTGCTCGGAAAGGAAGGTGAGTTATTTGTCAAGTTGTGTCTAAAGACAAACTGAAAGCTGTAGAGTGAATTGATAAAGTATAGAAAGCTTTAAAAATGAGAGTCTGTAACAGAGCATTTTCTGATTTTTCTTTTTTTAATGTCTTAGACTTTTATTGCAACAAACATTCTGTGCTCTTCTTCCTACAGCTGCTTTTTAATAAACACAGCTGACCGGATAATCAGAGTGTACGATGGGCGTGAAATTCTAACCTGTGGACGAGATGGGGAACCTGAACCAATGCAGAAGCTACAGGATTTAGTTAATCGGTAAGAGGTGGCAAAATGATTGGTCAGCCTGACTTGCAAAGGTGGGATTTGTGTGCTCTGCCCTGTTGAGGCATTTTTTGGATGAAAACTGGTTCAGTAGCTCCTTCAGTAGAGTGGAAGAATGTTTTCATTTGAAACCTGTGTCACAATTTAATTTGAAGTTCAAATATTATTTGTGGATGGAGGCGATAAAGTATTGATGTGAGGAACAGTCCTACTCTAGTCCTTCTTTCTCCCTGTTGTGAAGTTACTGAACTAGCTGCTTTGAACTACAGGACACCATGGAAGAAGTGCTGTTTCTCTGGGGATGGTGAATATATAGTGGCAGGTTCAGCACGACAGCATGCCCTGTACATTTGGGAAAAAAGTATTGGGAACCTAGTGAAAATTCTTCATGGGACCAGAGGAGAACTGCTTTTGGATGTAGCAGTAAGAACATTACCCTCTATTATTATGTTTCTTTTTTTTAAAAAAAAAAAAAAAGTTTTCCTAATTCCATTTACAAATTAGACTCCTCCTCTTTTTCTCTTTCAAATAAACCTAGTGGCATCCTGTCCGACCCATCATAGCATCAATTTCCAGCGGTGTTGTGTCAATATGGGCTCAGAATCAAGTGGTAAGTTCCTTAGGTCCCTTCCTTAAGGGTCTAGCCCAGTGATCTCCATCCAAGTGGACGGAATTATAATGAAATCCTTTAGGATTATTATTATAAAATGCAAATTGATCAAGTTCTTTAGGTTCACCTGCCTGACTTTGAAAAATGTCTTACACTGATATAAGTTTCACAGGGTTGTCGTACTTCAGTTGCTGAGCTTAGCTGAGCTTTGCAGAAAGCTTTTATAATCATCATAGGAATAGTTTGTGTGAATGGTGTCCTGAGTGTGCTCTTTAAATGAATGAATGAGGCAAAAATGCAATGGTTATAACATTAACACAGAGCTTTGATTTTAGGGCAATTTAAGGAATATTACTGCAAATACAACATTTTATGTGAGCTTGTACACGTCTTGAAAGATTTAGATGTAGAATGAGATTGTGATTGCATGAGGCCCTCCCTGTGGCTTGTGTTTCTTTGCTTAAGGTAAAATTACTCCTGAATTTGTGATTTAGGAAAACTGGAGTGCCTTTGCACCTGACTTCAAAGAGCTGGATGAAAATGTAGAGTATGAGGAAAGGGAGTCAGAGTTTGACATTGAAGATGAAGATAAGAGCGAACCAGAACAGACAGGTAAAGCGTAAACTGTGTCCCAAAGGTGTGGCTGTCTAGAAATTTCTATTTTATCAAGTAATTATAGTCCAAGTATGTGGCTACACTTGAAACTAATGATCGTAGTGATATATATCAATATTTTTACCAATTGACATCTTGCAGAGGTTTAAAAATGACTGTCCTTTTTAATATACTTTTAGTAAATAGACATAACTTTTCTGAATGTGTTTTCAAGGGAAATAATGCTGGATTTGAATCAGCAGAAGCACAACTTAGCCACTTGGTGGTGCCAAAAAATTACACACTGAATGCTATAGCTACACAAAGAAAGACTTGCTCTCAGTATGCCACAGACCACTCTCTCTTTTCCTTACTGTCTTTAATTTTCTTTTTCCCTGATTCTCAGGTGCTGATGCTGCAGAAGATGAGGAAGTGGATGTAACTAGTGTGGATCCCATTGCTGCATTTTGTAGCAGGTGAAAGAATGTCTTTTGTTTAAGGAAGGAGTATGGAATGTATCAAGATTCTGCTTCTAATACCTTGTAACATCCTTCCACTTGGGTTTTGTATGTTCTTTAGATAGTGAAAGAATGACTTGTATAAAAAGCCATTAGTGGAGGCTGAGATATATCTCTGTATCCAAAGATCACTGTGTTTCCCCGCTGTGGTTGCTCTATAAACAAGGTGGACCTTTATGCAGAGACAGATCTTTGCTTATAGAAAGGAAGAACGCACATCCTAAAATCCCTAGTTTTAAATGAAGATATATATTTCTCTCCATAGTGATGAAGAACTGGAGGACTCAAAGGCTTTGCTTTACTTGCCCATTGCTCCTGAAGTGGAAGACCCAGAAGAAAACCCCTATGGTCCTCCACCTGATGCTGTTCAGAGCTCTTTAACTGATGAGGGAATAGGTTCGGAGAAGAAGAGACAATCCTCCTCTGATGGCCCTCAGGCTCCAAAGAAGAAGCCCAAAACCACCAACATTGAACTACAAGGAGTACCTAATGATGGTGAGTAGAACCTGCCGTTGGATTAATGCCTGTTCTACCCAGAGATTTTTAGCTTTGCCTAATCTTAAGACCGAGAGTTCAGAAGATTATTTCTTAATTTTTTTCTTCCTGTGAGGGTATCTCATACAGTAGTCATTAGTTGTCATCAGCTTTTGTTTGTCTTTAATTTGATAGCCATTTTATTTTTTTTTAATTTAGATAGAAAACAAAACAAAACACTTTAGTACATCATTTTTGCTGTACCAGTATTAGAACAGAGACTTGTATTAGTGGAAATAATGTATTGTAAACACTTGAAGACCATCTCTTCACAAACAAGTAAATGTAGCATATTTTTACAAACACCATCCTGTGACTTGAAGTGATTTAAGTGTAAAAGTGGGATGGTAACTAAAGGAAAAATAGCTATTCTGTTGGGTGCTTCAGTGCCTGTTAGCTGCTGGTATAAGTATCCTAAGGGATAATTATTTTGGTATCACTGTCTCTCCCCAGAAGTCCATCCGCTGCTGGGGGTGAAGGGAGATGGTAAATCCAAGAAGAAGCAAGCAGGCAGGCCTAAAGGATCAAAAGGTAAAGACAAAGATTCTCCATTTAAACCGAAACTCTACAAAGGGGACAGAGGTGCTTTACCTCTGGAAGGAGCAGCGAAGGGTAAAGTGCAGGCGGAGCTGGGACAGCCTTTGGCAGGTAAGGACCCAGTGTGAGCGTCCTCGGCTTGCTTGGTGGCCTTGCTTTGTACAGACCCTCACTTAATTTAGTCGTAAATTTTATCTGCCCAAATGGCACTTGCTCACTAAATGTTCAGCCGCTGTCAAGGATAGGCAAAATTTTACTCTTTTTTTTTTTTTTAAATGTAGATGCATTTAATATTTTTCATCAAAAAGATATTCATGCATGTGCTCTTGCTTATAAAGAACATACAGAGTTTTTAATAGAGATTGAGCATTACTTCAAAAGCAATTTTTTGATGATTTCTATCTTTTTGATAATTTATGTCAACTTAGAAGTTCTTAAGAGTGTTTTTTTTCTGGGTAGAGTTCGACAAGATAAATGAAAATAATGAAGGATTTTGAAGCTAAAAATTATTTTCGATGCCATCTTTAATGCTAGGTAGTATGATAAAGAGCAGAAAAGTTCTGTAAGCAGAGTTAGGAAACAGAGGAGGCTTTTATGGTTTCTGGGGATAAAAATACTTCCTATTGTCTTAGAGGAGCTTTTATTTCTCCTGTTCTGTGTGTTTCTTTTGAACAAGCTAATCAAGATTCTTTTTCCCTCAATGAATTTGAGTATTGGCTGTTTTAAAGGTTCCTGCCACAGTACCTACCTGCAGCTTTCCACTTAGTGTCTTTTAAATGACTGAGTGCCTCTAATGGTCTGTTTGATTAAATGGATCCAGCGATAAAATCTAGGATGTGAATTTTCATTTCTAGCTGTGCAGCAATTTTAGTTAAATTCCAGAGAGTATGGTTCCTGTAAATTAGGTTAGGTTTTGGGGGTCCTTTCTGTATTTTCCTAGTCATGTTTTGTTGGTAATACTCTTTCAAGACAGAATCACCTGTGTTGGGATCCAAAATTAAAATTTCAAAGGAAGTTTGGGTCTCAGCTGACAAGTGTTTCTCATTTGCTTGTCTCCCATTTGCTACCTGAGCTTGTTATTTGGAAAAAGTTCATTCAAGTGAGGTAAAGGAAGTATGGATAAACCAGTGTGGACTCCTCTCTTATTGGCAATTGCTGTAGAAAAGAACTCAGGATTGATATATAGACAGTTTCATAGGCAGGGTGTAGTTAATATATCAAATTTTGCATTTCCTTGAACTCGGCAGCTGCTGCTGTGGGTTTGAAGCTGTGTAGATCTGATTTCCCCCTGCGTCCTTCTTTCTCTCCCTGCTGATCCTGTGTTACCCACCCTGCTCCTTGTCCTTCCTGCTCTGCTCATGTTCCCTTGCTTGCACTGGTAGTGATAATTTGCCTTAAGAGGGGATGTGATGAAAGAAAACTTGTCTATACAGGAGAAAATGTGGTGTTTTTCTGGGCTTCCATTTAATCCTTTGACATATTGCAGCTTGCAGAATGCAGAAATTAAACAAGATTCTAGTCAAAAACATCTCCAAACCTTGTGCCAAGCGCAGGAGGTGTTGATACTCCTAGTATCAGATCTGCCATCCAGGATAGTTCTTTCTGATTTTTCAAATAATGATGGGCCTTGCAGAATGCTTTAAAGTAACAGTAGAATAGTGACAAATGTCTGGGTCCTAAAGCTGCTGAGATGTCTTTGTTGGCTTCCGTCATGTGTCCTGGCTGCCCTGTTGTGTCACGTTGGATGGACAGGACTGGTTTGAAGACCACATCAGCATAACCGTTAGCTTCTTCAGCAGGCCTGTTAATTATTTTCTTTTATCACTTTATCACACATGTGGTTTCCAAAAACAAATTTCAATTGTTATTTGTTTTTAAGGAAAAAATGGACACTTCAGCTCTTGTGTCTTGTTAGCAGTGCAAGCAGTCTGTCTTCATATCAGTGGTTTTAATAATAAGCAATTTTGTTATTTTTTTTTCACCATGTGTAATTTCATTATCAACTTGTCTCACTAATTTGCTTGATCTTTCCTTGTAGATGGCTGTCTGTAATTTCTTCTTGAAGTTTGTAATCGCTATCGCATCTGTCCCTTCTATAGAGGTGTAGGAAAAATATTAATCCTATTTCCTCTGATATTCTTCATATGAAACAATATTCAAGACAGACTCTGTTTTTGTTTTGTTTTGTTTTTTTTTGTACGTCCTCACAAAGCCCCATTTGAGAGTTTTTGTGTGTTTTTGTTCCCATGCATTTGTAGCCATGTAGTCCAATTTGCTGTTGGATGATGGAATTTGACGACTATGGGTTTCCCTTGTTAGCTGCTCCCAAGCTTGGGATGTGCATTTCTGTGCCAGTGGAATTAGTTTTGAGTTTTGGGCAGTGTAAAATGGAAATCTATTTTTTTCATGTGAACAAATGATTTAAACCAGTTCCTGATTTGCTCTACCTATCTATGGGAGAGGGCAGAGCTCTCATTTATTTTTAAATCTTTGATGCCTGAAAGCACTTAAGGGTGTTTTTCCCTAAGTGGCTTGATTGAGCTATAGACAGATAATATTGTTACGCTGCACTTCTGTCTCTCAGTAGGATCCATTAATGTGTTCCCTTCTACAGGGCTGGTACCTTCAGAGGACCTAATGAGTCCTAATAGCTCAAGAATCCTCAGCTACCTCATCTGTGCCTGTGAGCTCAAATACAGATGCAGAAATACTGGAGATTTAAATTTATCGAAGATCGTATCTGTTGATTATATCTTAGTCTGAAAAAAATGGCTTTAGCATCTGGAAAGTCTTGTTCTCTTTCTTTTTTTCTTCTGGAAATGCTACCCTGTTTGGTAGTTGCTGGTTTCTGGTGACATCTGTTTATGAGTTTGATTTATTTTTCACCTGTCTTTGATCTCTTTAGCAGGTGGTGCAATCTCAGAACTGTTATGAAGACGCTCTTCTTTAGCTTCCTATGCTCTTTCCTATATTGGCACCATAATGTGGAAAATAGATGGAAGTGCTCAGTCAGAATGGACTGATTTTAATACAGCAGCCTGATTGTTCATGGATTCAGGGAGTGACTTTTATAAGAAATGAATTATAGAAGAGGAAGCGGCCTTCATTCCTCCTTAACTGCCTCTACATGCAACCATGTAAGATGCTGACTCTCAGGTTGTGCTATTTGCAAAGTGACTAACTGGACTGCCTTCGTGTTGACAAGCTTAACTCTTTCTAAAGTGAGCTGGTGCCCAACACTCTGCCACTCCAGAGCTTCCCAACCATTGTCTTCTAGGTATTTTTGTTCCTGGATGGAAGAATACCCAAAGTGTGTATTTTTATTCCAGATGCTGTATGATTGTTTATCCTTCCCTTTCTTTGCTGTTAACTTTCATTCCAGTGAGTTGTAATTCTCCTTCTATCCCAGCTGCATTACCTTATCGGCTTTTCTGTTAGCTCGGTGTGATGCCTTCTGTGCTGACATGCCTAGTGAAATGCTGCGGATTATGTGCCAGGTTTGATTTCATCTCAAGTGGACAGAGATGTAAGTTGAAGAATCAGGACACCCTCTGAAGTCTGCAAAGAGTGAATCTTCATATTGTGAATATTTTAGACATGAAGGATGATTCTGCTTCTGGAAAAATGAACAAGAGAAAGTAGCTCTAGATAAAAGACTCTTTAAATTTATATAGACTGTCTTCTAAACAGTAATATGAAAGGCTGTGCTGGCACTTTTTCTCTCCTTCCAGGTGTTTTTATGCTGTATCTTTCCTGTTATGTGCCCTACTAGAAAGAAGTATGTTCCTCCTTAGCTGATGTGTACTTGGCAGTTAGAGAAGAAACAGAGCCAGTATTTCTCCTAATTCAAAGAGTAGTTTTCCAGTTTCCCATCCAAGACTTAAAAACAATGATGAGAATAACAGCCAGAGTGTAAAACAACATACACATCTTGAGTTTTCAACATGCTCATCTGTTTTTACACTTGTGGATGAAGAATAGGAGGAAGGTGACTGCTAACAGCTAATTCCCAACTATGCTCCAACCTTTTGTTCCTCGATGTCCTGTGTATCTTTTTCCTTCTGGAAACGGAAAGAGGCAAATTTCTCCATCCCCTACCTGCAGACCCACGTTTCTGTACTAGACCGAGAGCCGATTAAAAGAAGGTTTCTATTCCTCATGCCCCTTGGTTTGTAGAGATTTTTATAGGTCCTATGGAATTACTTTCAGTTCTTCCCCAGACATAATTATATGGATTATCGCTGTGTATTTAATATTTCAAATTATCTTGCAGCAGACACTAAAAGCCCAGAAGAAGAGTCATAAAGATATTTATTAATTTGCAATTGTACATATGCATTAGTTGCATGAGATTTAAACAGGGAAAGAAAGGAGACATTTTAAATCAGGAGTTTTTTTTTTTTTTTTTTTTCTTTTTTTAAGGTATTTTCAGTTATGGCTTTGGTACAGTGGCCAGCTTCATTTGATGAAATTAATCCCTATAGTGTATGGTATTAGTCTTCCGTGTTCTTTTTGCTTCTAGGACAGCTCATGTCCTTGTGGAAAACTATTAGGTCAAATCCCTCCATTTGTGGTGTGTCTGAGCCCAGGCCGAGCTTTAAGGGTGCACAGGTTCAAAGACGCAGTGGTTCTCGAGACTCATCTGCAGCTCACGATTTGCCACAGCCTCCAGCTTTCAATTCTGTTAAAACTTCTCTGTACAGTGTATATGTCCTTGGTTTATTCCCTTCCATCTATTATTTTATTTTTTGATATCTGTAGTTTTGTACAATATTTGTCAGATACCAGCCTGTTGGTAGCGTATAGCAGTGCTGTTAGTTTCTGTGTTTGTAAATAAAGAGGTCTGTTTTATTTCCTATAGTCGATGGGTCCGTCTCGACTCCGGGAGTTCTGGATGTTCTTTTATCTCTGGCGATTCCACAGGAAGGTTTTTGTGGCCACATTCTGGTCTGTGACATCAGCGTCGCTTCCCTGGGGAATCCGGGCTCACAGAGACGCGAGGGACTCCCCTAAGCCCTGCACACGTGGGGACATCCTCCCTGATACCGCGTTCTGCAGTTGGCCCTTGATCTCTAGGTGGTCTGATGGCTCTTGTGGGCTCGGTAATCTGGGGAGCACTTTTGGTTTGGGGATATGGTTACATGGGACACGACTGGGCAGGCTCTGCGTAAGTAGATGTGATCGCCCTGTGCCGACAGGGTCCTGGTAAAGGTTCCAGTAATAGTTACTCATCTCAATTTTAGTTAGGTGGGAAAGTTAAATGGGAATGTTACTTCTTTACAGCAGGAAATCTAAAATAATATGTAAAATCTTAGAAGAAGGGAGAACTTAAATCTTTTTAAAAGTGTCAGATCAATCCCAGTTGCTGGAATATAATGGATCAAAATATGCTGTTACGCTGCTATAGGAACTGGAATTGTGGTTTACGCATGGACTGGCATAGTAATATTTTGCATTTTCTTTAGCAGTGTTACACCTCCAGCCTGTTGTGTTGGAGGGTTTTCCCTAATGGAAGCAGTGGGTCATGAAGACAGGTGGGATTTCAGAAAAACAGAGTTTGAATACTTGCAAAGAATGATCTGTGTTAATTTGATTGTTGAATTTGTGTGGCCTTAGAAGGCAGGATATCTAACTGACAGCCCTGATATGAAGACCTTGGAAAACAGCCTCATCCTCGGGATATTAGCCCGTGCTTTCTATCTGCCTTTGATAGCTCCCTATAAAAATATAACCATCCCAGCAGAGCTGAAGTCCGTTGTAGCTAAAGTCTCCGTCAACGCCACGTCCTGCAGCGTGACCTGTGGGCTGGGCTTCAAGGTGGAGGAGATGTGTGAGATCACCCCGGCCGGGGAGAGGAGGAACTGCAGCCTGCGCACGTCCGACTGCGTCGCCCGCTGGGTTTGTGGCTTGCTGCACTTCTCGGTGCCCGCGGGCAGAGCCTTCGAGCTCAGCTGCCTGAGCGCAGAGTTGACGGGCGTTGATAGCCAAGCCTACATTTACACGTGGAGACTCGCCCAAGGTCTCATCACCACCAACGACGTCCTGTTCAAGCCTTTTAGAAACGCTGACTCTGTCATCAGGCTGTCCCCCGCCAGGGAGTCGGACGCAGGCACGTACCGCTGTGATGTGCAGGTGGCGAAGACGTTCAAAGTCATCAAGAGGGTCTACTTTGGGATCAGAGTGATCCAGAGTGACTTAGTGGATCTGAACTTTCAGAAATCCTTGACTTTAGAGCAGAAAATAGCAGAAAACGAAGAGGAAGGAAACAAACAAAACGTCACCCACATAGAAATGCAACAACCGCAGAGCTTTTGGCAGAATGAATTATTGAATGAGCCTTTGATAGGACTTGCAGTTGGGGTGCTAGGAGGTGTCCTGGGGAGCATAGTGCTCTCCTTTCTGTGGAAGATTCGGAGAAGCAATGCTGCAGAGAAATGAATTGTACTTTAATGCCATCGCTTGGCTCTGTTTTCTTACTGTAATGTATATAACAACATCAGTATGAATGCAATATTTCATGGCGGTAGCGGTAATTTTTTTTTTTCTGGCTGATATAATATCCTTCATTCTGCATCATCACAGATGATGCAAGTGGATGCAGATGGCTCGTTTTAGTAGGTGGTGTTTCTCCAGCAAGACATGCGGAGAAGCGAGAGCGTCTCCAGGCTGGGCCTAGAAAGCAGCTCCCGTGGTGCTTCTTCCGCGTGGCAGCCTCCATCTGTTCCCATTGCCTCCCCCTTTGCCCCCTGGGCCTCCAGGGCGCTGCTTTGGTGTTGCCTGTGCTCCCGCCTGCTCCCTTGGACTCTCCAGCAGCCTTTTCCTGCCGCAGCTCGTGCGTCTCCTGTAGAGACGTGGAGTGAGGAGTTATGACCTGTTCTGGGCCAACAGGGATGAGTCTTGGTGAGCAGGACGCTGCTTCTGATCCACTGCCCTGGTTTATTGATTTCTTCTTCTGGCTTTTCATTGGTTTCTTGTTATTTGCTTTAGCCCTGGCCTCGCTTGCTGCGTTCTCCAGAGTTTCCTGCCCTGAGCACCCACCCCTCTGTGAACAGAGCGAGGCAGGAGCAGCCCGAGCTATGGAGGCAAATCCAGGTGCAATTCCTGGTAGTTCAGCTTTCCAGCCTTTACTGTGGCACAGGAAGCAGGTAATTAAAGCCATTTTCACTGCTGCAATCCTGAGGCAGCAAGTAATCAAAGGAAGGACTGTGAATAAAACAGAAACAAGTTTATTCTGTTTATTATTTATTTTATTTAGCCCTGGGAAAGGGGCTGGAGCTGCTCTTTCACATGCTGCGGATCGTGTGTTTTTGCTGTGTGAATGACTGGAGCAGTAGCTAGGCAAGAGCTAAATCAGGCTAGTTTAAGGGTTGCTTTTCCTTCTGTTGGCTGTTTCCTTTAACCACAGCTGGGGGTTTCATGGATGCAGCTAGTCTTGTAGCAGAGCCAGAATGGGAATAGCAGCCGCCTTCCTGAAACACTCACAAACCTGCCAGAACATAAATTTCTAATACTGCACTTCATCTGCTCTTTTTTTCTTTTTTACTGTACGTAGGCAAGGATACAATGTTGAATGAAGGCTGAAGTAGGATATCCTGAGCTCTTTTTGTTTACTGAATAGGAAGAAATGGGCAACTAAGCTTTGTAGCTTAGAGATAACCTGTCACAGGAGCAAGGAAGGTGCTGGCAGCAGCTGCACTTGCTGCCTGCTCATTTTCCTGGGCGGGATGAGACCTTTTCCCATCATATCTAGGGCAGGAAGCAGGATCTCCCCCAGGAGCCGACATATGCTTCGTTTGGGGGCTAATGGTTAAGAGCAACAAAGAGAAGCTGCCCCATCTGGAAGGGTCTCCTTGCACTTTGTAATGCAAATGCGGGGCTTGTATCCTGCGCACAGCTGTGTTTTAGCAATGCATAAAGATGACATGAAATGTCCAGGAGGATCCATTTTTGCCCTGCTCAGATGAGGAGGTCAAAATGGGAGCCAGAAGGGTTCTTCATCTTTTTAGAGAATGAATTTCCAGTTCCTTTACAAAGCAGTTGTACCCTCCTTTTTCTGCTGGGGGGAAAAGAGATGCCTGGAATGGGAAAGATTAATATATTTTTTAATGTATATTTTAAGGTGGAGGGCAGTGTTGTAGAGCATGGTTCCCAATATCAGACAGGATGAAACCAAGCTTTCTGTTGCCCTGGATCCCATTTGAAATAGCACTTGCATTGTCTACGTTTGTGTTTTTTAATAGTCTAAAACATGTTTTCAAACGTTTCCTTCAGTAGGTCTGCAAAGGGGGAAAAATGTATCTTTTTGTACTCGGAGCTCGTATGGTGCCCAAATTATTGAATTATTGCCTCCAGTTGTTGCTGTTTATCTCCCTCACGTGCAGGAGAAGATCCCCAGGGGCGTGTACGCAACCCCTGCCTTGCTGTAGCCCCCCAGCCGGTGATGGTTCCCGCTGCAAACTTCTGCTGATGGCCCCATGTGTCAGGAAGCCCTTAGTGTCGTACGTACTAAAACCAGACAGATTGCAGGAGGGAGGAAGTCAATCTGCTAATGGCATTACCTCTTTGAAAGAAAGAGGTAATAACAGAATGGAGGGGCAGAGGCAGCTGTTGAGATTGCTGTTGGCTACTGAAGCTTATCCAAATTGAATAACTAGATTCCTCTAACTGCTGGAATTTGAATAGCAACAAAGAGGAAAACAACCCCCATAAGCTGCTTTTGCAACAAGATGCATCTGTCTGACTCGTGCATCCTCTGCATGTTGATCTGTGCATTTACTTGTTCCTGCGGTTTTCTGAAGCCGTTCAGCGACTGCTGAGCTGCATTGAACAACGCGGCACTCACTGTGTTCCTCTTCCCTCTTTCCCCGGCACGCGACCTCCTTCTCCTGTGCTGCTTTTCCCCTCTCCCTTTGGCTCGTTCGTTCAGTCTCTTGTTGGCTGCGCAGTCCTGAGTCTCGCTTGGGATAAAAGAAGTAACTAGAAATGGAATAACTTTCTTCACTGTCCTTTTTTTTTTTGTTTTTTTTGTTTTTTTTAAAGCACTTTTCCTAGTCAAGTGTTTCTGAGTGTTTTACAAAATAACGGAAAAAATCAAATGAAAAATAATGAGGAAATGTTTGAAAAACAGTGAAATTCAGAGGTCAGTCTCCTCTCGTCCCTTTTCTTTGCCAAAGGGAGCCCAGCAGGGAGGGCCGGAGGGTGGGTGGGTACAGGGTGTGAGTGCTCCCCAGCCCAGAGCAGTTACTGGTGTTTTGTCCTTCTTCTACCATGCATTTTTTCCCCAGGAAATTGCAGGGTTTTGGCAGTGACTTTTGCCAAAAAATACTACTTAAATATGTGTGTTTGTTGTCTATCTCTGGTGATGCCAGCTTAGGCCTGCGAACACGTGTGTAAAATAGTACTGATGCTAAATATTATTTTAGGTCATGTGTCATCTTAAGTCAAGTGTAGAAAAACAAATCTGCTATTGTAGCACTAATCCTAAGCGGGAATATTTTAATTAACTTCAAATCAGAATGTGCTGAATCAAATGTAGGCTGTTAAGATCTTTTTTTGTGCTTAGTTCAGGTAATCGTTGATTTGTTTCTCTGGCTTTGCTGAGAGCTTTTAGACCAGTGTTATTTAGCAATAAATAGAATAACTCCTTGCTGTGCTTTGCCTGGTTCAAGGTTTCTTCCTTAGCTTTGGCTTCAGTGTGGGTCAATAAATCAACACTATTGAACAGCAACTGGGTGCCAAAGAGCCAAGGCTGGAGTACTGTGGCCAGTTCTGGGCTCCCCAGTACAAGAGGGATGTGGAGCTGCTGGAGAGAGTCCAGCGCAGGGCTACGAGGATGATCCGGGGCCTGGAACATCTGCCCTGTGAGGAAAGGCTGAGAGAGCTGGGCCTGTTCAGCCTGGAGAAGAGAAGGCTGAGAGGAGACCTGAGCAGTGTCTATAAGGACCTCAAGGGAGGCAGTGAGGAGGATGGGGCAGCCTCTTCTCAGTGGTGACCACTGATAGGACTAGAGGAAACGGCCACAAACTGAAACACCAAAAGTTCCACAGGAACTTTAGGAAAAATTTCTTGCCAGTGAGGGTGCCAGAGCCCTGGAAGAGGCTGCCCAGGGAGGCTGTGGAGTCTCCTTCTCTGGAGACCTTCCCAACCCGCTTGGACGCCGTCCTGAGCCACCTGCTCTAGGTGACCCTGTGTGTGCAGGGGGTTGGACTAGGTGATCTCTAGAGGTCCCTTCCAACCTTAAGCATTCTATGAAATACATGAATCTCCAAAGTTTCAAATACTACACACTGAATTCCTTTGAAAATCTGGCTTTAGTCCTCCCAGTTTCAGCCTTCATACCCCAGATCTGTGCAAGGAAGCCTGTGCTTGAGAAACACAGAGAACATGAGACAAGCCCTTGTTGGTTCTTCCGTGCACCTGAGCCATCGGGCGCTTGTCATGTCTAGCCTGTCCTGGCCCTTTTCCTTGGGGAAGCCGGTGTGGATGCACGTGAGTGCACGCGGCCCTTCCTGCTGCGGCCTCCCGGCGTGCCCAGGCCTGCTGGCATTCCCAACAGGAGCAGTTATCCCAGTCGGAAGCAGCACCTTCGTCGGCTTCATCTGCCTCACCGTGCTGGCAGCTCCTGATGGTTCATGAGGAAGCAGAAGGTCCCTGGCAGGGGGACCCAGCTGAGTCCTGGCCCTTCCCTGCTGCTTCCCATAATGAGGCTCCTCCTGCCCGTCGGAGCCGTCAGCGTTGAAACCCTGAGCTAATTAACGGCCTCGGGGAGCAAGGCTGAGCCCACAGCCCTGCTCAAAGAGGGGCGGAGGGGCCTGAGCCCCCTGGATCCCTTGACTGGATCCGCTTTCCCGCCACCAGATCCGCTTTGTAGCCAATGCCCGGATAGCGCCTGGGTGCCTGGAGCTGGGGGGTGCTTGCGTGGCACCCAAATGACAGTGACCCCTCTCAGCTCGTCTTGGAAATCAGCTCAGAGCTGGAATATAGTGATCCGTATTCTAAAGAGGATTTGGGTTTTCTTTCACTCTTGTAGCAAAATGTGGCCCTTTGGCTTTTGTTAAGGTGAGACTTGATGTGACACCTCTTGAGGCTGACGTGTTACTATAAGGCACATTCTTGTGAGCTGATGTATAGAATTGTAGCCTGTGAAGGGAATGGTTTCAGGGAAGGCGATGATTTCCTACGACATACGCAGACCTTTGGGAGCTGGGGGCTAATCCAGCTTTCCTGAAACGCTTTCAGTCTTGATGCAAAACCTGTGATTGAGGATGAAGCTTCTCGGAAGCTGTTCCAGCAGTCAGTTATCCTTTCTGCTAATAAGCTGTGTGAAATTTCCAAGCTGGGTTTTCTAGCATTAGTTTCTAGTCATTGCAATACTGGCCAGGCAGGTCACGCTATGTGAATATACCTAATTAGCCCCTTAAAATCAGCAATTCCTTGCACCAAGGATAGTCTCACCTGTGTTTGGTAGCTGTTGCTGTCACACGGGATGGAATTAGGGCTTACTATATCTTAATTGAATTAACTTCTGCTGAGGAGTTTGGCTCCGTGTGGATGGAGTCTCAGCGGGCTCCGTGTTTACATGGACGTGTGCACTTAGAAGGCAGGAGGAAAAAGGTGGCCCTCGTCTGGGGAGGCTCCTGAGCGAGCAGGAGCTTGGACACAAGTACTGCAGACTCCAGTAGCTGTCTAAAGTCTCTGAGGATCTTTATTTATGATCTGCGTGCTACCGTCGCCAATAAATAACTGTAATCATAGTAAATACAGTATGCTTACAATGTTTGATGTTATTTTTTCTTAAAAAAGTATCATACAACAAAGTTAGAAGAAAATGGTCCTGTTCCTGTGCAGGGAGGGTTGCTATGGATGGGGAGAGCTTTGCTGCTTTATTGCAGGTGGCATCAGAGACCCTCCTCTGCCCAAGGAGTCTTCCAGGTGCTCTTTGGGCAAAGCCACTGGAGCCCCGCTGTAAATCAGAAATACTCCTGGTCCAAACCCATGCAGTTTGGTGCTGGATTTAGCCCAGATGACCTAAAAGCAGAAGTGCCATGTTCAGCGCGGTGAAGGTTAGTAGTGTTGGGTGGGAGATGGTCATGTTAAATATGAGCAGGAATGTTTGGCCTCACGTTGAGAGGCTCGGGGCACTTCACCCCGTTGTGCACTCCTTAGAGCATCCCATAGGGGTCTGTGGTACTAGCAGGCAGGAAAAGGGGGCCTGGGTACCCGTCGTGCGGCACTGGGGCTAAACTCCAGTTCCTGCAACTTGGTCCCCAGAGCAAACGCTCAGGCCGGTTAAATCCCGGGGATTTTTAACGAGGCAGGAGATTGATCTGCAGCTTAGTGCAATAGTGTAAATCCAACAAACTCTGTTAAGGGGTTGGAAATCTGAGCTGCCTGGTCCCGAGGGGGTTATTGAGCCTTTAACCACCACTGAACTGGGCCTTTCTCATCTGTTGATGTCAAAAGACCTTTACTGCCCTCCCCTCCATCCTATACCCTCTCTCCTTCACTAAGGTATTGCCCCGTGCTTGCCTGTTCTGCAGCTCTTGGGCATCACTGAAACCTCCCCAAATTACAAAGAGCCTACGGAGTGGGATGACTTGTTTACCCTATGCTTAATTCAGGGCTTCTTTATGGTGATGCTCAGGAAACGTTTATGTCAACTGAGCTGGGACTAGCTGAGCTGGGCGTTTGCAACCAGAGAGCAAAGGCAGGAGGGCAGAGCCACCCTCAGCCTGTCCTTGTGGTTGCTCATCTTTGGTGCCCAAGCTGGGAAGTTTGTCTCTGTTATTTGCCGCGAGCTGCAGTCGCAGCTTTGGCAGAAGTGGCAATGAACAGATTCTTTCACACCGCCAAGTTCTTGTAAATACGCAGTGACCAGCCTGGGCCTTTTCAGAAAGAAAAACTGAGGTAGAGAGTGATGAAATAGTTGCTCAGAGCTGTAGATGGGGTCAACGTGTGTACCTTTTTGAGTGCATGCATAATGCTTAAAATATTGCAAAAACTAAGCAAAAAACTAAGTTGGAAGTGGAAATGAGGGTTTAAAATGTGTATTGATGATGCTACTGGATCTCAAACATACCATTTTATCTTTTCAAAGAGGAGGCATACCTCAAATTCAAGCCATTTAACATTCAGGGGGATCTACTTGTAAGTCACTTAAAGGATTTAGAAAATGTCTGTGTATTTTCCATATTAGAATATTTGCAAGTCCATTTGCAATACAGAGCAGTGCTAACTGGAACATTTGAAATCCCACTCATGTAGTTTCTCCCTTCTTTTATAAAATGCGCCTGTGATCTAGTTGAACAAAGACTTGTATGGAAAATACCTTAACCCTCCAAGGCTGAAAATTGCTGCTATGTAAAACCCCGTGGCTTTGCAGCATTTGGATACCGTGCTCACCATGTTGTTTTAAAGCACCTTGTTTTCCAGCACTGCAAAGTTAAATGAAACGAGTGTAGCCGCTAGTTTTGCCAGACACATTTTGGCAGCATCTCTGAGAGCAGGTTCAGTAACAGACGTTGCACGGCCCGCGTGGTTAGACCCAGACGGATGCTGAATCTCAGTCCTTGGATTTCGTGAGCGGTGCAGCAGCTCTTCCCTGCCAGAGTTATCCCATGGTGCCGCCCTGCAGAATATTCAGCAGCATCAGGCCTGGCCCGACTCCGGCTTCTGCATCCCGGTTCGGTGAAGGTGTTTCGAGCACGTCCTTTAATCCTTCTGCTTTCGTCTGCTCCTCTGCCAAACCACGTCCCTTCCGTGGGGCCGCTGCGAGTCACCCAGCCGTGCCTGCAGCTCCACGCAGATGATGCCTCCTAAATGTTCTCATCGTGGCTAGTGCTAGCTCTGCATATCCATCAGGTGACTTTTGCCCAAGCCCTAATTTGCTACGTTTTGGGGGTAACACTGGATTCCTAATTTTCCTTTTATCAGTTGTGGGAGAAAGGTTGAAGGCCCAGCAAGAAGGGAGGTGACGAGATAACAAAAATGCTGAACTATTAACAACAGAAAAACTTCTGCCAAAGAAGCTTCCAAACATCAATAAAAAATATTTTAAAATCTTCAAAAACTTAAATCATACAAAAATATAATTTATACTTCGACGTTATTCATAAAGCAGTGTTACAGCCTGCTGGAGGGCCCGAGGGGGAGGCTCCCAGGGAGCTGCAGGGTGATGTGGGCTGGAGTCGTTGGTTCCACCCTGCCTCAACCTGCACTGTCCCAGTGGGAGCTGCCAGCTTTTGTTCCGCGCTTTATCCCAGGGTTTGTAACAGAAGCCAGGAAGTGCTCGCTCTTTTCCCTGCAGCTCTCCACTAAACGTTGAGGCGTTTTCCTCACGTTGGTTTTCCCTCCCCTCGTTTCTCTCGTTTGCTAAGCACACGGGGCCCTGCGTTGCGCCCTGCAGCCCTCCCTGTGCCCTTCCCTCCTCGCTGCCGCCGGGCACCCGGTGCTCCCGGGTTGTAGTGGGCTGCTGTGGGATGTCCAGTAGGACACAGCTCCGCTGGGAAGCCGGGGATTCCTGTATCTAACTCTTGAGTGCTCGCTAGGGTCCAGGAGAGTCGTTTTAGAAAGCCTAGCTGGAGCAAGCTGGCCGTGCCCCGTGCGTGCGAGCGGGGCCGGGCTGCTGCTGAGCTGCGTCTCGAAAGCAAGCGCTGGTTCAAGCTCACGTGCCCCTTTCCGCTGGCTCTGTGTGTTAACGAAACCGCGGGGCCGTGTTGCTGTTAACGGGTACAACGATGCGCCAGGGAAACTGGAGCCCTGGAGGCTGCCGTTCATCGGCACGGCTCCGTGGTGCCATCCCGGGAGCATCGGCTCTCCGTGGCCGGGAAAGAGGTGGGAGAAGCCTCCTGGACTAGCCTGGTGGGTGAGGTTGGACAGGGCCAGGAATTGATATTTAGCTCAGAAACTGCGCGTCCGTCCCTTCCCATTGCACAGTTGTGCAAATGTGGCTCTTTGTTAGATAAATATCTAAAGACGGAGCTCTCTAGGCCAGCAGTATTGTCAGCTGTGTTAGAGGAAGGTAGAGGCAAGAGGATATCCCTGGAAGAGCTTGGGAACTAACCAGCACACGCTGTAAATCATCTTCTCGTTAACTTTGGTTGCTTGATGGTTCCACCATGAGACATGAGCATTTTAATAGGCAACAGCTATTCCCCAACCCTTTTAGGTGCTGGTGCTCCTCTATCTCCCCATACGTCTTTGGACTGTCAGCTCCAAACCTTGCACCTGGAAACCAGCCTGACTCCTTGGTTGGATCGCAGTCCAGGAGATCCCCAGTTGAGGCTGCTGCTTGATCAGGTGGAACCATTTATAGTGGGGAGAGATGAGTTTGCCCAAGTCCAGACTTCCATTGTTGCCTCATTGGAAGCTTCCTTGAGTCTCCAATTCCTGTTTAAATTATGGAATTTTCTTCTTTTTTTCTTCCTTAAGAGCCTCTCTCTACTTGCAGAAGTTAAAGATCTTGAAACCTCCATGTCAGCCGGTTCATTCTCTCCAAATCGGTGCATGCTAGTAGAGCATCACCTTTTTGCTTAGCCCTCCTTCCCAAGCAGTAAGAAAAGAAGCAAACAGTATAACAAAAATGCCCCCAAAGTGAGTGGGATATGGGTAATATTGAGCATTGCACCTCACAGCATCACAGTTGATATGACCAACAGGCTGGGGTTGCAAGTTAACACCAGCGTCATTAAAAAAAAGATTTTCACCAGTTAAACTCTTATATTCACCCGTCTCCTTCAGGAGGGAGATCAATTTCTCTTGTGGCTTTATCTCCTTGGGCTGGTTGCTGCAAAATTTGGCTCGTGTTATGGGGAAACAAATCCTGTCCCATAATTCCTTAGAGATGGCTGGAATTGGGATTGGTAGGAAACATGCTGATGGCTTTGAAATCTTCAGTCCCCCTCCTTCCTCTCCCCCCGCCCCACAAAAGACGCTGTACATATAAAAAAAAAAAAAGGCAAGTTGAGCAGTCTGATTATTTTAGTACATGGCTTCGTAAGGCAGAAAACCTACTGGATACAGTGTAGGGGACAGTCAGCTCTCAGTATTCATGTAGAAATCTTCTTTGCTTTGCTCATTTCTTCAAAAATGTTTTGATTGGTTAAAGACCCACATCTTGTATGAAATCTTATATGTTTCTTTCTTCCTCCCTCAAAACAATATTGTCAAATCCTTTCTCCGTAGCGCCGCTGTGGCACAAACTCAAAGTTGAAACAGCCAAATGCCAAGTAGTTCCTGCCAGCTTTGGAGGAAGCGTGTGCCGGAGTCCTGGTCGCAGCAACAACCGTCAGAGCCCCAGGTAGCCCATCAGGGCCAGCATGACTAGAGAGTTAGTGGTAACAACGACAGCGTGCGGCACTGGCTTGGACACAGAGTCTTCTACCATCATGCTTGTGCCTGAAAGAAGAGGAGCAAGGAAGGAGCAGTTGTGTTGTTGCACCAGCACAAACTGTTCTTGTGGGGAAAGAGCTGGGAGGATTGGTAAAATGTCAGTTCTGGGAGTGCTGCGTGCTCCTGTTGTGTTTGTTAGCGATGAATTCCCAGGGACACTGGGGAATTGGAAATGGAAAATGATAATCCTGGGCTCGGTGCTGGAGAGGAATGCGTTGGGAGATCCTTTAAGTGAAGGATGTGAGGGAAACAAAGACTAATTCCAGACACCCAACATAAAGCACTAGGGTGGGATGTTCCCCCATGTTCTTAGAATGGGAAGTGGGATTTTAAAGCATAAAGACACTTATAGTACTATGGTG
Source organism: Nothocercus julius (assembly GCA_013398735.1). Lineage (NCBI taxonomy): Eukaryota > Metazoa > Chordata > Aves > Tinamiformes > Tinamidae > Nothocercus > Nothocercus julius. The sequence goes on from VZSV01000143.1 coordinate 121,177, forward strand.
GCTGGGTCTGGAGTTATGACTGAATCACTATATATCAAAGAACTGGGGTAGTAGATGGCAGGTAAATGAGCAGTTCTTAAAGTAACTTCTCTATCCAAGCTCCCTTCCCAGTGAAGCTCCCTGTAAATGAGAGTTGGTGCAGAGGATGCGTGCGCAGCCAGGGAAGGAGAACACGTACATACCACTGTTCCTGAGGATGTGAACTTCTGTTGGGACTCCGTCTCCCCCCGGCCCCGTCACCCTGAGCTGCACGAAGGCATGGGTGAAGTCCTCAGGGATTGGGATGTCGATCCGGCTCTTGCTGGCTACGTATAGTGTGGGAGCAGAGTGGGAATCCTTCCTGTAAAGCATCTGTTGGAAGAGGCAAGTTTGAGTTTATGTTCACTGGGATTTCCTCAGGGACACGTGTTAGAGAAGGTCTGCTATGTGTCGCCTGTACCTTGTACCCTGTAACTGCAGACTCATCTGCCTGGGCCACCACTGGGTCCCACTTGATGCTGACGGTAGACCCCGAAAAAGTCCAAGAGATGTTGCCTGGTGGCCTCCTTGGTGCTGAGAGATACAAAACAGGACAGATTCAGTAAGTCAGAGAGCTGTGAGAAGGTTGTTGCAGGTTACAGCTGTCTCCAGGGTCACTCTGGCTAGTTGAGAGGGTTGGTGGCACTGCCATTGGCTGTTTTAAAATAAAAAACAAGCACCATATAGAAAAGAAGGAAAAGCACATATATTCACATACAAAAGAATGATATTTTCTCCATGTGGGGCTCAAAATATTTCTTTATGGCTATGACAGAGCACAGGTCTTCTCAGGAAAGTGATGCACAGACCACAAGGGTGACGTAGAGAAATCTGGGGACTTCTGTTTCACTGGCTTTAGAGGACAGGCCTGTAAAAGACGGTCGGTTGGCTGATAGTTACATGAGCTGCCCTTGAAGATCACCTGGAGGAAATGCCTACCCAGGACAGTACAACGTGCAAAGGTGGGATGTTCGGGGCTCACTCACGTGGCTTCGTTGTGGTGGTGTTGGTAGAGGGACTGGGGGGTCCGGTGCCGGCGCGGTTGTAAGCTCTGACTGACACGTGGTATTTGGTGTTGGGGTTTAGGCCTGTTACGTGAGCAGATGTGACCAGTCCTGCTGTTCTCACTCTGTCAGCAGCCTCTTCTTTATCACCGTCCTTCCAGTACCGGATCTGAATAGAAAAGAGTGAGGTCGGTTTAGTGACGATGAAGTGGGTTCGGTAAGGATAGAGACACCTGCACACGCCTGACTCGCTCCATCCAAGGCCAGTGCTGGAGATCCTTTGGTTTTCGTTTGTGTGTCTTGCTCAGCATTGACCTAGGAACAAAGCTACAGCCCGCGTGGAAAGGCAGGTAGAAAAGAGTGGATATTTCTCTCTTGCTAATCTCTCGTCTGCATTAATACTGGTCCCATCGGGGCCTCGTGCTGTCACCCTCCTCCATCTTTGGAAATCCTTTGGCCTCTGTCTCCAAGATACCGACGTGTTTGCGGCTCGGGGCTCTGCTCGGAGGCTCAGTGTCCCTCGCTGCCGTTACAGCTCTTACCTCGTAGCCCAGGAGCACTCCAGTCATATCTCCCTGCTCAACAGGCTCCCAGGACACGTCCATCTCAGAGGACAGGACAGCTTTGGCGGTAACTCTGGAAGGAGCCACTTTTGGTTCTGAAAAGGACAAGAAAGGGGAATAAAACCGTTTTCCTGGGCGCAGACAGCGCTCCTGGAAGCAGAGGCTTGACGGCAGCACCGTCGTGCCGTGGCTGGACGAAGCTCTGCGGATAGGAGGTCCCTGCTGTCCCTCCTTACCTTCCTCTGCAGAGTACACGATGGCCGTGAGGCTCTCTGGTCCCTCTCCCTTCCTGTTGTACGCCTTGATTTTCACCTCGAACGGGGTGTAGGGCCCGATGCTCTCGTTGCGGTAGACGTAGTGCAGCGACTCGGCATGCGGCACCCTTGCGGTGAGCCAGCCCTGGGTGCCTTTCTTGCGGAACGACAGGATGTAGCCGAAGCCTTCACCGTTCTGGTAGTCCCGCAGCGTCGGCTGGGAGCAGGGCAGGAGCAAAGAGGAGCTGTGGGTCTGGGTGAACATTTCCATCCGCAGCGGAGGAAATTGTCCCCTGCGTGTCCCCCCAGGTTGTGGCTGCGCAAATCCCCTTGCAACAAGCAGGAGTTTGGGATGCTGCTAAACCCCAGCTTTGGCTCGATCTCACCCCGCACCTCTACCTGCTGTGTTGGTTTCCCACAGAAGCAAGGTGATTCCTCCCCGGCCCCATCCCGGCTCCCGAGGCCGGCGCCGCCGCTCGCTTACCGTCCAGTTGATGATGAGCTCGTTGGGAGCCCCTCCGCCTCCGCTGAGCCCAGACGGTGCCACGGTAGGTGCTGTTGGAGTCCCAAAAGGGAAGAAGAAGCAAAAAAGATGGGTGATGGCAACAAGCTGGACACTGCCAGGCCTGGGATTAGCCAGACTTTGATGTGGTTTACAAAAATGCTGGTGCCTGTGCAGCTGCGCAGTGGCCTAGAGCACCGGCTTGTCCCTGGTTGAGTTTGTTTGGAGACAGCATTTCGCAGAGTATGAGAATCAAGCTCAAAAGAAGGAATATGTGGGAGAGCTTTTGTTAGAAAGGAATTAATATGCATTCCATGTGTTCAGAGCATTCCTCCTGCCATTCTGAGATCCCTTCTAATCACACGTTCAAGCAGCGCTAGATACTAGATACTATCTTCTTAGCAGTAACAGCTATTTAATGGGAAACTTGCTTTCTTTTAGCAATGTGGGGCTTGCAGGCATTGCTGCTCAGAAGGTATAGCGCTTGGAACTAGGATTGCTCTTGATTTTTACAACTGACATAACAGTTTCATGTATCAAAGCTAATGCTGTTTAAGTTGGCACTTCTTTGATATGTAAATAGGTAAAATGACCCCAAATTTTGTGGTGGCCCCAGCGATATAGCCCTCCAGATGACGATCAGTCTGTGTTCAAGGCAGCCTCCCCCCTGGACAGTAAAAGGGATCTCTGATTCCTGTCTCCATCTCTTATCGGATCTACATACCTGCTTCTTTGGTACGGATTTTGCTGGAGGGTAAACTTGGTTCCCCAACTCCAAGGATGTTACTTGCTAAGACCCGAAACTCATAGTCCATCCAAGGGATGAGGTTCACCACCTGGGCTGTCTCGGCATTGCCTTCAATATTTGCAGGATCTATATAATCCAATAACAGGAGAAGGAGGCAGATAGAGCAAGTGGCAGCCAGCAGATGCAGAGCAAGAACTTGCCAAGAGTGGACACCCTGGCCCCTTCAGTGGCAGCCCTAGGGACACTTACTGGTCCGTGCCTGTTTCCACTTGCCGGAGAGCAGGGTCCGGGCCTGGATGAGGTACCTGGCAATAGGGCTGTGGTTGTCAAAGCCGCGGCTCCAGCTCAGCTGGACACTGGTGTCGCTGACGTCCCTCACCACCACCCCACCCGGCGGGCCTGGAGGTCCTGACATGGTGGCAGACGGACAGACATGTTATTTTTGTGACAGCAATTTGGAGTTTTTTTGCATTTTAAATTCTCAAAGTCATGAAACTTTGGTTTCTCTCAGGTCTCTGTCCTCTGGAGGGTAGGAGGTCTCACCGCAACCCTCAATTTTTGGCCTCTTCCAAAGCTTTCAAGATCTATCCTGTCCAATTCAAATGTTAGGTCGCCAGGGAAGATTGTGCTAATACCTCGCGAGGATTATCCTGCTGCTTTGGGCTTATGAGGAGCAGAGAAGTTACCTCTCACGGTGAGCATAGCTGACTCCGAAGCGCTGTCCACCACGGTCTGGGCTGTGCACGTGTATCGCCCCGAGTGCTTTAGCTGGGCGTTAGAGATGCTGAGGTCCCCAATAGTTTCCTTCTGTGTGGAGAAGAGAAAAGGCAGTGAGGACGGTATTAGGTCAGAGCTGGTCATGATCCAGCATTTGACATGGAAACAAAAAAGCTTTAGTTTTGGGCCCTTTTCCATGGTGCATAATTGCCCTTTCTGCTCACCACACTTGCTCGCCTGTAGTGTCCCTCCGACTTGTCAAAGTCAATGAGGAAGTCATCGAGCGACCAGGTGAAGGTTAGGTCCATAGTGGGATCGTGGGACGCGTGACACTGTAGAGTCAGGTTTGCACCTACGTTGATATCAGCACTAGATGGTGCCAGTGTGATCTTGGTGGCATCTGCAGAGAGGAAAAAGAAAAACAGTGAGGGGCAGTTAGCACACAGCAGATTTGTATTAATTCTTCAGAGCATCCAAACGAATTTTCTAACTTCTCATCACTATCTAGCAGGAACCATCTGTAGTTTTACAGGAGGGAGATAGGGGATTGCACTGGATGGTAAAAGTAAAAACTTTCCCCAACCGCCAGATGTTGGTAGGAAAGGAATGGCCGGTCAGGTAGACGGACTGTTGTCTGTAGGCTGAAATGACTCAGATTCCCTGAGTACTGAATTACCCTGGGGGAGTATGAGGAGAGGAAAAATACGTTTCTCTTCACGCCATGGTGTTCTTTTTTTGCGCGATTGACCCCAAAGCAAGCCAAGCATCCCTACCTCGCACAGAGAGGATTCCAGTGCTATTGGCTTTGCCCATGAAGTTCTCAGCGAAGCAGGTGTACTTTCCCTCATCGGATTTGCTGATATTCTGGAGGATCAAAGTGCCATCTTTGGTAATAGTTACCCTGGAAAGGAAGAAGAACCGCAACAAGAAGGAAGGTTAAAATCTCTGTTCACTCTGTATGCCTGACAAGCAGTTGTCAGTTCTTGCTGATCTTACAGAAATTGGTGATAAAGATAGGACTGCAAGATGTTATGTAAGAGCTCTTAAAGGAGAAGCCAGAGGAACAGCAAACTGTGCGTGTTTAGGGGTGTAGCAGCATGCTTGTGGCAAGGAAAGAGGTGCTTTCAGCTATTTTTCCTAGGTAGAAGCTGACTTTGCACTGCTACCTGCTGCTGTTGGTGAGCAGTTCAGTCCCTTTGGTCCAGAGCACAGTGGCTTTTGGTGCCGCTCTTGGCTGGCATGGGATGATGACCTTCCCACTTCGGGCTGCAGGTATTAGTCGCTTCACAGGGTTTAGTCTAAAATCGGGTGCTAAGGCTATGGAAGAAGAAGAGGATTAAGAGGTGGTTAGAAAACCCTGCTATATGAACATTTTAACTGTGCTTTAGCTAGGTATTCATTTGTTGCCAGATGACTCAGTAGTAGAAGCATGGCGATATCTGGGTGAGCGAGATGGAGTGAGTCCTCTGCTGCCAAACGCTGTGTGGTTTCTGCTGCTTGCCAAGGCATATGACACGTGTGTCATACTTAGCAATGGTGATATGGCCCTAACAAGTGCAAGGTCTTTGAGAGACACAAGAACAGCTGCTTTTGAAAATGTAGAGGATATTCCCTTCAATATCCTGACCACAGTCACCTGGTGCAAGTGCAGATGGCCATCTCACCTAAAGCTCCTCCTGGAAGTGCAGAGAAGTCATAGGGCTCGGTAGCCTCATGCGTTGCAATGTGCTGCTGTTAAACAGGTGCTGCTTAGAGCTTTTCGTTCATCTCTAATGTCTACTGGCCAACAGGAGATAAACTAATTACACTAATGAGTGTAATGAGCATCAGCCCAGTTCCAGTCACCATCCCTCAATGCCAAATGGCTCCCGAACTCTTCTCTGAACAATTTTCTCCAAAAAAAAAAGAGGTTGTTTAGTCCAAGGGAGCTTATACTGCTGCTGCTGGCTGTCCTGTACACTTTCTACAGCTAAAACAGATGTCCTTGTGCTCTCCTGGCATAGCTGAATTTACACAATATTCAAATTTTAGACGAGTTGCAGAGCGCTTTGCTGAACCAGCAACTATATTTCAATGGTGAGTGAAGCAGTTTTTGTCTGCTTTTATCATACTCTGATATGACAAGCGTAGTACACTAGGAAGAGAAACAAGATGCTTCAGTGTCCCATTGAAACCCAGAGCACTGGGAAATGAGAAGTTACCTTGCACTGTTAATTCAGCACTTGCATATATTGTGCCATGCTTGTTCTCAGCCACACACTGATACATGCCAGAGTCCTCCAGGACTAGCTTGGAAAATCTCAGCTCTCCACCGCTCACTTCGATGCGGTTCTGTGCAAACAAGAGGATCAACTCATTAGATGAGGACAACAAAAATGGAACTCAAGCCTTGGGCATTCAGGGTTGAGTTTCATTGCAGACTCTTAAGCCAGTTTGAAGAGACTTTTACAGACTCTTAGGCGTTGGTTTTTGTGGGTTTCTGTGTATCCAGGCCACCCCACATCACTGTGCTCTCTCTGCTGAGACTTCTGAGTGCCTGAGCAGTAACATCACACGAAGACAGGCACACGGTAATATTTTTTCTGTCCTGATAATTGATTATTGGTCCCCATAGCTACATGGAAAACAATGACTGGATGGCAGCGATGGGAGAAGGAATTTGCTTTGCAGCCTCATGGGGAAATGTGGGGTAGAAATGGGAGGTTGTAAGACAGGGTCGAGATGAATTTGAGGCAGATCTAGGTCTGGAGCAGGAAGTCCAGCACTTTGAGTCATCGCGTGCCCTGGCCGGGCTGCTCCCCGTGCGCGGGTCCGCGCCGCGGTACCTGCGAGCTCAGCGGGTGCCCGTTGCGAAGCCACCTGACCGCCGGCCGCGGCTTGCCCGCTGCCGCGCAGCTCCAGCGCAGCTCCGCGCCGATGTCGGCCTCCGTGTCCGTGAGCACCTCGAGCCACTCCGGCTGAGCTGCAAAGGAGCGAGGGAGACGGCAGAAGCGACAAGATCAGGTGAGAGGCTGCTCGTGCCGGGCGGGCAGAAGGATGCTCGCTGTGTCATCCCTGCGCCGGCACGGTGATTTATCACAGCGTGTCTCACCATAGCAACAGCCTTTGCCGTCTGTGCAGCGAGGCAAGGCTGAGTCGGCTGTGGGCCTGGCTGCAGCTGGGCTTGTGGATTGCACAGAATTATGCCAGGATCCGGATTTAAGGAAGAATATTAAGTTTTCTCTTTTTAAGACTAAATGCAGTCAACCCTGAACTTTGAGAAAGTTCAAGATTGGACTGGATGTCGGCTAGAAGAACCAGATTAAGTTTGCTGCTTGACTATAACTGATTATTAGCACCAAGCATTAACCCTTGGGCAGGTACCCTAAGCTTGGAGAAGAGCTCAGTCAAGAGCAAAATGTGATTCTTGCCACTATGTTTCCATCTGTCTTTTCCTTTCTTTCTTATTTTTGCTTTGGGGCACGTTAGGAGGCCTCTCTAGCCGTGCCGCAGCGCCCTGCACGGAGGAAGGACGGCAGCGATGTGCACAGCTCGGTGCTGGCCCCGGGGCTGGGGCTGACACTAGAAAGGAGCCGAGGTGGTTACTGTGCTCCTTGCTGTGCTTTGGAGCAGCCCGTGTTAAACGCGTTACCTTGGATGATCACGCGGCCTTGGTGGGTGACTCTCCCTTTGGTGTTTTCAGCTTCACACTCGTAAGTGCCTTCATCCTCGAAGCCCACGTCTTGGATCTGCAGGAGGGGCTCGCTGGCGATCCACTTGGAGGGCTGCGAGCCGTCCACCTTCCGCCACTTTATCCGAGGCACAGGGCTACGCAAAAGGAAAGGAGATGAAGCCCCGCTCTGGGGCAGACGCCCCATCCTGTGCAGTGTATTAGTCCAAGCCCTGTTTAGCCACCCTGCTCCCACCCCAGCTGGGCCTTGGCTTGCAAGTCAAGTTGCTTTTGCCGCTTTGTTCCTCTTCCTTTCCCCGCTCTGTCTCTTGTCTACAGGAGGATGAGTTAAGGGGAGGGTCGCCCTCCCGCTGAGCCTGGGCGGCACAGACACGAGACTCACTTTCCAAAGGCAAAACACTCCAAAGTCACCATCTGCCCAGCCAGAGCGTAGGTGTCTGCAGGAAACCTGGCTTTTATGGTGGGTCCGTGTTGCCTGGCATCTGCTGAAAGGAAAGCACTGTTAGGGAGTTCTGGGTGACTCTGTGCATGTGGGGTCTTAAAGCGCAAAGGTACCTGCAGGTGTTCGCTGCTTTGCAAAACCTTTATGGGTCTGGATAATTTATAGGAGGGGAGAGCCTGAGTTTCTATTTTCCTTTTAAAATGGCTCTTCCTGAAGTCTCTAAACCCCTCTTTTTAACAACATCTCAGAACTATTTATCCTTAATTTCCTACCTGCTCAACCCCTTTCGCCCTGCCCAGGATTATGTTTTGCTGCACCTCTGCAAGGACATCAGCGTCCGAGAGGATAATCTGAGCCTGGCCAGGCTCCTCCTGGGGCCCTTCTCTTTTCTAAGCACACAGAGGCTTCAGGCTGATGGCAGCACTGGCAGGAGAGCTGGTTCCCCCACCCTCCAGGCAATTCATATTTCTGTGAGCTCTTAAATTCCGCTGAGAGGGGCTGGTGGGTGATTTGTGCAGGGCCTGGAGCCTTGTGGAGCCTGGAGGCTTTGAGGTGGCTCGTTCATTCTGCATTTTACCGAGTCCCCTCGGGATAAGCTAGCAGTACTGACCGTCTGCGGCAAGGCTGAGGCGGGAGAACTTGCTGAAGACGCTCTTGGTGATGAAGTCAATGTGACTGGTGGCAAAGCATGAGTAGTTTCCTAGGTCAGAAGCCTCTGTCTTGGCAATGTAAAGGTTTCCTGTTGTCTGAGAGACAAAGCGCCTTCCATCCGCTGGGATGAAGTTGGGAAACTCATTCAGAAGCCATCGATAGGACAGCCCTATGTGGAAAAGAAACAGGAGTAAATAACACAAAATACTGAGTTGCCTGTGTCCTCTCAAGCTGGATTAAGGCGAACAGGCAACTTCCTAGACCAGCGTAAGCCTGAGTTGTTCCTTGGATCACAGTTGTCTTCTCCATGCACTAGGTCTGCTTTCGGCCCTGAGGATCACGTCCTGCGTCCCTCCTGCTGTCCCCGCAGCCCTGCCAGCCCCTGCGTGCCCGCGGGCCTCAGCTGCAGAGCCTCACCTGGGTAGTGCGGAGGAGGGCTGCAGGTGAACATCACTCCCGAGCCTTCCGGGATCCTCACCGGCTCTCGCTCTTCTGCGGAGAATTCCTGCAAAACTGAACACGCGAGGTGAAGGCTGTCTGTGCATGGAGAAAACAGCTGGAGATGATCCTGCATTTTATCTGGACCTTGACTTGTTTCAAGGGGAAGGCACATTGTCATAATGGGGTAAGCAAGAAAACAGAATAAATCTAGAGGATATTTTCTCTTCAACGGACTCTTTGCTTTAACAGAAATGTATTCCAGGAGACAGAGGAAAGGCAGGAACGCTCGTCTCCCCACCCAGAGGCCCGTCTGGTCAGCAGCCTCACAGAGGGAGATCCAGAATCTTATTTTCTTGGCAGTGCATCCATTCCTGCCGCACCTCCAGGCTCATGGGAGGCGCGGGGGGAATCCTCAGAGCGATGATTTTGGGTACCATGTGTGGATAAGCTTCTCTCTGACCGTTATTAATGGGGAACCCCAGCGATCCTATGGCTGCCTTTCATTTACTTTGTGGAGACAAACATGGGACTTACAGCCAAAGCGGAGAGAGGCTTCCCTGCTGACCACGGTGCCCCTGGGATTGGATGCCACGCACTGGTAGGAACCGGCATCCTTGGATTTCACTGGGTTGCTTATCACTAGGTCACCCGCGACCAGCCGGTAGCGGGAATCGGGCTCCATCCTTATCTCGGTGCCGTTCATCTTCCACCTGCCGAGAGCGCGGGGAGCAGTGAGCGGGCCGGGCCCTCCGCGGAGGCTGCGCTCGCTCGCGTTCCCCGCTGCGGCGTCGCGCCGGTCGAGGGAGGTTTCTGCCTGGCGTGGGACGTGGAAGGGGCGGCCGCCGCCACGCAGGGCGGCCACGAGCAGCTGAGCTCACCTGTAGCTCGCGGGGGGACTCGCTCTTGCTCGACAGGCCAGCGTGACCTTCTCTTCGGCCGAGCCCTCGGGGAAGAGGGTGTTGACGGGCTGCTCTTCAAACACCGGCCCGTAGCTCCTTGTGCCGCCCTGTGCTCGGCAGCAAACTGCAAAAGACGGGAAGGAGAACCAGCTGAGCTCAGCTGAGCTTTTCCACACACACACAAAAAAAATGTCGTTTTTGGCTTTGTCGAGAGTCCCTGGCAGCATCAGAACTGTCCAGAATAAAAGAAGGAGCAACATGAAAATCACAGCCCATCTGTCACAGTGGCCCAGCCCCAGGCAGTGTTTTGGGGGATGAGTTTGAAGCTTCCTTAGTAGTTTGCAGACACAGGATTTGGTTGTGAGCTGTTGCACGCGAGTGTGGTCCAGGCAGAGGCCAAAGAGGAGTTTTCCTTACGGAAGGGAAAGGCAGGATGCTCCCCAGCACAGCCCGCTCTGCCTCCGCACTGCCAGCCGGGGCGCGCTCAGGTGGCCCCGGTGCTTCGTAATTGAATTAATAACCACCTTAAAACGGCCTTGCCGACCAGCAATCTGCTTCCTTCCCCCCAGCACCCAGCACGGTCCCTGGCTCAGTGAAGCGGCTCCAGCGAGTGTGATGTTTTATGCAAGAGGAGCTGCCAGCCGGGAAGGGCCAGCTCAGCTCCGCCAGGCCCGCGGGATGAGCCCTTCAGCTGCAGCTCCCGCGCCGCGTCCCTGCGCGCGGGGACGAGCGCGAGACAGGGCGAGGGCTCCGCTAATTGGATCAGACCGTCCGGAGCAGCTGCCTGCAGCCCATTCCGGCTGTTCCCGCTGCCCAAACGGCGCAGGCAGCCGGGCCCTGCGTTGCACGGGGACCCTCCCGGCCCCGGCGTCACACACACGTGTGGGATACGTAGCCTGTGCTAATACATCGGTACAGGAACAAGAGCAGCCTGTTCTGAGGTTCAAAACCTCTCCAAATCGATGAAGGTGCCTCTCTTCCCTCTAGGACAGTTATATTCTCAAAGGAGATATTAGTGTAAGCTGGAAATCTCTTTTCTCCATTGGGTCAGCAACAGCTGTGCTGAGCTAGTCTCAGCTGGAAGTAACTCTCTGATGAGTAGCTGTTAAAATAATCATGATTCGATGCAGCATTAATAAGAAAGTAGTGTATTAATTGTGTTCTGATAGATAATAGTGAATGGATTAAAGTTGAGCAGCTTTGCATTTTGAGATTTCTGGGTAGTATGTAGTAAATAATTTATATTTATTTAACGTATAAAATACATATTAATACTCACATGAGACCTCACTGAGAAGCTGTTTACCAGTCAAACCAAGTTAGGCTCATCCTGTTTCTTATCCTGCCTGTAGCCTGGACCCCTGTTGCTCTCCTCTGCTGTCCCTTTTCTCTGCCAAGGTTATGGACTACAACTGCCTGCCATTGATTTCCTCATCTGTAATCAATGGCAGAAGTTCAGACCTGGTTTTATCTACAATTCCAAGGCGTCTGAGTAGTGTTGGGGTAAAATGTCTGTGTCTCACTCATTAGGCAAACAAATGCTAGGTTAAAATAATAAATAGTTACAAGTTGAGCATGTGGTTGGAACTGAAGACTGAGAGTGAAGCAGAGCACCAAATCTTGGTCCTGCTAAGCTGGATGATCCGGGCTGTTTCTGTCACTCTAGAACTGTCATTTTTAATGTTATCCAAGCAGGTACCTTCCTCTGGCTCTGTCTTTGGGGTAGGGGATAAAACCAACACAGAATCAAGGTCTTCAGGCCCACAAGCCAAATTTGCAAGAAGCAAAATGACCCATCAGTTCAGATTTTCCTTTACTGCTCTGAATATGCTGAAAGGCAGATGTGGAAAGCCCAGGTGTTCAGGAGGCTGAAGATTTTTGCTTTATTTTGAGACCCTCACGGCAGTCTCAGAGACCAGGAGAGCAGCCCTGGTGCTGCAGCTGAGCTCCCTGCTCTGCGAGTGCATTGACAGCAACGTTTTCGTGGAGCGCTTTCCTAGCTCTGGAGCTGTGACCACAGCGTGGAGCCTGGCACGAGAGAGAGCTGCAAAATTAATTGGCTTTATAAGAAACCTGAACGCACATGCAAAAAAAGTACAAAATCAAAGCGGTTGTTTTTAAAGAGCAGCTATCGGAGGAAGGAAAGGACAGCACTTTGGACAGCCTTAGACTGCAAGATTTTCTGTGGCTTTTACTCCATGGAGAGAGGCCAGAGAGATTTTGAGAGTCCCCTGACAGCCTTGTTCATTAGAGGATCTTCACTCTGCATTTTACGAGCTTTAAACTCGTTGGTAGCCCTGGGATGGCATCGTTTCCGTGACGCGGCGGGCAGAGGGGGCAGTTACAGAGCCAGCGTCCCCAGCCAGAGGTGCCAAACAGGCCTGGAGGCTGCCGGCCTCGTCCTCTCCCGCTCCGTTTCCTTGAGCCTTGGCTGGAGCTGGCATAATATTGTCCCTGGTTCTTGCTCGTGTTCCCAGTGAGCCTTTCCCTTGGTTTCAGCCTGGCTTCTGGGATCCATTGCATCATCAGCCAAAGGTCAATGGAAAACAACCCTCCCTGGGCTTCGCACCGGGTCGTTTCTTACGGGCTCAGCTTGAACAGGGCGCGAGTCGCGTGAACGCAGCTGGTTAATGGGAGAGCCCAACTCTGCCTTGCTGCCTCTACCAGATTTGGGTCAGACTCATTTCCAAAGAGGCTAATTGCCTCCCGATCTAGGGCAGCCACCCCTCCCTCTTCCTCCTCTGGGACCCAGAGAACATTAAAAGGTAATTAGATATTTATAAGGACAGCCAAGCAGTCTCTTCCTGGGATGATGAATTAGCTTGAAGACATTATCTAATTCTCAGCTGCCTGAAATGAAAAGTCTCCCTGCTGAAAAGGGACCTTCAAAGTGCCTGCGACTCCCTGGGATCCAAAACCCATTCCTGATGAATGACAAATGGGGGAATCTTTGCAGCCAGGATGCAGCAAAAAGGCATCCCTGGAAGTGCTGGGGAGCGAGGAGGATTTGTGTGCGGGGAGCGCCGGTGCCGGGACGCGACTCCTCCTCGCAGCGAGGCCGGGCCCGAGCGCGGCAGCGGCTCTCCGGGGAGCTGCTGCTTGTGCCCCGGCCTCGCCGGGGCCTCCGCATCTCCCGCGCTGCACCTGAATTCCCGTTCAGAGAAGAGGAGGCCTCTGTGCGGCGTTTCAACTGGCCCTATCCTCTTTCTCCAACGGGGAAATTGGACGTTTCACAGACACTTTGCTCGGCTGGGTAACCCGCCAGGGAACGCCCCGGGCCCGCTGCTCCCCCAGGCCCAGCGGCTCTTCTTACCCATGCAGGAGATGACGGCCAGGGAGGCGAAAACGGCTTCTGCTGCCGCTGCCATCGTGGGGCTCCGCTGAGGTCGTGGCCTGCTCGGTCGTGTCCCTACGGAGAAGCAGAGGCAGAAACCCTGCGAGAGAAGGAAAAAGGCAAGTTAGGTTATTTGGGGCATTGGTGTGGCTTGAGAGCCCAGCGTGCGGCTGCGAGGAGGGAGCCGCCAGTGCCCGGGGAAAGCACAGGGCTTCCGAGGGCTTCCGAGGAGCCTTCTCTCCTTTCTGGCATGATAGTACCGGTTGGGAAATTATTCCTCCTCCTGCAGGACCCGGCTCCCTGTGTGTTGCTGCTTTAAAAAATACAGCGCAGGACTCATAATATAATTGCAGCTCATGCAGAGGCTGGAAAAGCCCCCTGGCCTTCATCCCTAGCCTCAGCCTCATCCTGGTGCTTGAAAGTGCCCAAATCCCAGACTTTGAGTGCAACTTCAACTTCCAGGTTTGGCAGCGCAGCCTGTGTTTTGCTGCCTTAGGTTATTACTGAGTATTTTGATAAAACAGACCCCTGCCCAAGGCTGGGGCTGCTCCCGGCCCGGGGGGAGAAGGGGAGAGCTGCTCTCGCTGTGTCCTTGCAGCTGGGCGGTTCAGAGACCACGAGCGAAGGGCTGAGACACATTTCCATGAAAGCTGCTTGTTCCACAAGCCCTGGAGTGAGTTAGTCCTATGAAATCACTTGATGTCAACAAGACTCATGCCCCTAATGCACCAAACCCACGGCCTTTCAGCGAACACTGGCTCTTTGTTCCCCTGCGCTCCCCCTCGCCCGCTTCCCTCTCCTGTGCCTTGTGCTTCCATCGTAAGCACTTTGGGACAAGGACCGGCTTTTTGCTTGGTCTGGGCACGGAGCGCCGTAGAGCCCTGCGCTGCAGTGTGGGCTTGCAGGCGAGAGCATCACGGCACTAATTAATAAGTTAACTATCCCAGGTCTCTGCAGTTTGGTTTCTCTGCCAGTGCGTCATGATGCCCAGAGGCAGCGAGCACTCAAATCGTCCTTGCGCCCCGTAGCAGGAAATTGAAATCAAGATGTCTCTTGTTGGTCCTTCCTTAGCCCCATCTTCCGAGGCTCCACGTCCTCCCCCAGCAGTTGGGATGTGCACACAGAGGTGCTGTCACTCTGCTCTCTTCTGCTTGTTTTTCCTCTCATTTTTAAAGCAAACCTGAAAGGAAGGAGCGGGAGGGTGCTGGATTTCTTTGTTATTAGCAATAAGGAGCTGGAGGTGGTTTGGGAGCGCCAGTGTTGGCCGTCCAGGATACATGGAAACCCTCCCTGGGGAGTGAGGGCAGCAGCGAAGTCTGCGCGTTCCCCGCCGAGCGCGCAGAGCAGTAACGAGGTGCTGCTGCTTCTCTGTCACTGCTTGGGTTTCATTAGAACTTGGTGCTTTCCACTTTATAAAATATAGATGCTGGATGTGAATGGGAGCAAACTGCATCCTGCCTCTCCTGGGTGTTTTAGCGTAAGCAGCTGTCCCGGGCATGTTAGTGCCGGGCTGAGCTCCCAGCAGGAGGGAAGAGGAGGGTGAGCTGCGATAACCTCCCGCGTGTTTATTCCTCTGCCAGCCTTCCCCCATGGCTTCCTTCCCTGTGGCTGAGCAAAGCTGTTATCTTGTAAAAATTAAGCTGATTTGAATTATTTAATTAGTTATTGATTAATTATTTATTATATAGTCCACAACTTTGATCCCCAGTTCTGTGCTGACTCCGACTCTACGTGGTTTGACCCAGGCGCCTGCATCTGCTCTGTTTATCTGTCCCATTATAACGGGGTGTCAGAGAGGGGCTCTTGGAGAGGCAGGGCGGGAGGGAGGCTGTTGGGCTGCTCTCCTGAATCCAGCCTTGCTCTGGCCTCTGCTTTAGCTCCTTTGCAAAAACTGGAATGTGGTTTGCAGGGAGAGCTCCCGGTGCAGCCTCCATGAAGCGAACATGGACGAGAGTAACAGAGCAAGTGCTGCAAATGCTGATGTTGTGTCTGCTCACAGCTAGAGGCTGGATCGAGTTATCCTCTCAGATACTGTTCTGCATGTTCCTGCTTGTCTTGTCACCCAAGTGTCATGAGCAAATTAGGCTGGAGAGCCTGACTCTGCGTGATCGCGTCCGGAGCTGCGTCCGGACCCCCTCGGTGCTGGGGACCACGGGGCCTCTGCAGACCATGGCCCGACCCGCGAATTCCCCGTCTGGCTCTGAACTTCTCCAAGCGTGGACGTGTGCTTTGCAGCTGATACTGAGGCCTGCTCTCTACCCTTAATTAGAAGAGGGCCCACAGGGACCTGTTCTTTCCCCTCTTCATAGGCTATTTTGACAGTCACTCCAGGGCCTTCTGTTGCACTGAAAGAGGATCTGCCATCCCTGCTAATGGACGCTGTCATTAATACCTTGAGCAGCAAGGGAGGGATGGGCACTCTCAAAAACACATGCGTGCTCTACATTAGCTGTTTCCCTCAGAGGCCTTGGGAGCTGAAAGTGATCCATTATCCTGGAAGCAGCACTGTAGGGAAAGATCTACGGGGATAGTTTGAATTCTCCTGAGCCTCTCCCCATCCTGCCGCAGCCTGGGCTCCCTCCTTAACAGTTCTGTCTTTGGAATAACAGAGTTGGGGGAAGATCGCTCTGGAAGGAGTCCAGGTGGGAGCTTGTTCTGCTCTGTGGCCGTGCCGCGGCCCAGCCTGGTGACACGTCTGTGCCGGGGCTGTTCGGGGTGCTCGGGAGACCCTGACCCGAGGAGCTGCCGCGGGGCTCCGCGAGGCCCAGGGGGACGAGCCGGGCGCTCCGCTCCCCAGCTCCCGGCCCAGGAGATGGGCCTTAACAAGGCCAGCACAGGCGGAGCACCATCTATCACCAGGATAAATGAGTGTTGTTTAATCTCCTGTGGTTAGATGATGAGATGAGCATTTGCATTTAAGTGCTGCTTCTGTTCCTTGTGCAGCAGCATTCCCTAATGAGGAGCATCCTGACTCTGGCACTGACAGCAGGTGATTTAGGAGTTTCTCCTGAGCCACGAGTATCCCTTTTATTAAGGATCATTGCTAAGGCTGCAAAGGGCTGGATCTCTGCTGGAGTTTGGCTTGCAAAACCTGCACTACCTTTGCTACAGAACACGCAGTTTCAATGAAATGGTTTCGCTATAACATATCTGTCCTTTCACAAAACTGCCTGTGCTCAGGCAAAGAGGTAGATTTTGGTGCAGACTCTGGATTCAGACCATCCTGTCGCTTCTATCTCATCAGTAACCCCACAACGTCCACCAAAACCCGGGTTGTGGTCCTCGGGTTTGCAGCCCAGGAGACCTCCCGGCCCATCTCTTCATGCCCCGATACCACAGGCTCCAGCATCACCCGGAGGAGCGGGACAAGAGTGGGACAAACAAACCAGGAGCAAGGGTGAGAGCCCAAGGACAGCGCTCGGGGCACCGGGGAAGGGGCTCCACGTGCTGCAGTTGCACAAGACGAGCTGAAACGGGGAGCAGGGAGCTCGAAGGAGGAAGCGGAGCCTGCGGGGGCCGTTTCTGCGTGGGATTACGAGGGAGCAGATGGTGCTCACGAGCAGCCGCTCGCGCCGCCGGCAGCGCCCCGGGGGCTGCCGCGCTGCCACCTGCGCGATCTGCTCGGCAGTTGCAGCCTGCGCTTTCTGCACTCGTTTATTTTCGCCCCATGGGCCGAGGTCGCAGCGGAAACTCCACGAAAGCCAGAGAGAAACTGTGCGCCGAGCCGGCCGCGCCAGGGGATGAGTGTTTGGTATGGGGGATGCGCCCTGTCCCGTGGGGGCGTTTTGGGGAGGGAAGGGGCAGCCTGCAGCCTCGGACGGGCCCGTGGCACCCCCAGCATCAAGGGGTGCTCCTCTCTGCCGACCCCGCAAGGGGCTTTTGCTCTGGGTTGCAGGCGAGGGGGACGGAGCGGAGCCCTGTGCCCCAGGTGCAAGCAATTCCTGTCAGCCCCTCAGCTAATTCCCACTAGCTAAATTGCACCTGGGAGGGGGCTCTGCTCTCCCTGTTCACTGCAGAGACCAGTGAGTGTGCTGGAGAGACGGAAGGGGGAAGAAGCTAGGGAGAAGTCTTAATTTTGGGATGTTAAAGGCTCTGTGGAGGAGGTGAGTGCGGCTGTATTTCCCTGTATTGCTCCCCATCGTGTGCCCTGTCCCTGCTGTGTCCTGTGGGCGCAAATGTCCAAGACACTTGTACCCTGTCCTACCCTGGCAGCAGCTGCTGGCACCCTGCCTGCCACCAGCCCAAAACATATTGGATGTTTTTAGAGATGGAGCAGGAGAATCCAGCCCCGGTGTAGTGCATGAAACCTGCTGTGCTTCTTGTTAAGAGAAAGGCTGGGGCGCATGTTGGACCCCCTCAGGGGCTCTCCCAAAAGCCGGGGGTTGTTTTCCTTTGGCTCCATCGCTCTTCCTTCTCTTTTGCTCCTGGCATTTGTGCTATGATCCCACCTCGCGGCAGCGCTGCAAAGCCCTCAGCATCTGGAATAACTTGGGATCGCTATATCCATGGAAACGGGCACGCTGCTTCCTGGAAGGGGCTGTTCAGATTGTGTTATCAAAAACCCTGAGGAAAAGGTGTGAGGAAATCCCTTTGGAGGGATCCCTGCCCTTCCGCGAGGGAATCCCGCAAGCGCCCCGGAGCAGCCTGGCGCTGCAGGGAGGAGGCTGCTCTGACCAACTCCTGCCTCTTGCATCAGTTTCTCCTGCTGGCCGGGCCTGTTCTCGCCACCCCCGCTCCGCACGCCGGGCTCCGCTGCGGCCGGTGAGCTCGTGCGCCCCGCGCCCGTGTTTCAGTAGTGAGTTACATGGCCCGTTACAGGAACAAGGGTATAGCATAGCACGGGTTCTGCTCTCTTACTGCCCATGTGCAAATCCTGCTAGCAGCAGTAAAAGATTCATTTTCACCTGGGGACACAATATACCCATCTAGTCTTTCTCATTCCGGCGTGGGCAGGGCTCCCTGCTGCGCTCCCAGCAGGGCAGCTGCAGGAAGGCACGGCCTTGAAGCATCCGCTCTGTTTTCTTGGTGTCTTTTAAGAGCCTTTTCTGAATAACTGGACAGCACGTTCGTGCACATCACAGGTCACAGCGTCTTGCTCAGAGCGTCTCAGTGTGGTGCTTGTGCTTAGCTCGGCCCGAGCCAGCGAGCGCTCGCCGGGGCGGCTCCTCCGCGCTCGCCCGCGGCTCCCGTCTCTGCGCGGAAGACGAAGCGGCAGCAGGGCCTGTCCTGAGCTAGGAGCTTTGGGAGCACCGAGGGACTTCCCAGAGCTGCCCCGGAGCCCGTCCGTGTTGGGGAGGGAAGAGGGATGGAGGCCCTTGGCCCCTGTAGCTGCCGGGTGCCCGCGTGCGCCTGCCCAAGTTCTCCCGTAACACTCGTCTTTCAGTCGATAGCGTGAGTCTATAGGAGCGGGAAGGATGCTCGGAATCCTTCGGAACAAGCCCACAGGTGACCCCCGTTCAGCACAGGGGTGTCTGAGCGGTGGCGCCTGCCCCAGCGACTCGCCAGCACCCCGGCCGTGCCTGCCGGCGTTCCGGGCGCTGCGCCCGGCTGGCGGACGCTCCCCTGCGAATCCCGGCGTTGCAGAGCACCGGCTGGTAGCTCGGTGCAGCCTCTCGGCTCGGGGCCGTGGCTGCCCTGGCCGCCGGGGGAAGCGGCTGGCGGCGGGTGGGCGCTACGGCCGAGCCGGCAGGAGGACGGGCCACGAGCCGCCCTCCTTTCCCCGTAACGAATCCTCTCTTAGACACGCGTGGGCGCCCGGTCTCCCTCGCGGGTCACCGCGAGGCATCGCAGATCCGGCCCGCTCGGCTGCAGGGGCTCCTGACTAAAGCTCAGGGCAGCCGTGACGCCGGCAGCTTCGATCCCACCCCCATCCGCCTGCTCCGGGCGCTCCCGTGGCATCATCCGCGGAGCTGCTCTGATGTGGCAGGGGTATAAATAGCTTCCCTACCTGCGTGTTGCCCTTCCCTTCCCGACCCGCTGCTGGAGGGCAAAGCATCATCAGGGATCCGTCCCGGGGGAAAGACGGTGGCGAGGGAAAACAAGGTGTAACTTGGGAAACCTTCCGGCTGTCACAGCAATGCCGGAGCACCCGGATGGCTGGAGCCGGGATCTGTGGTGCTGGAGAGCTCGGCAGCGAGGGCAGAGCCTGCCCAGAGCTGCCCAGGATCAGCAGGACACGGGGGATGCTTGGAAGGGGACAGGGATGCCATGGGCACACGGTGCCTCCGGCCAGACCTGCCACGGGTAGAGCAAAGCTTAAATCCTCTCCTGCGCAGGTCCTTGGAGCGTGTTAGGATCTGCTGTGTAAAGATATCCTACTGAGTTTGCTCCTTGGAAGGCCTCGCCTTTGCATCCGGCCTTCTCTTCCCTTTTGGTTAAAGTGCTTTGGAATATTCAGGGTCTCTGAATGGTGCCAAGCTGCTCTCTGCTCCTTAAAAATAAATAAGAATCTGCACACAAAAAAACCCTCCCCCTTGCACCTGGAGGAGGGATCTGCTGTGGTAGCTCCCTGGTGCGGGACTGGCAGCCCGACAGGCTGTGCCATAAATAAGGAATGTGCTAATTTGGGGTCCGGATGGCTCTGGGCTGGGTCAGTGTTTCCCAGGCTGCTGGAGGTGGCCATAGGGATTGTGCCCCTGGGAGCTGGGATTTCTCCCTCGTGTCCACATGTGACTCCGAAGGGATCCCTGAGCTGCTACCGTGGCAATGGGGCTGAGGATGCGCACTGGGAAACACCCGCGTGTTGGGTGCTCGTGTACAGCTTGGGATCTTGTGGTATTTCCCTGTCTGCCAGGACCAACGCGCAAACGCTCCAAACACTTATTTTTCTGCAAAACAGAATTGAAGGGCCTTAAAGCAAAGCTCTCCAGGCACTTCCTAAGGCCTGGGATGTCCCTTTTGGTCCTTGCAGATGCCCAAGGGGTCCTGTGAGCCCTGGGGCTTGCAGTGCTCGTTGAGATGGGACTTGAGCACCTGGGTCAAGGGCCAGGTCTGTGGGACCGTTTGGGGGTGTGCGGAGGCAAAGCGCCTGCGGGGCCGCGCGGCGACTTTGGCGGCTGGAATCAGGCCACGTTTTAATGCTCCCACTCTCTGGAAAGGCTGGAGTCTCGGCCGCTCCGTGGGGTGGTGGCGGATTGGGAACAGCCCCGTGGGACCATGTTGGGCAGCTGGGCCACCTCGGCCCCCCACCTTCCTCTTGCTTTAGCCCCCGTTCATCCCTGTCTGCCCCACAGGCTTCCCAAAGAGTCTGGAAACTTCCTACAGAATCCCTGGAGCCCTGTTCTCCCTGGGGGTGTTTTTTGTTATGCCGTTAGTGACACAACTACTTGTCTGCACTGTGCGTCTCACCCCCGCGTCCCCTTCCAGGCCTGGTGCTTGGGGAGATTCCTCTCCCTCTTGGCCATCCCTAACGGATGAGCCCAGTCTTGGGCTGCTCTGGCGCTGGCAGAGAAGCAGCTCCCGATCTCTGGCTCTGGGAATTGCCCTGTGCAGCGTCTCCTCTGCCTCCGTCTTTCTGCTTCCCTACCCCAGGGCATGGCTGGCAACAGTTCTAGGGCTGCCTTGCTGCACAGGCAGCAGAGACCTTGTCTGAGACGGTGTTTTGCATGATGTGCCGCCCAACAAGTAGCGTGGAAGGGACCACGCGAGGAAGGGACGCCCCTGAATCTTGTGCAGGAGCCTGTGGCTCTGTGCTGTACCGGAGACCTCCTCCTGGATGTGCCCGGAGAGATTCCGGGAAGGGCCGGGATTGTGCCTGGCTCAGCCTAGAGCCTTGGGCTGCGTGAGCAGCCAAGCTGGGAATAGCCCCATCCCTCCCCATGGCTGCGGGGACTCTGTCTGCCGTCCTTGGAGCAACTGGTGTCTGCTTGGTGGGATTAGGACCCCTGCGGAAGTTGGCCGGGCAGGCTGGGAGCCTGGGGGGCTGCAGGAGGAGAGGGGAAGGGTGGGGAGCCCTAACACAAGGGCTGGAGCCCGTCTGCCCCGGGACACCCGCGGGCCTGGGCGCAGGGAAGGGCGTGCGGCCAGCGCCCATGGGTGCTCTCCTGCCCTCGCGCCCGCTCGTGCTCCCAGCTCGGGCCCAGGGTGCCAGAGTTTTGTCCAGGACTTTGTCCTCCGGTTCCGCTGCGCCCCGCGCTGCGCCCCCTGCCCGGCCTGAGATGCAGAAAGCGGCCCCTTCCCCAGCCTCGCTCCCTTCCCGCCGGGCTCTGCCTCCCGCCGCAGCTCCGCGGGGCCGGGAAGCGGCGGCAGCCCCAGCCCCGGGCGCTGCCCCGCGC
>VZSV01000143.1:143261-167888 GCA_013398735.1 Nothocercus julius
GCGGAGCCGCTCGCAGCATCCTGCATAATTCATGGCCCCCGGCGGGGAGCCCCTCACCGGGGCCTCTGGCCTGCCGGTCCCTCGGGCAGGGGCAGGTGCGGGGCTGAGCTGGGGCCAACGGGTCGCTGCCTGGGGGGTCAGTGGGGACACCTCCCTATGCAGTGTGGCTTTCTATATATGTGCCCTCCCCCCCCCGCCCGTCTATAGACGTATAGATCTATGTGCATGTGCACGCATGTATAGCTGCGCTTGTGCATGCTCCGTGAACCTGCTTCGCAGCAGAACTCCAGGATGCTCCGAGGAGCGGGGCCAGAGCAGCCTGGAGCAGCGTTGGGGTTGTTGGACCCCCGAGCTCTTTGACAGCTCATTGGGCAGGAGCAGGGGACATTTGGGCTCTGCCCTAAAGCCACCGAAAAGCTGCACCCACCTCCACACCGGGACCTCCCCGCAGGATGGGATCCGGTGTCTCCGGCCTCTCCAGGCTGGAGTGTGGCCTTGGATGGGGACCCTGTGGCTGCTTTTGGGACATGGTGACCGCAGACCTGGGCTCAGCGAGTGCCAGGGCAGCCCTGTGTGCTCCAGGCCTGTTAGCAGCACAAGGAGATAAAGAGGAGTTGGAGCTGTCTGCAGGTTAATGGCCTGCAATTACAGGAGAGTAATTAAGGCATTAGTATCTCTATTGATTGGCAAAGATCCCACTGGCCACGCTGGCACGGGAAGGAGAATGCCCAGCGTGGCACAGCGAGGGGTGCCCGGCAAGGGCACGCGGCTGCAAGGGCCGTTATCCGTGCCCGCCCGGGGGCGTAATTCCAGGAATGGGGAAGGGGCCCGTGTGGGCGGAGGCTGCAGACGCTGCCCGGAGCCTCCTGCTTCCCCCGGGAAGGCGGAGGTTGAGGTGCACGCGGGTGTCCTTATCCTGCCGCAATAAGGCACAAGCGCTAACGCGTGCGCGGCTCTGCCCATCTCGACGGCGAGGACGGGCACGGGGCCGCGGTCGCTTCTGCGGGACGGGGACATCACGTTTCCTTAATGAACGATGGCCGAGGCGGGTGGGGAGGGATTCTCTTTACGCTCGGAGGGGAGCGGGAGCTCGAGTTGCGTGGCGTTGGGAGGGTTCCCGCTTCTCCAGCCAGCGGGCACTGGGGCTGTGGCGAGTTTAGGGCTCTAGTACGCTTGAATCTTCCTGATTCCTTCTACACCCTCAGAAACCCGCGGCCTTCGGGCTGGGCCGGCGGTAACAGACGCTCCTTTACGTGGTGCCGCCCAGGCCCGGGGGAGGCAGGTTGACCCCCGCCGCAGCGCGCCCCTCGGGAGCGCTAATACTCTCATCCTATTAGCGAGGTCTGCAGCGATTCCACCTTCATTAGCCAAATAGGCTCTTTACTTCCCGCTTGCCACCCCCCTCCCCGCAGCCCCTTCTCGGCACGGCTCCGCTCCGGGGAGCCTCCGCCGAGAACACTCGAGTGCCCGGGAAAGCTGCAAAAAGCAGCCTGGGCCGGGGGGAGGCCGAGCTCCAGCACCCGCCGCGTTGCAGAGGGAGCCGGGTGAAGTTGGGATGTGGCCGGGGCTGAGGCTGAAGGGGTTGGGATGCGGTGCCGCCGCCACGGCAGGGCCTCGGTGACGGGTTGCGCCGATGGAGGAAGAGGGTGGCTCCTCTCTCTGGAGAGCGCGCGAGAAGGAATCGCAGGCTTGGCAGGAGTTTTGAACAGGTTTTATTATATGTTTAGTGTTCTCTATACAAAAAAATCCAGTCTTTTTACAGTGATTCAAAAAAACTGACGTCTGAGTATTTTGGCCTTTTTCAATCTCTCATGCAGTTTGTTTATAAGTCCTTATATTAAACATTTCTGTAGTCCATAAATCTTCTCGCTGCAAACTATTGTTTTTACAGCTTCAGATATACGTTTCTTATTGGAAAAAGTGGGTTAACTCAAAGATGCTGGGGTTTTCTTTTTTGCTTTGAATAAAAGGCAAATAAATACATAGAATACTTTAGAACAACAAAGAGATTTTACAGACAGGATGGATGGATCTATATTTACAAATTATAGAAAAACAAGACATTCCAATATTTTCTTTCTGATGTAAGCAGAAGGAAACGAACATTGAAAATCTTGCGCTGCAAAGGAACAAGTCTATTTTGCAGATTTGACATTGGGGATTTGGACTGCGTTTGACGAGACCGATGCCCACGTGAGGAGGACAGGGGGAGACGGGCATTGCCAGGCAAAGGGGAAACTACTGATGTATTGGGTTATTTTACTTGTAAGGACCAGAAAAGCGTTGTTATTCTTTTTAATAAAACAGGTCATAGTGCAAGAAATAGAACGTGTTTTTTATTAATATTATTTTTACAAGGTTTGTTTCTTCTTTTTCTTTATTGCTTAACTGAAATCGCTTGCTGCTAGCACACAATTAAGCCCGGTACGATAACATTATGTTACAGGTTGAACTCACTGCTCTGCTGGGAGCTGCGCGCCGAAGGGGAGGAGGAATCGGCCGCGTCGCGGGGGAAAGGCCACGGCCGTGGGCAGCGCTGCTCGGCACGTAAGGCAGGTCAGCGAGACGCGGCTCTGCTGACCGGTGAGTGCTGCACGTCCTCGCTGCTCCGCTGCTCCCGCACGGCTCCTGATGCACAAGCTGCAGGGTCGGCAGCGGCTCGTGCACGGGGGAGGAAGCGCTGCAAGGGCTGCGTGTTGAGGGCACGTTATGACCTGGTTGCCGGATAGACCTGAGGAGTGTCGGTAAGCAGGATTTCGGGAGAGCCTGTGGTTCCTCTCTTGCTGGAACGTCAGGAAGGAGCCCTGAGATCGGGCGGACGTAGTAGCTGTTCTCTCTCAACCCTTCCTTGCTCTGCTGGGTGCAGTATTAGCTGCTCGTGCAGGAGGAGGACTTCAAATAGCAAAGGGCTGTGTGTCAAAGAGCTGAAGGTTTGGGTCTTGGCTCAGGCTCTTTCAGAAACAGGCTCAAGTTTGCCTGTTTTGCGCTGGACTCAAACGACTTGTTTTCCCCCTCTTCTGGGCGCTCTTGATTTTGGGGGTCTGTCTCGTCTCTCTCTTTAGTGTCGGCCTCGAATTGAAACCTTCGGTGCGGACGTATCATCTGCGAAGGAGGAGCTGGAAGGCGCCCCGGGCGCGCTCCGGGTGCTCAGCAAGGTTCTCCCTGAGCCGCGGGCCTGACGCCAGCGGCGGGCGCAGGGTTGTCAGGGCCCTGACGGTCGTCCCAGGCGCGAGCCCTCCCTTCTGAGCAGCCTCAGCTCCCTTTGCTTATCATCGTTTTAGTGGCTTTGGGATTCAGAGCAAGCAGGGCTTTACTTCTGGTAACAGGAACCGCGCATGGAAACATCTACTGAATTTTTGTTAAAGGGAGTAGAAAATATTAAGCTCTCTGAGTTTTCAACTTGAGAGATTCTCCTTTTCTCTTGGTCCCCAAACTCTAAGAGGAGATTTCAAAGATGAGTTATCATTTTTTACCATATCTTACAATTTTTGAGTAATTTTACACCGAGCCAATACAAGACTACAAGTAATTTATACAAACCCTCACCTTCCTTTGCTCATTACTTAATAAGCAACGCAGCGGTCGCAGCGTTTAAATATCCTTGCAAGACCTTTTGGAGGAGGAGCTCACCATGGCCGCTGTGAGCGCAGCCCCTCCGTCCCTGCTCGCCGGGGCGCGTTGGGGTGAAACATTCATCTCGTTCTGCTTCTGGATGGACACTAAGGGGTTTGCTCAGTAAAACGGTGGTTAGCGACAGGACGTAAATATAGAGGCTTTAATACGCATGGCACATGTACAGGTACACGACGCGGGCCGCCCTGCTTCCAGCAGGCTCTGAGCAGCTCTCGAGGGTTGGCGATGGTGCCTCATGGCCGGGGGTTGTGTCGCCTCTTAGCAGCCGGTCCCTGTAGCGATAAGAGTTTCCCGTGCTGGCTGTGAACGATGACGACCGGCGCCGGTGGCAGGGGCTGGTTTTGGTAGCGAGGGCTGGAGGCTCCTTTCTCTCCCCAGCTCCACGGGCGCTTGGGCAGGGAGTTATGGAAACTCCTCGCTGCTGGGAGGACATCCATGGGCAGGGCAAGCAGTTGCCCCCTTGCCTGAGGGCTGTTCTCGATTTGGCCTAACGTGCTTGCTTAAAAACTGGAAACAACTGCTGCACGTGCTGGGAAGAGCGGGGAGAAGCTCTCCTTGCAACGGAGCAGTGGCAGGAGACCGCGCTGGAGTTAGGCCTGTCCTATTAGTGCACTTACCCCCAAATTAACGGAGCCAAACTTCCGCTCCCTACTCCTGCCGAGGCTACGCGGCGAAGGACCGTGGCCAACTTTGCGGCTGAGACCAGGGCAGCAGGAGCACCCCGAGCTGCAGGATGGGCCTCACCGCTTAGGAACCCCAGCGCTCCCGTTCCGCGGGCTCCTTTGCGCTCCGTTTGCAGCCAGCTCGCCCTTCCGCTTTCTCTGTGCGGTTCAACAGTGCGTTGTGCAGCTCTTCACCTAGTCTGGCTTCCCTTCCTCGAAACGCAGGATAGTTGTGCCATTAGCAGCTTAAAGAATGTGGCAAAGTACATCGAAACAATCCATATTAATAGAAGTATTCTTGTCAGCAATACGCCTTCATAGCAAACCGGCTTGAAAGCTCAAAGAATAATTGCATTAATCCTATTGCATTTAATCCATTATGCTGAACAAAACCATCTCCTTTAAGAAAGGAATGAAAGAAAAATCCATCCTAACACAGTTCTAAGTCCGTGAAACTGTCTGAAGAAATCCGATCTCTCTCAGCAAAGGTACCTTTGGTTTCAAAAGTGCAGGAAGTGGGAGAATACACATGGCGTTGTCCACTAAGTACTGTTTATTACAAAACTCTACCTTCTACAATGATCCATGCTTTCCCAGCCGGCAGAGCTGCCCAGGCATCCTACTCGTGTTGGTCTGATGGATCAAAGAGCAGCGCGTTAGGGGCGCCTAAGCTGTGGGTGAATAGTATCAGTTTATTAAACTTCATGGGAAGTTTGAAGCTGTGTAAGGCATGTGAAGGAGCACTCCTATCTGAGACGCTTTGTTACAGTGTATTAACAGGTTAATTAAACTTGCATGTTCTTGATATGTAAATAACACAGCGGGCGCGAGTGCCGCGTTGCAGCCGTTAGCACGTGGGAGTGTCTCTCTCAGGCTGATTGATCAAAGGAGGCAAAGGCCACTAAGAAGTTAGGAGGAGATTTTAGCAGAAAACACTGTCAATCTGGCTTGGACCCCGTTGCTTGGGGAAGATGTGGACACCAGGCCCTGCGTCCCTGCCTCGTGCAGCGGAGTTTGCATCGTGCCTTCCCGAGGGATGCGCATCCCAAACTGTGCGGGTTGCCGGGCGGGAGTCGCAGTGCAGGTCGGCATCAGGAGCTCTCATCCCGATTTGGTGGTTCGGTTCGGTTTGTTTTTAAAAAAAAAAAAAAAAAAAAAAAAAAAAAAAAAAAGGCAATTACTGGTCCCGTCATTCTAGGTTAATACTGGTCCTGCTTCCACTCCCTCTTTGCTACATAAGATGTATGGAATTGCCTTTAAAAGAAAGCAGGCGTGGGCTGGGGGCGTTCTGCCCCAAATTCTTCCAAAGCAAAGACTGAAACAGAATGTTGTGCCCGGGACTCCCAGGCGAGCGATGCCGCTATCCTGGCGAGCGCGCCGGCCCCGCGAGGGCCTGGCCCTCCTATGCCCGTCCCAGAAGCTCTTCAGCAAGTTACTTTTCCCTAAGGATCCTTCCGAGCGGCGCGGAGGTGGCAGGGTGGCCTCGCCGCGAGCGCTGCCGGACGCCGTGGAGGTTCCTGAGGACACCGGGTGCCGCCCGGCCCCGGCAGTGCCCAGGGAAGTGCAGGGGAACCTGCTCCTCCCTCCCCACTCCTCAGGTTCTGCCTGACCTTTCAGGGTCTTTCGGGATGAGGTTTGGGAAGGGCTCTGGGAGAGGCGCTGCTGCAAAGAGGAGCATCTCCGTAATGCAGCCCCGGAGCGGCAATGCCCACAGTGACCCGCCTCCCTTCCTTGGGAACGCTCCTGGAAAGGCCCTGCCCAGCCCTCTCCCAAACTCTTTTCCCTCCCATTAGCCGGAACCTTCCCGCCAAGACGAAACAGAAGAACTTCTAGCTCCCTCCCAAAGGACCAAGCGGAGCCCCCGGGAGCAGGGCGGCCGGCGGAGGGACCCGGGGTGGTGGCAGCCAGGCCCCGAAGCTCCCGTCCCGCTCCTGCTCTAGCCCCTCTGGTTCGGCTCAGGGTTCAGCTGCGACCCCGCGGCGCCTCGGCAGTCCTTGCCGCTCGCTTGCTAAGGAGAAGACGCCGCGGAGCCCCCGGCCCGCCCGTTTGCTTGGATTTTTTTTTTTTTTTTTTTTTTTTTTTTTTTTTTTTTTTTTTTTTTTGTCATTATTGGTTTGTCTGGTTCGCACGTTTCCTTTGGAGGCAGTGGTGGTGGTGGCTTTTGTTTAACCCCCGTCCACTACATATCTCTTGGGTCGCTTGTGGTTTCGCATATACATGTGTGTGTGTATATATATATATATATGTATATATATACTGCGCTATGCCAGCGAGTAGATAGCATTGACTGGGGAGGTGGCTTCCGAGCTCTCGTTGCCTTCCGTCTCCTCCTTGTCCTTCTTCACCGTGTACTGGCCGATAAAGGAGCCGTCCTCGTTGAACTGCCCTTCGCCCCCCTCGCCGTAGTCCACCAAGCTGTCGTCGCTCTCCTGCTGCTTTATGGTGCCGTCCAAGGAGGTCTGGCTGTTCGGCAGCGGCTTGTTGTCTTCATCGCTGGGTAGCACAAGACAGACAGGCACAGGAGGGTTGAGAACAGGCCTTGCAAGGGACACGCGTAAAAGCCAAGGGCTGGATATTCACAATCAATCCAGGGCGCAAATACGCAGACCAGAGACCGCAAATGCAGGCCAGAAGCAGCTCAGCGGCTGCAAAAAGCAAGTCGCGGTGGGCGCAGCGCCCCCGGGGAGCCGGGGAACGGCCTCCGTGCGGGAGGCCCACGGGTGCCTGTGCAGTCGGGTTGGTGTTTCTGCAAACCCGCTTTCGTGCTTTGTACTTGTAGTTCGGTTTTCATTAAGCAGCATCACATGTGATGCTTACATCGGTCCAACTGGATGTACATTATAAATATCCATTCCTTGTCATTAGTTACGCTCTTTTCTTTCTCTCAGCGTTTTATCTAGCTCATTCCACTCTTTACCGAGTTTGGATTTTAGATTTCCTTGGAAAAACACAGTGTCTAGTTTAGATAGCTGCATGCAATGGGGAAGGTTTTCAAAGCACTGCAAGGAGGCATGTACAGGATGCCAAGTTCTTTGCAGCTTCCAAAACTCCAGAATGAAAATTTACCTTTCTAAGCATATTTCTGAACATCTAAGCTTGTTTGTTCAATTCATTTCCCCCTTTTTTTTCTTTTTTTTTTATTGAAAAGATTAAGCGAGGTCACTGAAAAAAATACATAGTTTGACCCACAGGAAAAAAAAAATAAAAAATCAACCTTTCAAAGAAATTCTTTTAAGAAAAAATTGGGGAGAATCTGTGTTTTCTAGGGAGGGTAAGGACTTGCATTTCATAAAGATGATCTTGCACTCATGATGAGACTGGATTGCTATATATAAAACCTGACTTTTGCATCAGCTAGTTATTAGCTCGCGTTCGATCTTGCACCCAGCATGCAAACTGGGCAATCCTCCTCGGGATGGCACTTACCGGCTCGAGCGTTCTCCCCACCCACTCTTTTGTTTTTCTTTCTTTCATTTTTTAGCTCAGGACTCGCAAAGCTTGCTTCCCCGCTTTGGCACGCTACTTGGCGCTTTATTTTTCTTAAAATTGGTCAAAGTACCGGCCACTTCTAGGTTGTATTTGTGGCAGAGGAGCCCCTCGCTTGGGCTGCAGGGGAATTCGGTGCCCCGCGGTGCAACTCACAGCTTGTGTTTCGGTGCATCAGCACTTTGGAAATTAAGCACTAATACAAAACTGGTGTTTGAGGGCTTGTGTTAACTTGGCATCGCAATAAAAAATAACTCGTTAGCTTTGCAAGCAGCCCCTTTTTGGGAGGGGGAGAGGATCAGTCTGCAGGCAGGACTGCCGGGTAGAAAGACCCATAAACGTCAAGCAGAGAGTGGCAAAACCCAAATGCTTTTGTCGGAAAGGTCCTTTCTCAAGGCTTGGAGGGGGTTCAGGGGAAGCTGAATCTAGAGCCAGATTCTCCCTAATGGGGGGGTTGTGGTGCCAACACCCGGCAGTGGATTTCCCAAACCTGCCCCTGGTTTTACCTCTCTCCATCACTGTTTGTCCTGTTAGTAGGTTAAGAGGCTGAAGCAGGTCGATGCGATACAACCCTGTTAAGAGGGATTTCTGTAGGGTTTGGTGACGTGTGCGTTAGAAAACCAGAGCACCCGCATCAAAACCAGCAGGGAAGGGAAACCTAGTCCTGAGCCGCGCACAGCGCCGAGCAGAGCGGCCTGAGCCGCACGGAGGTGCTGGCGCCGGGAGAAGACGGGTGCGGACGGTGCGGGAGCCAGCGCGGCCGCGCGCGGGAGTCGCTCCGAGCTGCATTTCTGCATCTCGCCCTGGCCACCGGCCTGTGACGGGGCCCCGGGACTCCTCCCCGTACCGGGAACGGGGTCTGGCGCTGGCTCGGAGGAGCCCACAGAGCATTTCCAAGCAAAATGCAGCTCGCCGGATGTGGGAGCCACCCCGGTGTCTGCGCGAGTTAGACGGATCTTGTTTAATGTGTTAGGTAGGAAGGGGGAGAGGGAGGGGAAGAAGTATTTTCGGCTATGAAAGAAACAAATTGCTAGAAGGGAGGAGGAGGGGAAAAAAAAAAAAAAAAAAAAAAGCTAAATGTGCCGGACTTCTGGCAGCACGTGGTCCTACCTTTCAAGAGACCTTCATGGTCCATGTGGATAGACCAGGTGAAAAGGAGAAGAAAGAATGGGAATAAAACAGAGAGAAGCAGAAAGAGCCTGATCAGAGAGAGATATGATGAGGTATGCATTTACAGGGGCAGTGCTTTTCAAAAAGAAAAAAAAAAAAGGGAAGGGAGGGAAAGAAAAAAAAATAGTCACTGCATTCCTCATGGAGCTGCTTGCCTCGTTATACCAAACGGAGCTGGGAGGCTGCTGGGGCGGGCTGAGCCGCGGCAGGACCGGCCGTTTGCTCGCGGACTGTCCTACAGGGCTGTGGAAGGCAGCTCGGGGCTCCCTCAGCCTTCATCCCTCTGCTGGGTCTTCCTCTTAACGAAGGGCACGAGGGCAGCGGCAATCCCTACGGCCGAGTCTGCCGCTGCCCGCGCGGCTCCGGGACTCCCCTCTGGAGCGCTCAGCTCTGTGTCCAGGGTCCACCCAGCTCTCGGTTTCTACTGAGATGGCCCCAAAGGCAGCGGCTGGTGCTGCCGTCCTGAACTGGACCTGAACTGGAGCCCGGAAGGTAAAAAAACACTCAGCTTTCCCTTCCCTGCGGCCCACGTTCCCAGCTGCCTCCCCCACATGCTTAAAACATTTGGTATAATGAGGCACAGCCACTGGCACAGAACATTGTCCAAGGATAATGGTCCCCTGCTTCGAAAATAAGCTTTGCAGCTTAGCCTCTGCCCAGGCAAACCATTATTCTGTTAGTGGAACAGAAAGATGTGACAGTGTCTCCTAATTACAGGCTGCAGAGATTGGAAAGTTGCATGCACAGGGCATTAAGGACGGGAGATGTGATGCGAGCGTATCAGACATGCTATGGGGAGGTGGGGGGCGCGACCAGGGGAGAGCTCACGTCAGCTCGCATCCTGTCCTCGCTTGAAACACTAATTGCTGCCTTCCTTGAGCTTAACACTGCAATCATTTGGAATCTTAATCAGCCAACAGCATTTCGTATCAATCCTTCAAGTTCACCTTCCTTTCTGCCTCCTTGAGGGAGCCTCCTTCCTATTGCTTCTCCCAGGAAGCCTGTTGATCCTGGGACGGAGCGGCGAGGGATTTTTTTTGTTTGGCCTTGGTTTTGGTTTCATTTTTTGCCTTTTTTCCCTGCATGGGACAGCGTGATTGAAAACACTGGGGTATTTTGGAGCTTGGTACAAGTTCTGCCCTGAGTTCTGTAGCTGGAGACCTTTTCTAAGGGTCATAGCCACTATTAGGAAGGTGGCAAAAAGCTGACTGCTGTGGAGAACGACCCCCACATCCCTGACGCTCCGAAATGTTGGGTATTCGTGTATGAATGATATCCAAGTTGCCTGTTGTCACCGCTCTTCTGACTTCTGCCTTTAATGTTCCAGCTCTTGGGCATGAGGTTGGCAATGCGCGTTTGGGCTTCAGCTAGGCAGGAGCTACCAGGTCATAGGGAAAAGCATTCCCGTGCCGTTCCTCCCTGCTGCCTGGACTGTCGTCGAGCTCCCGGGGCGCTGCTTGGGCGGCAGGTGCAGCGTTCCGGAGCTCATCCCAGCGCGCTGCAAGGCGAGAGCTGTGCTCGGGGCTCGGCTTCCTTCCGCCCATCCGGGCGCTGGAAGTGACGCTGCAGTGCCGTGTGTCGGTTGGCTCTAAGGCGATAGGAAAAGCGTCTCTCTGCCTTGTAATTGTTTTGCTGGAAACGCCCTTCCGCATTCCCCATGGGTGTGGACAAGGAGCAGACAGGCAGCCGTGTCCCGCGCTCCGGGGCCATCCATGGCTCCTATGCTCCCGCTCCTCCATCCACAGGGGGAAATGCTCCTGCCCATCCAGCTGGGCTCGGGGCGCCGCTTCGAGGCTCCCAGAGTGACTTGTCACCATTAAGAGCACTAACTGAATCTAGCAGGGAAGGAGAGGAGTTCTCACCCCGGCGTGTTGTGTCAGGGCGATGAAGAATGGCAACTTTTTCCTGGAATGTTCTGCTTATGTTGCTTCTCCCTGGGATTTATCTGTAGTCTGCATCATTTCACAGGCCTTGCAGAAAACGGGGGAGCTTTGGCTTATGGCATCCTTTGGAGAAAAACAGTTGCTACTGAAATGTAATTACAATGCTGCTAATGATATAAACATGACATCCTGAAGAATGCAGTTATTCTACCTTTCCTTTATGTCTTAGGTTGCAGGCAGGTATATTCACTTTGCTCCTTCTAAAATCTTTGCTGGAGCATGTGTGGCTTGTTGCATCTCTTCTGAATTGTAAATAAATCCTTCCCATCTTTGCTATCTCGATTCATAGTGCTAGGAGTACTGGTAACGACATACGGTTTAATTAACCTCTGTTTTGAAGTCAGGAGAAAAATACTTCCTAGTCTAATTGGGCTTTGGATTCAGCTCAGGCGGAGAGGTGCACTGGAATTTCTTACAGAAAAGCAAAGCGCGCTGTAGATGCTGAAACCTGGGTATATCCACCCCAGTCATCAGCCAGGCATGGATCTGACACCTTTATCTCTCCATGCTCCTTGGAAGCAAGAAGAAGATAGAGGATGGTGACTGCAGCACTGAAAGCGAGCAGACGTGGAGAACACTTGGTTTGAGATATCTGGGGAGTCTGGAGGAAAAGTAGATGCCCTCCGTCTAAGGACGTCATTCTGCTTGAAAGAGGCTGATCGGATGGTGGTGAAAGCAGAGCTGCCCGAGCAGTCACTGCCGGCTGCGCTGCCGCTGAAGAGCCATTGCAGGGTTTCCCTGAGCATCTTGCAAAAAAACCCAGACCTGGACCCCTAAATAAATACCCTTACGTGCTCTTGGGGCTGGGCTAAGCATAACTCTAGGTGTTTCTGTTCTGGGTGCTGCCTTACGACAGGAGAGAGGCTGAGCTATAGGGTTATGTACTTGAAATAGGCTCCGGCTGCTCCAGGGTCAAGCGTGTGTGTCATTCAGGTCGATGTGCACCTGGCGAGAGCTGCGTCCCCGGCAGCTGGAGCCAGTGCCACGTCCCTGCCTGGACCGATCCTCCCACGAGGAGGGACAGGGAAAGAAGGAAACTGTCAGAGCATCCTTTCAGATTGGATACTTTTCCAGGATTTCGGAAAGGAAATGTCCCCTTTGGTAGAGAACTTGCTGAGAGAAGGAGGCAGGAGCAGGAAGGTGGGAAAAATACCTGGCAGGACTTACTGGGGCACCTCGGCGCGACGGTTATGGGGAGAGGGGGCGGCAGCGGGGTCTGCGATGGCTGCGCGCGGGGCGGATGGGGCACGGGGGTTCCATGAACACACATGCCGCATGGGGACCTACCTGTAGTCAAATGACCCGTCTTCCACGTTCTTGTCCTCAGGATTGAGGTGCTCGTCTTTGTTATCTCGCACTGTGTGAGCAAGCACATGCCCAACGTTTACGATAAAAAACGGGATAAATGACAGGGGCACCAGGGCACAAGAACTCAAGGTGGCTAGAGAGGATATTTTAATTGATGAATCTTCCTAAGCTGCCTTATTTTTGCCTTACAAAACTTTAATGCGATTTTTGCCAGAAAAGGTCTTTTTGTAGAAGAGGATGAGCAAATATGCAGAGCAGGTGTCAGGTCAGGCAGAACAGGAGCGCCCGGCTCTGTAGCTCTGCGTCCTGCATAGCACAGAGAACTTGCCAATCTTTAATTAACTGAAATGCTTTCCACTAATAGTAGTGTTGCTTCTATGCAGGAAGAAAAGCCTTTTTAATCAGAAGCATCTATCTGAGAGCAATACAATTTGATTAGCTCCTGGAAGCCTGGAAAAGTTTAAACCACAAGCATAAAAAATTGCTGTGTATGGTCTTACCAGGGTATTTTCCGCCTCTGCTTCTCTTAATGAAGCACACGATGAGCAGAATGAGAACCAGGAGGGCTATGGCGCACATCAGCCCAATGAACCAGCCTTGCGTTGCGATGTCCACGTGATTCTTGGTGTAAGCTGGAGAAGTCGAAAGGAAAAAAAAAACTGTAAGGGACAGACCAGGACAACGGAGAGGAATAAACTGCTAGGGAAACCTCAGTCCATCAGTTTAAAATGATGCGTCTTAGGCAGTGTATTTTGGGGGGGGGTGTTGGACAGGTTATCCAAGGTTATAATACAGGAACCTGGTTTGTGGCATTTTTTTTTAATGGTATATCAACACAACATTTGAGCAATAGCTACGCACAGCAAAGGGTCACAACATAAAGTAAAACCTAGCACAGACCAATGAGAAAAATGCATTGAAAATAATGGCAAAAGAAGCTGGGTAACAGATTTGATCTTTCCTTTCCAGTGTCTGAAATCCACCCTGGAGAGGGCTGCTGTGCAAAGCACAGAAATAAAGGTGCCCGAGCAATGGCTACAAGATTCAATGCCTGGCATAACGTTGGCTAGGAGAGCACCATTAAATCCAGAGGGTTGCTGAGCTCTGCAGCGCTCATTAGCAGCCTTGAGCTGGGGGAAATCCTAATCCTTGGGGTCCCTCAGGGAGCCTGGGACGGGGACGCTAGGGAAGAGCTCTGCAGGCCGTGTCCTTTAACGTGCCTGCGAGTGGGGCCAAAGTTGTCGCCTCAAACTGGGAAAAGCCAGCGACGGTGCTCGGTGCTTGTGAGCCTTGGCATGGGCCGTTGGGGTGGCATTGCCGGCCGGTGGGACGGAAGGCGACGGAGACCGTCACGCTGGGCATCTCTTTTCACCAGCCTTGGTGGCTACTGAAGAGGGAGCTTGGAGGCCCAGCAGGACTTGGCCAAAGCGTGAGTGAGCGAGGACGTGGCGCTGGCTGCAGAGCCCGGGCTGGTGGCAGCTCTTTGACGAGGGACAGCTGGGTATCGAAATGTTGAGACATGGTCTGAGAGTGCTGAAAAGTCCTGCCCCACTCCTAATTGCCACGTTCAACTGCTCTTACGCTGCCTTGTTATTTGCAGCATCCCTACGCGGTCAGACAGACAAATCCGTGTCCTATAAATAGCAACAAGCTGCCATTTTCTGGCTCTCATTGACATGCACGTGGTACTCAGCAAGACAGAGCAGAGGAGAAAATAACCTTCAGCGCGGCAGGGGGGCTTAATGTAAGCAGACTGCAGTGCAAACAGAGCAAGGTATTCCTGGCGGGAGCGCGGGGAGCTCTCGCCGGGCAGGATGGAGCTGGGACTTAGCA
This sequence comes from Nothocercus julius, assembly GCA_013398735.1. Taxonomy (NCBI): domain Eukaryota; kingdom Metazoa; phylum Chordata; class Aves; order Tinamiformes; family Tinamidae; genus Nothocercus; species Nothocercus julius. The sequence goes on from VZSV01000143.1 coordinate 157,297, forward strand.
GGGGATTGCCTGAAACGCAAAATATCGAGCAGGGAGCATTATTTTATGGATGCTCAAGTGACAAAAAACAACTGCAAACGAGATCGCTGCTGCTGTTCCTAGCTGATGGTGGCTACTCTGGTTTGTAGTGCTGCAGGATGCTGGAGAGGGCCACGCTACCTTCTTTATCGCCTTTCATTGCTCAGTAATTAAAGTGCACTCAAGTCTACCGTCCTCTGCAACCCACGCCTGCTGTGAGACACCGCTGTCTTGTGTAGGTGCAGGTTGTTGCAAGCAGCAAAACACTTGCACCCAGCAAACGGGTGCTCGATCCTTGGGTTAGCAGTCACTGAACTGCGCAAGGGCATCAAGTACTGCCTCAAGAACAGATGTGAAAATGCCCTTCCCATGGCTCCACTCCAAGCCAGCTCCAAGCACAGCTGCAGAATTTGAGTGGGTGACTTTATTAGTCACCGTATGAGGAGAAGCGAGAGCATTTTCCCCACCCCAGTGTATCTGAGCAGCTTAAGCTGAGGTGCTGTGAACAGTACAAGCAGTGACAAGCTGTCTCTGAATGTCCTTTTGCAGAGTGCTGTTAGCACATCTTGCCTAAGAAATGGCAGATAATTGGATTTTAAACCCACCAAATCCTGCACAAGGAGCGGTAACAGATGATCAGCCCTGCGTTGTGCCTCTACTTGGCGCTTAGAAACAGGATAATACAGAAAGAGGCCGGAGAGGGGAGCGTTATTCAGGAAAGCTACAACCCGATGCAGTTTTTCAGCCTCCCCATCCCAAATCCAGAGGCCTCTGAGGCAGGGTCCGGCTCCTCAATTACCCCCTCGATGCTCCCACCACCAACTGCCTTTTACAACATTTTTGGTAACAGTCTTCAGCTTCTGCCTTTGCTATAGCCTGGCACAAGATTTATGAGTGAGATTTTTTCAAAGGGTCGCAGGCCTACGGCAAAAACCATCCTCATCCTCTTTGTCATGGCATGAACTTCTAGCGCAGAAGCAGCCTTAGGTACCAACCTCCTAGGGAAGACGGGGTGGAAGTCGGTTGTGTAATTTGGCCCTTTTGCTGCTTTTCCCTTTAATACTGCTACATTTAATATTTCCCTTTAATAGAACCTGAGCTAACCAGTCCTCGAAGATGTACTTAAAATGGAGAGAATGAGATTACCCCAGAGTGGGGCTGGGACCGGGATTCAATTAACTGAGTGCTCAGGAAGGAAAGGGGAATAAAGCGGCACCGGAGAGCTTTGAAATGGAAGATTGTATCAGCAGTCCTGGCAGGATGCTTTCTTTAAAAGGCAGAATTGAGGGCTTATTCAAACGCCAAAGCAGCCCGAGGGGGTGTTTCGTGCCACCGTGCGGGCTGAGGCTGCGCTTTGCACGGGAGGGAGCGTTTCGAGGGCCAAGGCGCTAGGGCATCTCGCAGGAGGATCGCGGCACTGCACGTCATCAAGGCGGACGGATAATTGCCATCCTTCCCGAAAAAGCAACTCGTGACGACAAAATTACCGTCGCGGCAATCTTGTATTTAGGGTAAACGAATGACTGTCGTTGCGGCGCTCGAAAGGAGAAGATGAAGCGCGAGGCTGCCAGGGAGGATGTTTTGATTTGCTGTAATGTCAAGCCAGTGCCAAGGGGAAGTAATAGAAAGCAGCTGTGTGATCGAATAGGTATTGATTTAGAAGCAACTGCAGGAACTGTTTTCTTTTTAATTAATTATAATCTTTTGATAGAAAACACGTGTTATCTACTAGTCATGGCCTATATGCCAATAAAAAAATCCGACTGTAATCCAGTGACTAAAGCTCAGCAAAAACCTATGTATTTTTTGTCTAGGGCAGGCTGTTTTAGTGATTATTTGTGTAGAAATGCTGTAGATCAGAGGAAGTTTTACTGTATTTTTCTTTTTCACTAAAAAAAAAAACATGCTTAGGCTTAAGGCTGGTAGAATTTTAGAATTTCCCAAGCTTCACAGATCCCTGGGATAACTAAGTCTTCTCTCCTTACACACCTGGGTCTTGGCAAATTTTGGCTCTTTAAAATCATTTCCCCTGTCTGGGCTACTCTAATTGTCAGTGTAGCTTGGCGTGGAGTTGGCAGCTAAATGTTTAAGAAGAGACGTGGATGGGCATCGCACATAAATTCCTACAGCGAAACCCTTGAGTGAATCCTGAGCGAGCTGTAGATATTCCGATTTACTGAAAGTCCCCAGGTGTGAACAGGGAAGCCTTGTAAATACATAAAGCCTGATTCAGTGCCCGTGGAAGTCGGTATTTCCGTGGCGTTCAGCGGGCAGTGTGGGCAGCCCGTAATTAGGACGCTATAAAAATCACTCAGGTGCTAGAACTGGAAAATCGCTTGTGTAATGCGATGCAAAGCTGCCAGAGGAAACCCTGCTGGCGTCCTGCCCTGCGGGAAGGGTAGTGGTTGCCCATGCCTGTCACCACGTCCTGCTGCGACCCCAGCGGGTCCCGCGGCGGCGCCGACCCTCACCCGCGCCTCCGGCCCACGTCCGCTGCAGCCCAAGCAACGACCGCGACGACGGGAAGCGACGCGAGTGGTGACGGGGGCACCCGGCGCAGCGGAGCGGCGGCGCCACGCGGGCCCCTTCCCCGCCCTCGCTGGAAGACCCTTCCGGACGGGTCTGGTGCCGTCGGTGGCCGCAGCAGCAGGGCAGGGAGTCCCTTTGCTGTGCAGCGCGGCACGGGCGCTGCGGCGGCGGCTGCTCAGCGAGGGCAGGGACGCCGCGCGGCGGGGACGGCGTTGCTCCATGCAGTCGAGGTGACACCGCTCGGGATGGCGTGACATGCGTGGGCGCTGCGCCCCCTCTCACCTGAGCTTGTCGTAAAGGTAATGTAAGAGTGCTCGCTGGGGCTAGACCATATGGGGAACACCCACAGCTTGTACATCATCCCGGGCGTCAGGTTGGCCAGCTGCACAGAGGAGGGGCTCTGGGCTTTAACGGGGATAGATTTCTCGGTCTTGTTACCTGAGGAACAGAAACCGCACATCAAAGCCAGCCGGCCGAGGCGACCGCGTGGACGCGCAGGCAACGCGGCGCGCTGTCCCCAGCACAGGTAACACACCGCGCTGGGCCGGGGGCTGCTGGCGGCTCCAGGATTGCTCCTTACCAGGAACAGAAGGGAAGTGGCAACGTAAAAATATGGGGTTTGCTGCATTTTTTTTGCATACATTTTTGCTGCATGCATTTTGCTGCATGTACTGGAAAACTAAGGATGGATAGCTCTTCAGGAGAACTCTGCCTACTCCTGGGTCCCTTTTTTGTCTGGAGATGGTGCTGAGCGTGGGCTTGGCCGGGGCAAGCGCAGCCCCCGTGGTGCAGAGGGGCAGCTCGGGCGCTCTGCACTCTGACAATGCCCCGGGCTGCGGCAGAGGAGTCAGGTGGTCTCGCTCCCTAGTTGGGGCTGAGATGCAAATGCTGCTTTGCTGGATGAAGGCTGGAGATTTTGGAGAGAGAACAGGCATCGGCTGGGTCTTAGGAGAAGTGGTTTTAAATAGAAGGCGCTTTCATCTCTTAAACAATAGTGTATAATAATAATAACCCAAATAATAACCCAATAACCCAAAGCGGTTCAATGCCAATGATTTTGTGCAGTTGGTTTCTTTTAAATGCCTATTTCAAACCAACGTACCAGACAGTGTGAGGGCTGAAATGGCTGGGAAATAAAGTCAGAGATGAGCAGCGTTTGCTACTGCCTAGCTATTAGCAAAACAACACCCCAGCAGCATGAAAACATCTTTTTGAAACAAGGACTAAAAGGAGAGAGACTGGCTTGAGCTCCCAGACTAAGTCCAGCCTTACAGTTTTAGGAGACACCTGATATCTTTTATGCCAGGAGTTTTGGGGTCATAGAGGATTCTGCCAACTCCACGTTCAAAAAGGCCTTTGGACATGCGCTTTCTTTAAAGCTCTCCTCCAATTTATGTAGGTTTGATTTGCTTTTCCTTAAAGACTTGTCCCCCTTCATATATCTGTTCCTCTCTCATCCTCCGTGTGGCCCTTGCAGCATCATTGAACACCCGGTAATTCAGGCTGCCTCGGGGATTGGTTTGAAATGCCGGGAGCTGGCAGGATCTCTAACGGCATCGCCCCCCTGTAGAGTCCCCACGCGATCTGATGCTTACTGGTGATATACTTAACCACAAAGTCAGTTCCTGCAGAGTAATTGTGGCTCCAGGTGATGTTTGCCCAGTTACTATTAGCCAAAGCTCTTATGTCCCATATGGACGATCCATTGGTGGCTGGTGGACAGGTTAGAACAGGAGTTAGTGTTTTGGATTAGACATGAACGAGACCTCATCTAGCGTCTGGCACTGGTAAAATCTTACAGCATCATTCCTAAAGATAACATTTCCACCTTTAGTCTATGGCCATGTCTAAGGAAACACTTATTTGTTATAGAATCCTTAACGTTAAACTTTTGAGGGAAGCTGGATAGCAGGAGATCACTTCACATTGTTACCTAAGCCCAACCGCTCTCAGTTCATCGCTGCAGTCTTAAGGCTGCTGCGGCACTGCCGTGAGCACTTCAGCCCCTATGACGATGCCCTGGCTGCGCGCGTGCCCAGCCGAAGGCGGGAGGTGCACGCACGAGCGCGCACGGCCCCGCTCCCGCAGCGGGGACGGAGCGACTGGGAACGAGTATTTTCATACAGGCAGCCAACGGGGCAATGAAGTCACTCGGTTCTGATTTTGAAGTTGAGGAAAGTCGACATTGCTCTGGAGGGTGGATGAACTTCTATTTCGAGCAAAGTAGAGCTAATCCACTAGCTCAGCGTGCGCATAGGTGGCTTTAAAAAAATTACACCTTAGCTTCCTTCTTGTTGTTGTTATTGGTGGTGGGTTTTTTTTTTTTAACTTCAGCAGTTGCTCAGCTTTTTGGCATGGCCAAATGCAGATTAGTAGCTTCAGCTGCTGGAATGAGGGCAGCTACCTGGCTTGTAAGAAATTGCAAGGGAGAACCCACTGCTGTAAGATCAAGAAAACATGACCTAGAATCACTCGTAGAAACCCAACGTGTGCTTGCCACGCTGCTTCCCTGTCTGCCCGCATTATGGCTCAGGCTCTCTGCACGTCCTCGGGCTGGCCTGGGACACTCACTGCTCCCCTTTCATTTCCTCCCCTGCTTTAGCTTCTCCCTGTCTTAACCTACTGTTCCCTTGTCCTGCTTTGTGGCAGTGCCCCCTCCCAGGGAATTGCCGGCTTTGGCTTAGGGACAGTTTCTCATGCACTTGCTAAATGCGACTGTGTCACAGTAGAAATCTTGCAAAGCTGCTTCATTACCAACAGGTTATGGCTAGGGATAAGTTGCAGCCATATCCCTAGCTCCAGTTTTAAACTGATTTTTTTTAAGGCAGAGCAGCTCCTTGCACAGCTTCTGCTTATTTGCAACTGAGCCGCCTTGCCTGGTGCCGGCTGGACCAAGCTGCACCCCACGTTGATGGTTCTCACCTGAGGACTGCATCTTTTATTAAGAAAATCAGCGCAGCTTAGGAAACGTGCTGCTAATTCTCAAACCTCTTTCATTGCAGAGTACTTTTCAGATGGAGGTAGGTCCTGCCTTCATTTTTTTTTTTTTTAACCATTCTGAGCTAATCTTATGTAAGAATGTAAAGCAAGAGGTCTGAACTGGTTTAAATTCCTTAAGTGGGTGTCAACCCTGGTATTCATTATTATTAACTCCTTTCCCTCTTTACTAAAAATTAACAAGCATTTGTGTAGCTTTTGAAATTGCATTTTGGAGCATTTGCTATCCAGCTACACAAGCTGAAGTCTTCTGATTATGCTCCCTTCTGTTATTAGGTTTCTTTTGAATAGAACTATCCATGTAATTATCTATTTACTGCAGTTGTTGCAGTGTATGCGAAAGCAAGGCTCAGAAAGATGCAGCTCTCCCTGTCGATCAGTAAATCCTGTACAGTAGAGCATGCGCCTCCCCAAAAAGGAGTTGGCTCCTGCTGTTCTAGCCGCTTGCATGCTAAAGTTAGCTCGGCCTGATAAATCCTGGGCATACACCTGCGTGCTGTAATTTTACCCACTTCTCCAGCTTTCCTGTGGGCTATGGCTAGGTTACATTACAAAGAGCAGCAGCACGAACCAAAAGACTCCTATAAGTGGTGACAGGTCCCTTGGCTAACAGCTGATGTGCTAGATTCAAAGCGACGTCTTCTCTAATAACCACCCCCCTCTTTTCACAGCACTAAGAGCTGGTGCAACGATAACCCTTCTAGGAGCTTCCATAGGGTCCTCCACCTCATTCCCAAGTGCTCCCATGATTTGAGCACCCCCCCCGGGAAGCTGCATCATCCTTGGGACTCGGGCAGAGGCACCGAGACCAGGAGGATGCCCCAATGGGGAGCAGCCCCCCCCAGCTCCCCAGGGCCACCGGGACCCGTCATCCCCGCACCTTTGCTGCCTCCAGCTCCATGCATGGCCCTTCCTGGTGCCCTGGGAAGCCTTCCCTTGCCTCGCCTGCTGCTAGTCCTTGCTCTGCGGGAAGCTGGGAGCTTGCAGCGTGCATAGGGGTTAGAGGAAAGAGGAAAGTACCCAGCTCCTGCTTGGTGGTGGCTGCCGCCCGCTCTGCTGTGGTTGTGGTGGTGCCGACGGTGGTGGCGGGCAGCGTGGTGGCCGTGGTAGTAGTGGTGGTGGTGGTAGTAGTAGTAGTAGTAGTAGTAGTAGTAGTAGCAGCAGTGGTGGCGGCTGTAGTGGTGGTGGTAGTTGTGGCGGTGGTGGTGGCGATAGTTGTGGCATTTGGAGGGCTGGTGGGGCTGATGGCAGTCGGAGGCAACGACGTTGCAGCTGGGAGAGGGAAACGCCAACACCGGCTGTTTAGAAGCGCCTTTGTCTCCTTAGCGCTCGCCCTCGTCATCCCCTCGGCCGGGACCCGCGGCCGCGAGAGGGGACGCCGAGCAGCACAAGCTCCCGCCACTCCCCGGGGCGATGCCGGCGGCATTCCCACTGCGCCGCTCCCTGTCGCGCTCCTTCCTGGCCCATTGTGCCGCATTGCTATGCACTGCTGGAAGGCAGGAGAAAGCCCTTTTTTTTTCTTATTTTTTTGGCTTCCTATTCTTCGGTTTGGGTCAGGGCCTTCCTCCTCAAGGGACAGGCACAGCCAGCACTGGCTTGTGCTCGCACTGCAGGTGCCCTGGGGCAGCCTCCAGGCTCAGCCATCACAAATAGGTACCCTCAGCCCTGCAGCTATTAAAAAAGAGCACAAGAAAAGTGTGGCTGAAAGTTCAAGCAGAAAAAATGCAACCAAAAAGCCACTTAAGTAGCCTCAGCTAAACGAGCTGAGATTCTCCTGGTGTTTCTGGCATGGATTTGTATTTCCTTACTGTAGCTCAACAGATTACAAGTGCCCAGGGCAGGCACATGGAAACTGCTCTTGCAATTGCACCGCACATCAAAAATAGTTCCAGGAAAGTACTAAAAAAAGCCCCAGCACAAAGCTGGGGTTTCCTCCTTCCCTGGCCCAAGTCCGTGCCCCAGTCGGGGTGCATCAGAGGGGGGGGGGAGGAGAGGGGGGGGGCTTCCCTTCGAGGGTGCGAATAGCTCAGGGACAGAGTGGATTTAAGGCAGGTAAGAGCCAAGGGGACCCTGCCCCTCACGTCCCTTCCAGAGCTGCCGAGGCAGAGAGGAGCAGCAGGTCGGCCAGTCCAGCTGCAGCACAGCTGCAATGAAATCACAGTTACCGTCACATATCGAGCAGGGCAAAAACAGAGTAAGTCCCAGCGTGCCTGGAGAGCGGCCAGGGGCCTCTCTGGGGCATTGCAACAGTGACCAACAGGCAATTGCAGCCAGCTTCATGCAGGGACGCACCGAGTGGCCACGGGACAGCAGGGACGGGCGCAGGGGCCGCGCAGCCCTGCTCGTCGGGGTGCAGCGCAGCCTGGCCGCTCCTCGGGCTGCCCCGCGCTTCTCTTTCTCTTGCCTCGCTACCGAGTGGGGTGTTTGTGGGCTCCTGGAGCTACACGTTACAAAAGCCTTCCTCAGGTGGAGAAATCTTATCATCCATTTGCTGAGTCCTAGTGTTTTTCTAGAGGTTAAGAGATTAGTGTGGCTTATGTCACCGTTAGCACAATTAACCCTCGAGCTGCAGCTTTGCAATAGGTTTCCAGTGCACACCGTGAAAGCAGAAGCTTGTGATGAGCTAACAAGTACAGGCTTCTCCTGTGCCTCCCTTCCGAGGGAAAAGGGACCCAAACCAGGCACAAAGCAACTTGTTCTAGGACAGGATTTGGTAGAAACACCCGTATAACACGCCAGCCCCGTCCCCACGTGGTACCGCGGTGCCTGGGATCGGAGAGGACTGGCTGCAGCAGATACTTCCATTGATGCGATGGCTTGAGCAGAAGGAAAGACTCATCCTTAATGCTCCTATAGACCCTAGATGGGAAGAGATTATCTGGGATAAGTCAAAGCTTAGCTGTCCCTCACCTAGGGCATCACCTTTGCGCATTAGATAGAGGGATGCTGCGGGAAGACCCTTCTGGATGCCAAGGTGCCACAACCTATTCGGCAACGGTCGGATTCGCGTTGCTCGTCCCCAGCCGACAGTGATGACAGGAAAGATTTGCCCACACGGCGATAACCCTGCGCCAGCTTTACTGCAACCCATCGCTGAGAGCAGGGCTATCACATTGCATCAGGATAACGGAGGCTCGCTCCGAGGGGCCCCCCCCACGAGAACAGGGGGTGCTTGTGTCTGCACTGAGAATAAAACCAGGACCTGGCAAGAGCAGGAGCAAGTGGCAAGGGGGATCCTTGGACTCTGGAGGAAGCAGGAGCAGCATCGTGTTGCACAGCTAGAAAGATCAAGAGCAAAGGGAAGCTGGGAATGCAGCTGGAGATGCTGGCAGGGCCAGGACCTCGCTCCTGGGGTGGCCAGGGATCCCACAGGTTTGGAGGATTTAGGCCTAATCTGCCCCTAATGGGCATGGGGATTCAAAGCTGCAGCCTCATTTGATTTTGAATATGGGATGCATGTGAAAGAAAAGCTCAGCTGGTAGATTTGGGGATGGAGATAGGGAGCATCTTCTGGTCTTTGAAAGCTGTCCCCTAATGAGAGCCAATCTCAGAGGGAGGAAGATCAAGACAGTGTTTGACAGAAGATCAGAGCCACAGACATCCCCGCAGGAGAAGGGCGCCCTGTCCCGGGAGGCGGACGGGCAGGAGAGCGGCACCTCCAAAGGAGCAAGGCCCGCGAGGCCCAGACAGCACCAGCACTGGCACCAACCTGCCCTGCGGGACCTGGAGCCCCAGCACTAGGGAGGCCTCTTTGTCCCTGGGACACAAAGCGGAGACCGGGGGAGGTCGTGGTCCAGGCTGGCGCTTCCAGAGCCGCCTCGCGCCAGCTGCTCTTCTCCGAGCAGTTGCATCCGCGCCCAAATCCCACGCATCCCTTTTAGAGCGCAGCTGTAATGGTGCCCGGCTTTGCACCATCGCTGAAGTTGCTTCCTCTTCTGCATCCCCACCGTGCGGGTTCACTCGAGGGCTTGGGCAGCACCAGCTCCAAGCCTAGTTAAAGCACTGAGCATCTGGCACCCTGTCTGAGGTGCGAGGAGGAAAAACGACTGTGCTCTCTGGGAGCAGGAGACACCTCGGCGAAGGGGCTGCTGCTGCCCAACCTACAGGGCAGGGGTGTCTAAAGCAGCAGATTTGCAAGTGCCTCTGCCCCCTTAGTAAAGCCAGTGGGTTCCCACGCTGTGTTATTTGCCATGCTCACGCTGCCGTGGCTGCCTGGCCCATCTTCCCAGAAACGTATAAATTGTCACAAACATCATAAGAGCAAAAACGGAAATATTTAAAGAATGAAATAAGGGGGGGGGGGGTCAAGTCCCACTTGGAGCAGTCTGGAAGTTGCCTGTTTGTTGCAAGATGCAGGAAACAATATGCGCCCATACTGCTCTTTAATTATTTAATGGAGCTTTTAATGTGTTGTTAGACTGTAGTAACGACTTTCCCCTGGGTGTGCCTACAATATAATTAGGCTTAGAGAATCTGATTATTATTTCATGAAATTTGATGTTTAGGCAAATATATTTTCAGAGAGTTTTCTTCCTCTCCTGGCTTTTAGCAACAGAAGGAACTGTAAAGTCTTTAACAAAGAGAAAAAAATGTTCCAGATCTGATAACTGTAAAAAATTCAGAAATAGAAAGAAATGATTGAATAGCCTGTAAGAGAGAGGGGGCAGCAGTTCCCTACATTTCTACTGCTGTCCCTTTCAAAAATGAACAATAGCATCTTTCTCCTCTGCTCCCTAATTATAGAGAGACGAGATGGGAGCAGAGAACAAACAAATCCATGCCTTTTTTTTTTCCTTATAGTCCAAAACCAAACCCATTTATGGCCTCAAATGAAGCTTTTCCATTCACAGTGGTGGAGTGGGATCCAGGTTGCATTTCTGGCCTCCATAGCACAAGTGACAGCCCTTTTTCTACATCACCTTTTTGCCCAAATCGCTTGCCCTTTTGCCCAGTGCTAGCTAAGGAAACGCACGGCCTTCCGCCAAGAAAGTCTTTGCACTTCACTTTGATTTTGTCAGGTTGGTCCAATTTCTCACGCATCTACAAAC
>VZSV01000143.1:168068-190034 GCA_013398735.1 Nothocercus julius
AAAAAAAAAAAAAAAAAAAAAAAAAAAAGAGGGAGGCCATTTTTTAGCGCCAACAGCCCATGGCAAAGCGTGTGTTAGTGCAGTTTAAGACAACTTTCACTACGAATCCGTAAAAATCTACCAAATCTAGGTCACTTAACAGAGATGAGGCCTTAGGGAAGGGTCAGGCAGTATTTCAGCAGAAACCTGCGCGCGTTTGGCTGAGAAGCAGCCGCCGAGGCCAGAGCCGGCCCTGGCTCCGCGCTGCCTCCCCAGCACCGCGTCGGAGCAGGAGATGCCCTTGGAGTCGGCGCTGGGAACACCGCTGCTGGATACCCTCTATCCTTATAGAATATAAAGAACTTATCCTTTAAATGGCAAATCATTTATCTAGCTAGCAGCGGTTTAGGAAATTATGCCTGAATTGATATTGTGCTGGAAGGAGAAAAAGACAGTGGGTTTTCTTTGAAGTTCAGCAACATCCACGGAAAGTGGAAAAACACTTTAGAAACTGATTGTGACCCACAGAGAAAATCTGGGTTCTTGTGGATAAGCTAAACTCAGGTGGAATTAGGAGCTAAACCAGCACACGGGGAGCATGGGAACAACTCCTTTAAACGAGAAAGGTTACGTGACTCTGTTTGCAGCTTCCCATCACTCAGAGCAGACCAATCTGTTACCCCTTTTTTTTTCTTTTTTTTAAGAAGAGAAAGTACAGTAAGGAAAAGATTGCCATCTATTCGGAAAGTAAAATTTGCAAAATAATATTAAATAAACATCACGGCAACGAAATAAAAGGAGAAGAAAGATCCATGAAATTGGAAAGCAAAAGGTACGGGTGTGGGTTGGTCCTGCTGCGTTGGGCAAACGGCCGCCGCTGCCCCAGCCCAAACGCTTTTCCCCAGCAGAGCTCTAAGGACACGTTTTGGAGGGGTGCGGTGACCCACTGCTGCCCATAAACCACTTTCTGAGCTGGCACGGGGCTGTGACAGCTGCCGAATTACTGTTGCATGGGAAAAAGAAACGTGTCCTGCAGCGGGAATGCCAGCGAGCCGCTTTCCTAAGAGCTGGGCGACCTCTGGAAAACACAGGAAGTTATGCTCGTGCTTTGGACATCGTGTTGACAGCGGTTGGACTCCGGATACCGCGGGATTTTGGGTTCCCTGGAAGCAGGAGGTTCCCCCCGCCGGTTTCTCAGCGCGCGACTGCCGCGGAGGGCGAAGCCGGCAGCGCCTGGCATGCAGCATGCGGAGCCGAGCGCAGCCATCGCGCCTGACCCTTTCCGCGGGCGCCGGGAAGCCAAGGGATTGCCCTGTCGTACGTGGCAGCGCGGCACGGAGCGTGGGGAGCCGAGCAGGTGCCGGTGGGGATGTTCCTGTGCACAAAACCAGTGCAGAATTGTCGCAGCCAGGGCAGGGCTGCGAAGCTGTTTGTTTTGCAGGGCAGGGAGCGTGAGGCTTAAAAGGGGAGAGGGTCTGTGCAGACCTGGAATTAAAAGCTGGGCAACTTAATTAAAAACAGGGCACCTTGACGTTTGTTTTGCAGCGTTTGGTGCATTTTGTCCGTCCTTAGGGCGCTAGGTCCTGGGGCCGATAAAGGCACTGAGTCCAGCTGGGGGATATTTTGCTTTTTGGCACCTACTCCTAGCTGCTCCTGCCCACCCTGCCCGTTTCTGCCGCCCCGGGGAGGCTCCTGCAGCTTCCCGTGCCCACGGAAAGGGTTAAGAGCGCCCGCGCTGCGCTGGCGGCGGCGGCAGCCCGGGCCCCGCCGCGTCCCTCCTCCGGCCCGTACGGTACCTGGGGTTGGCGTGGCTTCGGAGGCAGCGCCGGGGACGGAGGGGGTGCGCGGAGAGCGTCGGCGAGACGGGAGAGAAAACAGAGGCACACGTGAAACCAGGGCACAGCGACGGGGGGCGCGGGCGGGACGGCGCTGCCGGCGCCTTAGCGAAGCTCTCACGCCCGCGTCGGACGCGCCGGGTTTCCTGCGGTGTCAACGTGCCCCGAGGGGCCCCTGCTCTGCCCTTTGCCCCACGGCCGGGGCACGGGCTGAACCTGCTCTTTTCTCGCGCCGCTCGGTTCAGATACCATAGCTGTTCGTTAACGCTGTTATCGAGCTCTGCTCTCCTCCTGGCCACCGTTTTCAGGGTACAGAAACACACCCGGTAAAGCAAAGGTATAGGAAACATAGAAACACGGAGCATCGACAGCAGCACTCGGAACCCGATCCCAGTGCTGCAAGCAGCTTGGTGGGCCAAGCTCCTTCCTTAAGCAACGCCCTGCCGAGAGCCCCGGCAAAGCAGGGCCCTTCTCTGGGCACGCGCAGCCCCTGCTCCCGCAGCTCCGCTCCTGCCTCGTCCTTCCGCGGCACCGGTGCCCCAGGGCAGCAGTAGGAATTGCTTTTCCTCCGCAGGGGATTAGTTGGGGAGGGGGAGATAGAGGAAAAGGGACCAAAAAATCCATTACGTCAGAGCGCTAACTAAATGACAGCTCTTCTGGCAGATGCTCAGGAAAGGAGAGCACCATCCCTGCCTCCCGCTGCTCCCTTGGGGCTCCCGGCCTCGCACTCAGCTCCACGAAGGCTCCCCGGGGCCTCGCGGCTCATTAGGAGCCCGAGCGGCGTCTTGGCCGTGCGGGGCCACCTCTGGGAAGCGGCTCGGCACCCCGCCGGGTGCCACCGTCACCCCTGTGGGACGGCGTGAGCTGGAGGCTCCTCACGGTGCCGGGCCACTCGCGCCCGGTCTAGGCTGCTCCGCGCGAGCTCGGCTGCCCCGCTGCGCCTACCTTCGTTGAGCAGGGCCGGCGACTCCTCCACGAGGGTTTCTCCGTCTCCCACCTGGGTCCGCGCGCGCAGGAAGAAGCGGTAGCGCGAGATAGGGTCGGTCCTCTGCAGGGTGAACCTCGTCTGGTTGGGGGAGAGGTTCTCCACCAGCGTTCTGCCCGTTTTGGACCCGTTAACTGCGGAGGAAAGGGAGGCCACGGAGGCTTCAGCTTTGGTCCAGAAACGTCCTCTGCTCTCTGCCTGTCACCTCTCCCCTGGGGCAGGACTTGACAATCATGTTGGGCCATGGGGGCTCTGCAAGCTATGGACACCAGTGCCTATAGACTGCCATATAGTACAGTGGAATGTACTTTGTGTAGGGCCATTGGTGACTTCCTAGCTGGGGCATCTGCTATGGGTGGTTCATAGAATCATTATGGTTGGAAAAGACCTTCGAGATCATCAAGGCCAACTGAGGTGGGTGAGTCCTGGGTAATGCTGAGCACCCCAACCCTTGCTGGCCTGACTGCAAGTTGCAGCTGCCCAGCCCCGCTCCAGGCTCCTCCCCAGCACCAGCAGCTGCTTCATCCTGTGGCAAAAGCCTCCAATTCCTCACGGAGAGCTTTCCGTGCCAGGTGAGGATGTAGCTCAGCAGCAAGGAGAGCGTTTCATGACTTAATCACCCCCAAGAAGGTACCACGGGGAACGTACAGGCTTGGTATCGAAGGTTGTATCCTGTGAGGATGCCGTTGGGATGCTCTGGGTGATCCCATTCCAGATTGATGGTTTCCAGGTTAGGCTGTCGGATCCTTAAATACCTGGGGGAGCTGGGCACTTGGGAGGAGGATGGGACCAGGAAAGAGAGGGAGAGAAGACAAGACATAAAACATAACACACCTTGCAATAGCGCACAGAGCCCCTCGCCCGCGCTCGCTGCGGGGCACACGCCAGCATCCGCATCCAACGCGCGTGTCCTCTTGCTGGGTACCACTGCCCTCCAGTGCCTGGCCCCGTTAGTGACCGTGGTGCTAGAGCTCCGCAGGGCGGCCCTTTCGGAGCACTCCCTGGATTAGCTGGGGTTGCTCTCACTGCCCAGCGCGGAAAGCTGGAGTAGCAAACGGCGTTCCCAGAGGTGAGGACTGAGCCTCAAACGATACAGGGTTTTTGGAACAACAAGTTATTTTATCCATGTCGCAGAGGTGACTTTTGTTCCTCTCTGTGTTTGGTCAGCCCAGCATGAGCACTTCATCTATTTATCTATGGGAAAGGTGCACAATGGTATAGCGGGTGCTATGGTGGGAAGCTGTTATTAATGTTGAGAGAGCTCTAATGGGGATCTCATGCTCTGCATCCTCAGATTAGATTCTGCTCTTGGTCTACTCATAACTGCAGTGTTTTGACTGGAGGAAGAGCCCGGCCCACATTCATCTCTGATCTGAGACATTCCTGCTTTCTTTTCTTTTTTTTTTAAATGGAGGTTTTGCAGAATATCATTGAGTCTCCTAAGCACCAATATGCAGTTATCCTTATAGGTATAGGAAAAAAAATCAACAGTCTAGATATGACAAGAATGTAAGAATATATGCATATGACAACTATTATCTGCTGTAATTGTATGAACCAAGGCCACCTATATAAGCGTATAGCTACCCCAAGTGGTAGGTGCCTCTACAACACAGTAAGCAACTAAGTCAAGATGTACCTGATTGACCCAGTATGGCAGTTTTGCAAAGTTTTCTTCTTAAATGAGCTTAATTATAGCCGGTCATTTAAAAATCCCAAGCAGATGGTGACAACATCCAAGAGAAGTTAAAGAAAAAAAGTGAACTTGGACAGAACTTGTTCTTAGGCAGTAGAAAGAGGAAGGGAATGAAGACGACGCCATAATAATTCTGGATTAGTTGAGACAGGCTCCTAACCTCTACCGCTTTCTCCTCCTGTATTTTAATTATAACATACTGTGCCAAAAACAGCTGTGCTAAAAGCAGATTCATTGTCAGCCACCAAAAGTGCAGCTCCAACAAAAAGCTATCGGCGTGTCTATAAATAGCTCCTATGACAGCAAGAAATTTAAAATCTCAAGTTCATCCTTGACAGAAGCCCTTTAAGCAGATGAACGAGGTGGTCTTGCCTTAAAAGCCTGAGAGGAGGAAGTATTAATGATGTCCGTTCAGAACAAAGAGACTTGGGTCTTGCAAGGGTCTTACTGCTTTTTCACTTCTTCTGCACAGCCCGAAGCACAGGAACATGCAGTGATGGGTTGCAGGTCACACGGCAAACCAAGGACACAGCGCTGCGCCTCTGCAGAGGCTTTGCAAACATTTCTCCCGTTCAGCCTAAGAGGTACTTGCTGGTACATTACAGATACTTGGGGGGCATTTTAGTTGAGGGCAGCGCTGTAGAGGCGGCCGCAGAGACGTCACTACGCGCGGTCACGAGGGCGGCCAGCAGCGCCTCGTGCCAGTGGGGTTCAGCTCAACGCTCGTCCCTAGCGCGGGCTCTGCAGGGCATCAGAGCTCCTGGTTTGCCCTGCAGAGCTGACGCTTCCCGGCGCCTCTCCCAGGCCGTGCGCGAGGTGCCCCGGAGCGCTGCCGCGGGCACGTACCTCCTTCCGGCGTGGGGAACTCCTTCACCTCGCTGCGGGGCCCATCTCCTCTGCCGTTGCTTACAACCATCTCAAGCTTGTAGTTGCTGTAAGGAAACAGCCGGGACACTATGCCCCGGTTTCGGTCTCCAGGAAAACTCACATACTGCCGTTTTTTGGAGACCCACAGGTTCTTCAGCAAACTACTTTCTCTCCAGAAATAGGCCTTCAAGAAACATGCATGGCAAGTGAAGCTTTTCCCAGTAAAGTGCAGTCATTTTTCATTAACAAAGCAGAGCGACACTTTGCTTTTTCAAAGAGCAGCTTTCAGCTGCAGAACTCGGAGCCATTTAGAGCAATTAATGAAGCTTCATAACCACCCAGCAAAGCAGGTCAGTTGGTTATGGACCCAAGGACGAGGCTGAGGCACAGAGAGGTTAAGCGCTCACCAAGGGGCACAGAGTGAAACCGAAGCAAAGCCCAAAGAGCTGCTTCTGGCTTCTAGTCCTCAAGCTCTAGACATCCAACGTCTCGCCCTTTCTCCCTGCATGAGAAGCTCAGCTGTGTGCAAGAAAAGGTGCGACACGTCCAGGCTTAATGGAAAGGCCGAACGTGGAAAGGCTTTGATTCAAAGCCCCAGCTTGTAAATCTTATTTCATGCAGAAATAAGATTAATTTAGAAAATAGCCTGGAATGATAGAGAAGTGGCAGAGGGAAGAAAGCAGTATCCACGGAATGAACTTCATGCACCTCCGATTCTTGGGTTTAAACTCTGTTATGACTGTTCTCAGGGCATGTGTTTTGGTGGTAAAGTCTTAGCCCTGCTAAGGCTACCAAGAGCTAATATCCAAGGATCTGCCCAGGCTTTTGCCTGTTCTGAGCAGCCTCTCTCCTCTGCACAGAAACACCGGTATTTTATCTTAGCTCTAAATACTTGATGCCAGAAGTGGAGAAACAAGATCTGCGCCGCCTTTGGCTGTCTGTTAGCACGGACTGCTGCGTTTAGGCTTTTTAGTGCTTGGTGTTTGTTAAGGCCAGCAATAGACACTTTGGGGATGACACCAAAACCAGCCTGCTGGCGCCTGTCCGAGGTGCCTTTGCCCCCAGGCTGCCAGCCCGCCCGGTGGTCCCAGTGCCATCCCGGTGGGACACCGGGAGCCCTTGGGGGGCTGCTCCAATCGGAGCCCTAAGCTGCCCAGCTCTGCACCCGGCAGCGAGGACGGGGCACGGCGGCCAGAGGACAGTTTTCCGTCATCCCCATTTCGGGCTGATCCGCGGGCTTGTGAGGAGGTTAGCGGGATTAATAGGAGCACCGGGGCGGTCGGCGCTGCTCACTCGGTACTCCTTCAGCTGTCCCTGGATGGTGTCCAGGTGCACGCGGGTCCACGTGAGAGCTATGGCCGTGCTGTTCAAAACCCTTATCCTAACGTCTGTCGGAGCAGCCTTGGGATCTGGGCAGCCAGGGATAAAGCAGAGAGTTTGTCAGGCAGCCGTGGGCTGCGGTCCCGCTGCCCTCGGCTGGGGCCGGGCGGCACAGCCAGGCCGGCGAGCGCCTGCCCCGCCGCCCGCCGGCATCCTGCGCCCGGCCGCGATTCCCAGGGAACGGAGCTGTTCACTCATCTCTCCGCATAACTTCAGTTCGGAGCATTTCCAAAGCTGATAGAATGAAACAGCAAGAACGGGCGCATTTTTGCTCTAACCGCGTGCGGAGCAGGCGCAGCGGCTCCGCTTGCCTCCCCGCTCCCCCAGCCCTTCCTCGCGGAGCGTGCACGCTCTTGAAGACGACTAGTGCTTTTAGCAGGGCTTCCACAGGAAGGGGGACCATACGTCTGTCTGCCAGCTATCACTGGAGTGTACCACGGCCACCACGTCTCACCGGATTACCTCCATGAAGCGCACACGTGCACAGGCTCGCTTGGATCCTCTCAAAACTCCAGGTTTTTAGTGGAAACCAGAAAAAAAATCTTTCATAGTGCACAGACAGATAGTGCAGAGATAGATGCTCGATGAGCAGGCTGACTGTGTGCGCTATCTCAGCACTTTGCAGATTTTCTTGGAAGAGCTGTGCCCTTTTCATGTCCCCTTGACTTCAGGTCTGGAGTCATGGATGGTTAGCTGGCTTATTTAGTTTACTTTCCAGTAATTCCAAAGTCATCCAGCTGGAGACACCCCCCCCCCCCTGCTGGACTGCATTGAAGGGAACTAAAATGTATTTCCTTAAAACTGTCTGCAGGAAAACCTAATAGGATAGGGAGTGTAATTCAGACCCCCGGATGTTACAAGCATGGAAAGCAATATCATCAGTAGCTCAGAAAGAGGAGGAAAGGGAATTAAACACTCTTCTGCATGGGAAGGTGGGAAGATTTTAAAGAAAGTGATGGTGTGTATGCAAACAGGAACCCAACAGGGCCTCACCAGAGAGGCACAAGGATCTAATCCAGGATGAACGAAGTTCAGTGCCCTCTTGGCCCATTGCAGCAGCTGTCATCTAAGATGCACTTGCCTCTCCGCAAGTGTCAAAGGCCAAAATATTAATGCAGGTTTTTGCAATGAGGGCAGGACTGGCATTAATGAAGTCTTATCTTACTGTCTTCCACATTAAAGGGGATATTTGGGTTTTGCAGAGAGCAAGGGCAAGGTGGGTGATTTGAGTCACACAGCTCTCTGCAGACAGGGCTTAGAATGGAACGTAATAGTCAAGTCTCCCTCTTTCAATGCCTGGAAGTGGATTTTTGTGCCAAATCAAGCAATACTGTGAACATCTCCCGGGAACAGGAGACCGGAACCCCTTGACCTTGGAGGGTCCCTCGCCTGCCTGAAACACAAGCTCTGGCTGAGAAAATACTCACAATCTTCCCCTGAGTAGCCGATCACTGTGTCAGGCTCTGGTGCTCTGCCAAAGTCATTCTCTGCCTGCACTTTGATCTCGTAGGGGACGTAGATGGGGGTATTCCAGACAACGTGCCGGGGGGTCTTCACGGTCTCATTGTACCAGCTCCCTCGGGGGTCCCTTCGCCTCCATCTCACGATATACCTGAGGTTGGGCCCATAAGCTTGAGTTGCATTCAGAGGCTTCATAGATCAAAACAAAAAAGAAGAAGGTGAGAGGGAGGAAAGAGCAAATGAGCTTCTTTGCCACAGGGCTCTGAAAAGTTCCGTTCAGCAGCCGGTTCTTATTTCATGCTCCATCAGCGGATGGCAAAGGAGGTCAACAGTTTTGTTCCCAGAGTGAGACATACCTATTCCTTGCCCTGCAGGCCAAGGGCAGAACCAAGAACCCTACCAAGAACCATACGCCCCTGCCTTGTGTTCAAGTCCAGACTCCCACTGCAATTCCTCTTCTCCCTATAGACTTTGGCTTATTTCTGGATGACACCTGCTGATCCATGAAAAAAAAAAAGAGCTGCTATGCGAGTATTATATCATCTGCTTAAGGAATCAGCCTCTGTGAACATCCTCCCTGAACTGTATCAGTTATTCAGCATCTTCTCATTGGCACAAGTTGTTTTTATCAGAGCCTTCTCATAGGCACTAGAAGTGGCTACTCTCTTAGATGCTTTTTATTTCCTTTAGAATACCATCAATCTTAAAGTTATACGTGGTACATCACACATGCTAGAGAAGCGCAGTTCTCTACACCTTAGCATGGGTAACTGTGATGGGGAGATGCTGGGTGCCATCAGGCAGCAAAAACCACTCACCGTCCAGGTTATCTCCATGTTGTTTCGCTGGGTCCCTGCTCCTTGAACTCCCGTTGGGTTAATTTCAGGGCCTGAAATTCATATGGGGGGATAGGGGAGAGGCAGTTTATAATGCTGATAAACGGCCATTTGAGGGGTTAAAAAGCATTCACTTTGCATGCCAAAAATACCACCAAGATAATAGTTAATGGCCTGATTTTTCCAGAATTTTTAAAGTCCCATTCAGGTTAATGGAACATAAGATTCTCAGCACTTTTGAAAATGAGGCCATTTATTTAGGAGCTGCTTTTTTTTTTTTTTTCCTCAAAATGTTGTCCTAAATCTTTAAAAGACATCCACTGTGAACCAACACTAGGAGCCGAATATCATGCTCATGAAATCTGAGATAACAAAGAGGAGCATTGAAAACCAACACTAGATGCCAGTAGATATTAGACAAATGTGTTTAAAATGGTTAAGCTAAGAAATGCAACAAAACTGCAAATCTTCCTGTAAGCTCCTCATACCACTTCTCCCAAGTATTCCTCAATGTGTGAGGCACTGGACACACACATTGAAGACCTGAGTCTTGCTCATGGGGCTGAAGGGCTCTATATTCCTGTGCTGATCTCGGCTTCTGGCCGCTTCTAGCAGTGGGCAATGAATTAGTGATTTTTAGAACAAAATGTATTTTGCTTTTAGCCACTTTACATTGAGGTTCTGATTTTCTGAGAGACTTCTGAGCTTCCCGTGGTCAGAAAGGCTAAAAGATTGTCTTGAGAAAGTTCACCCAGCAGCAGAATTGAGTTTTCTTTTAACAGGTTCCACTGGAACGACCTTAGCATAAATCTTTCATTTTGAGTTTTGTTGCTCTGCAGAACATCAATCATAGGCTGTGAATGCAGGGCCCGGCTTATTCCCTCACCCGTGTAAATCTGCTCTTGTTATAGGGGCCGTAATTGTATGTTGTGAGCGAAGAGCACAGCGCTACAGGGAGAGCAGAGAGGTGGTGGCCAGCTGCTAAATTCCGAGCCACGTCAGCATGGCCGGTGGGACCTGGTGGAAGGTGCTCACAGAACCGGTGTGGTTGGAAAAGACCTTCAAGACGACCAAGGGCGGCCGTACTCACGCGCGCCGTTGGTCTGGTACCGCTCCGAGGGCGCGCTGGGCAGGCTGCTGCCCACGTCGTTCACCGCAATCACCCGGAACTGGTAGTTGACGTAAGGAGAGAGGCTCAGGACGGCTGAGTTCACGCTCCCGGGGTAGCTGGAATGGTTGTGCCAGGTGCCAGGCTGGTACCGGTCCTCCTCAAACTGCACGATGTAGTCTGCGAGAGAGGATGCAAAGGGGACACCCACAAGGAAAGCGTTCCCTCCACCTGCCAGAAGAAAGCAGGCGGGAATGTGCCCGGGCGGGCAGGCTGACCTGTGATCGGGCTGTTGTTGTCATCGCCAGGTATCCACGTCAGCCGTACGCTCCTTTCGGCCAGGTCCGTCAGCTCCAAGTCACGGGGCCGGTCGGGTCGTTCTGTTAGCCAAGCGACAACAAAAGTTATGTTGAGCTTGTGACAGGACGTGGGGGTTCCAGTCCCCATCCCTTCTCAAGGGCTGCCAAAACCCTGGCACTCTTGGCCTACGTGGCCAAGACACATGGTCTGTAGCTCTTCGCCCATGCCATCGACTGGAAGTCTCCTGCAGTTCTTGGTAGACTAGGGCACTTTTTAAATCTAAATATGCTCACAGACAAACTGTGCCTCGAATCCCCTCCTGCTGTCGGTACACACTGATGTTATCTGATTCGGTGGAATCGTGACAGTGGCTCAGCAGGGGAAAGGATGATCTTAAAAAACAACACAAACAAACAAACAAAAAACCCTACAAGTAACTATTCGAGAAATAAATGCAAAAAGATAGAACTGTAAGGACAGAAAACCTAAATAAAGATATATACTTGGTTAAAAATGCTCTGGGCACAACTCTGGTTTCTTTATTTTGTCACAAACTATTTGCTCTCACAGCCCCAGCTCATGCAATAACAGTAGCCGTAACCCTTCTTCCCAGGTGAGGGTGAAGAGATTCAGTATTTTGTCTTTCCCTGCCATCAGGGCTCACCATTTCCAGGCATGGGTAAGATGATTGTTGCACTCAAGAGTCAGCCCTGCGGCACACAAAACAGTGTGTCACAGGACATTTCTACCCATGGCCATCTGGATTGGCTTTCAAGGACAACTTGCACAGGACCTGGAAGCATCAGCTCCCAGCTTTTCCAGCTGCTACCCCTAGATTTTCTGTTGGAGTTGTTGGCAAGGCAAAACAAAATCAATTTACAAGATAAAATAAACCAAGTGAATTAGTGCTGATTACCTTTAGGTAAATCTCTCAAGCGGTTAGCAGGGATTGCTGCAAGGTAAGACATTGGTTGTTAATGGTATTAGTTAAGTCATCAAGCTTGGATGGTCAAAGGAGCACCTGGTAAATATAAAGGCACACACACAGTTACAGATTTCAGAAGGAACTGATTCTTCTTGGGGATCAGTGTCAGTACGTCCTTCCCCCAAAGACCCCAGCCCTTCTCTATACACCTTTCTTCATGTTTCTTGTACGCTGCAGAGGGGAAGCACCTGCCTGCTATAGAGTTAATTAGCCATTAAGAGAAAAGGAAGGGAAGGAAATCAAGTCTAGTCAAATTATTCGGGACAAAGGATTCATACTGCACTTCTGCTTTGGCGGGGCATTGTGGATCTAAGCCAACATCGCTGACGAAACAGGGCATTTTTGTGAATGGGATACGTTTATCTGTATTAAATACTTGGTTTTTATTTCAAATGCAGGTTTCCTTAGGCTCACATGCAATCCCAGCATTTGAGTGAATTTGGGATTAGGCAGCATGGCCTGCTGAGTCCTGCAGAAACGAGAGAATTCCTCTGCCATCATCTCACCGAGCATCCCTGCTTTGGAGGACAATTCTGTGATCACAAATCACCCTTTCCCAATCTGACCTTGGTATGAAAGTCAGTCTCATGCATTAAAAACAAAGCACCGTGCTTTGTGTCAGCAAACTGGAGGAACAGTTACCTAGTACAGTCAGGTAAGCTTTAGCAGAATCCTTGTCCAGGTCAGTACTGGCTACACAGGTGTAGTCGCCTTGGTCCTTTTCAGCCACACCGTATATTGTCAGACCATCATCTTCTTTCTTCATCCTTAAAGGGAAAAAAAAAACACAATTATTACATAGCTTTGCATAACAGCATTAGACAGAAGGATTTGTGTCTAACTGTTCTCTGATAAAACACACACCCCAAAAAACCCACCTCAATCAGAATGAGAATACGTCTCTAGTCTGAAGATTTTATCAACCAAAGATGTATTGAGTTATTCCTGGAAACTTGATTTCCTAAGAAACTGGAGAATCTGCTCTGGCATCTAACTGAGAACAATCACCCTTCCAGGAAAGCCGTCTGACTTTGGACTCACTTGTGTCCCATGATCAAATCTCATTTCATGAGAAGAGAGTCTCTTCTCCATGGAAAGGAAATTACAACTGTACCGCTCACAGGAGATAATAACAAACTACTTCAAAATTAAAGTTTAACTCATCTATTTTATCAAGATGTTCTAAAATATTTGCAAATAAAACCTGAGCAGAAAGTCTCGATTTACTGCTAGGAAGCTGCTAGTCAGGCTCTGTTCAAAGAAACTAACATTAAAAGTAGCGAGAAAAACAAATGTTGCCTACATGTATTTACCTAAATTATCCCTGGTGACTCCTGAAACGTTCAACAGAGGGCAAGTAAGAAGCTGTAGGAGCTTGGACTGTTACGCACGTACCTGTTTCCTATATAAAGCGGAGCATCGTCTTTCAGCCAGGTGACCGTGAGCTTCAGCGTAGGGTCGTGCTTTACACGGCAGTGCAGGCGAGGCATGGAGCCCCTCTTCACCACTTGATCTTCTGGGCCTCTCACAATCCTAGTCGGATCTGTGTAGACAAAAAGAGACTTTCATGGCCAAGACTGCAGCAGCAATGCTGGGGATCACAGCCAAGGGCTCGGAAGGGACAAGCATGCATGAAATGATGGAAGCTTGTCCCGTTCCCCACAGTCTCTTGTCTCCGATACAAACGTCTGCAGGTAGGTTTGTCTGCTTAACAGGCTTTTAGTTCACACTGACATTTTCTATATTCCAAGCTCCAGAGCTGATAGTGCCTGTCCTTTTGACAGACTGAGCGGGCACAATTAACCCTACCTTAACGTAGGTGATTTTTCATGCTGTTACTTTCAAACCAGGCAAGAGTCTCTTGATCCAGAGACCTAATGATCCTACCTTTGACCTCCAAGCGAACCTGGGCCTCTGCTTTACCCAGGATGTTGGTAGCAACACAAGTGTAGATGCCCTGGTCCTCTTTCCGAGCCATGTTCATCTCCAAGCTCCCGTTTTCATGTGCCTTGTAGTTTCCTCCATCCAGAGTGTTTCCCTGGCCATTCTTAAACCTCACAACAATACAAAGCACTATTTGTAAGGGAAGAAACAGCAGGAAACTGCACCGTCCTGCCCCCTCTGCAGTGGGCCAAAGGGCTGCCATTCTCACCATCTGAGCGTGGGGATGGGGGAGCCAAAGAAGGGGCAGTCGAGACGGGTCCTGTTGTACTGAATGACTTTGATCAGCTGATTGCGAGGAGCTAATATCCGCGGGGGCACATCTGCAACAGCAAAAATTGCAGTCATTGAAAAATAACACAAACCAGGACCTAGAATAATACTGCGTTTTCAGCCTTTTCATCCACCCTCCCTTCTGCCCTATCCGTGGTCTTTGTTCACCCCATCAGGACTTTGTAGAGCTTCTCATTCTTTCTCATCTCTCCTTCCCTTTCTAGCCTCAGTACATGAAACAGTTTATGTCTTAGCACCAACAGTATGTGCTGACCCTTGCTGGGCTTTGTGTGTGTGACCTTTAAGGCTGCTGCAGCAGAAGGAACACGACAATGGCCTTGTGATCCAAAGCGCGATGCACAGCTCACATGGCTGTGTACCCTGGGCTCAGAATAGCTAACAACAACCGGGAAGGCAATTGGGAAAGCTTGCAAGGGTAGCTCGAGTATAGACAAGGTGTTCGTAGACGTAAAAGGAGGCACCGCTTTGCAGCCAAAAGCATCTCAGGGACTGAAGCTTCCTGGCTTCTTCCAGCCACTTCTGGGCTGGCCTTTGGGAGGGCCCCTTCTCTGTGCACGTGCCCAGGGCCGCCGGCCGCGCTGGGCGCTCACCCAGCACGCTGACGAAGGCGTTGGCGAGAAGGTAGCCGTGCTCGTTGGACGCGTTGCACTGGTACACGGCACTGCTGCCGATCTGGGTGTCTCGAAACACTACGGTGTCTCCAGCCACTTCACGGCTCGGGTTGGGGGGAGAGGCTTGGAAACACAGGAGACAGAGAAGACTCTTCAGTAGGAAACGGACGTTTCCAGGGCTCTAAGCTCGGTGACGCGCCTTTCCTTCCCAGCCTAGCTCAAAACAAGCACCCCCGAGCTGCCCTGACTACAAAGAAATGCTTCACCTGGCCTCATCTCAAAGCAGCAGATGGTTTGGGTGCTGCAGGACGCACAGCAATGGGGTCCCTTGGCACCCCACAACAGCTCTGGCTGTCACATTCGGACACTGCAACCTTGGCCACTTTGCTGTGAAGAAGATCAGACTTTTCCCACAAATACGACATTTTTAAACATTTATTTGCAGGGTGTCAAAACAAAAACCTGTGATGTTCAGCCAGAGGTTGGGTTCCCTTTTCTTTCAACCCGCTTCTCCTCCCCGGCTGCTCAGGGGGTAGCTGGGGACGCAGTGTGGGCGCTTGGGGCTCTACGGGTGTCCCCACTGACCTTCTATGGGCTCGCCGTTCACCAGCCACTGTATCGTAGGCTTGGGGTTCCCGTTGGCTCGGCACACCAGCCTGCCGTCCTCTCCAGGGGCCAAAATCAGGTTTTGTGGTTCATCCAACCAATACGGAGCAGCTTGAAAATAAAGAAACGTACCAATTAGAAATGTAGCATCGCGTTCCCAAAGCCGACGGGGGTGGGAGAGAGCGCTGCCTTGTGTAGAAGTGCTTCCTCTGCCACCCTCGTGGGCCAGCAAATAGCTGGGTCCAGGGAGAGCAGGGTTCCCCTTTTCCCCCTCTC
Source organism: Nothocercus julius (assembly GCA_013398735.1). Taxonomy (NCBI): domain Eukaryota; kingdom Metazoa; phylum Chordata; class Aves; order Tinamiformes; family Tinamidae; genus Nothocercus; species Nothocercus julius. The sequence goes on from VZSV01000143.1 coordinate 183,229, forward strand.
TCGCGGCGAGCGGTGCCCGAGGACCTACCCTTGACCCGCACGGAGATGGTGTGCCGGATGCTGCCCATCTTGTTGGACGCCAAGCAGAAGTACTCGCCCGAGTCCTCCTCGGAGACGTTGGAGATGCGAAGGGCCTTGTTGAAGTTTTCCAGCTTGGTTTTGCCCGCGGGGAGCTCTCCTCCCTTCTTGTACCACATGATGTCTGGCGCTGGGCTGAGGAGAGGGAGAATAAATATCCTTGCGAGTGGAGAGAAGCATTCCTGAGAAAACAACGTCTGCTCAGGCTCACGGAGAAGGACTGGTGGAACAGTGGGGACGCCCTCCGTGCCACCCCAGCCCTGCTCCTGGGCGTTGCTAGCGGAGCAGCAGCGGGTTTGGTCTCGTGCCCTGTGTTCGCTGCAGGGCTCTGGCCCGTTGCAGCGCGCCTGCAGTGGGGCTGCGACCAGCGCCGTCCCCTGCCCGGGGCACGACTGCAGCCCCCAGCCCGCGAGCGCCTCATCCACCGCCTACTCGGTGCCGCAAGAGGCACCTAGGGAATTTGCAAGCACCTCTGAGGATAAATCACTGTGGAATTATCCATGGATTCTGCCAGTGAGCAAAAAAACTTGCTGCTCGGAACCCTGCTGCAAAACTCAGCGTTCCTGCTTGCTGGTCCCCACCCTGTGAGGAGGTTACGGGAGAACAACGAGCGGCGGTCGGAAGAGCAGGAGGGGCCGCCCGGCGCGGAGCGGGGCCGCCCGCCCGCCGCGGTACCTACACTCCCGAGGCGATGCACTCCAGCAGCAGGTCCACCCCGCGCAGCACCGTCTGGCTGCTCGACGTCCCGTACGGGTACATGAAGCTGGGCGTCGTCTCCGTAATGCCGCGGGCTGCGATCAGCAGGAAAGAAAAACAACAAAACACGGCGCTTTTAACCTCTCCGGGCACCAGGGAGGCTGCTCCGGGGCAGGAACATCCACGGCTTTGCCGAAGCTCCCGGGTCGCGCGTGGGCTTGAGTGCAAATCCAACCCGAAAAGGCCTTGGGAAGGAGAGAGGGGTGCAATGTACAGTTTTGAAGTGAGAAACTGGGAACAGAGGATTTGGGGCAGGCAGGAAATACAAAACATGACAGAGAAGAGAGGAGCACAAAGGGGAGCCGCGCTGGGGCCGGCGCGTGGCAGCCCCCGGCCAGGGCTGCGTCCCCAGTCAAGAGCAGCCTGGTCTGCGCAGAAGAGAAATGGAGTCAAATTAGACTCGGAAGTATCGATGGACAAGACACATAACGAAGGGGAGGCATTGCAGACACAACGGGCACAGGGGAGGCTTGAGGTGACAAGGGAGCTGCCTTGCCACCGAGGGGACCGCGGTGCCACCTGCTCTTCCACACGCGCCGCGAGCGCCGGAGCCGATGGGCAGCTCCCTTTGGGAATGGAGCGGGACCAGGGAAGGCAGGGAGCAGCGAGAGCCACCACGGCGGGACAGGAGGGTCTCCCAGGGAGGACACGGGAACTGCCGACACAGACGGCGAGGGGCTCCTGGCGGGAGGGCTGGTGGTGCCCAGATCCATCCGGGAGCACAGGGTGAGATGGGCTGGGAAGCAGCAGCGGACACAGAGGTAACGGGATTAAGAGAGGGAATGAAAGGGCCTGGGCTGATCACGAATGAAGGGATCCACCAGGAGAGACTGTGTTGGGAGCCCGAGGCCTCTTCCAAACCCTGGTCCGAATAGCTCGGCGCACGGGATCAAGGCGGGCACGAGTGCCCGACGGGGCGAAAGGGAGACGGGCTGGGAAGACACAGGGAGACAGGAGAGAGAAGCCGGAGCACTCCGAGGTCCGAAGCTCGTGAGCAGCCCCCTTGAAAGAAGGGAAACCAAGAGGGATCAAAGGGACGGCCCCAAGGGTGGGAGTGCAGCCAAAACCCCCTGTGCCCGCGGGCCCCGCGTTAGCCAGTTATTTGATTAATGGATTACAGCAGCTGGAATTAAAGGACTTTGGGTTCGCCACAGCTGCCAACTCTGGCCAGGCTCCTCCCGCCCACTCCTCTTGTGCGATTAGAAGCCTGGGCTACTGTTTTATGGGCCAACACTGGCTTTTGTTAGGCAGTGGTTTGCTGTGTGAGGGGCGCCGGGTCCCCTCCTGGGCCGAAGCCCCTGCTCGGGGAGCAGCTCGAAGACGGAAGCAGCAGCGCAAGCCAAATTTTACCAGCCGTCTATTAATGATGAAAATTAAAAAGAAGGAAGATAAATTAGTATTCTACCTACTCGTCAAACAGACCCCACAACAGCACTGCATAACTTCTAAGCTTTTGCCTTGCTGTAGCACTATTAATAAGTATTTGGCTACTTAAAATTGTGAAAGCTGGAACGCGTCTCGGGAAGATGCTCTGAATTTGCAGCACCTAAAGCTGCAGCGTCTCACTTATTCATTTGGGTGGATCAGAGCTGGAAAAATAAATCCCGTAACTATTTATTTCTGCTGAAAAAGAGACTCTGCTTCCCATATTTGCTGCCGTTGCCTCCACTTCGACAGCCGTGGGCTCGCTCAGTGGAAACAGGAGATCCCAGACTGGTGCACGCGGGGAGAGCCCGGCTGCGACCTGCCCGTGCAGCCGCCCCACTGCAGCTTTGCCAAGAAAATACGGATAAAAGACGCCTTCCGCTCCCATTTTAAACAGGTGAGAAACCTCCGGCCGCTTGGCTTCCCCTGCTGCTCCCCGGCTGCGTAAAGACGATGACCTGTAGGCTGCAGCTGCTCACTGGCCGTGCAGCTAAGTGCAGCGTTTTGGGCAGAAACACATGGTTATTGAGAAAAAGTTCAGCCGTTCCTTGATTATTAGAAGTCCCCGGTCTGTGGTTCAGTTTTGCACAGCTCACTGAGGGGGTCCTGCCCTGCTGAACACACCGCGGCTCCCCGGGCCACGTCGGGCGAGTGGAAGGCGGCTGGTCCTGCAGATCCCAGAGCAGAGCCGAGCAGGAACCTATGGGACTGCGGACAAGATTGGGTCATCCTAACAGGGACACTGACCTGTCACGTCACTTTGCCCCGTACAAACACGGCCCGCGGCAGACGGAGGCACCTGGGACACTCCGGAGCGAGTCCGGAACGCGGCAGAGCGGCGGCCGCTTCGCGTGCGCCGCGAGCGCCTCTGCTCCCGGCCGGGAGCAGCAGCCCGCTCTGCCGGAGCGGCGCGTTTGCTCCCTGCTGCCGCAGACCGCGCGCGCCCACGAAGTCTCCGCACAAACGTTTGCCCACCCAGCCCGTCTCCCAGCGCCGCGGCTTCCCTGAGCCTCGTCCCCCTGCAGACCCTTCTCTTCCCCGGGGCTCACGGACTGCCAAGCAGGTGCCAGCCTGTCCCCGCGGGCTCTTTGCTCGGCGCCCGGGGAGGTGCCGTTCCCGACTGCCTTCCCTGGCGGAGGCGCAAACGCCGCGTCCCCGGAGCGCCCAGCGCTGAACAGAGCGGGGCTTCCGCCAGCCTGCGGCGCCACGTGAGCCCCGGCCCCGCAGGCTCCGGCTGCCTCCTGACCGCTGGGGAGGTGCCAGTGACCCCATTTCCTAGGCAAGGAACAGGGACACGGGCTGCCCGCCCCGGAGGAGGGCTGCAGGCTGAATCCCAATGCCCTCACCTGTCCTAGCCTCCTTTTCTAGCGCTCCAGACTCTTTTCTTAGCTGACAAAAGCGCTTTTTTTGTCCCCAAAAGTCTCTGCGGAAGAGGAAAATGTGCCCAGTGTTGCACGGGGACACAAACCAACCTCCTGCTCCCAGCAGGAAACTGGAGGGGATACGATATGACACGGGCTGCTCCAAGGAGCTCTCGGAACGGGATCCTCCACCGGATTGCTCCAGGTCACCCTGTGCCACCGACCCACGGCGAGGGAGAAGAGGAGGAGACAGCAAATCCCCTGGTCACCATCGGGCGAAGGGACTTTGTGTGGCTGCTCTGTCCTCCCTTGTCCTGCCGGAACGGGGCGATGCTGCTCCCTGCCAACCCTCGTCTCCACAATGACACTCAATAGTCAATACCTGTGTTTAGCTGAAAATACAGAAGATGCTCTTTCTGAACACGAGAAGCTTTGAGCGCTACCTTTAAATCTCGATTCTCTCTGAAGGCGACCCCAGCTCTTCTGCGGGGAGCCAGCCGGCCTCCCTCCAGCCCTCCGGGCCTCGTCACTTGGTTCTGCTGATCTGAATCCCCCTGGGGCTGAGCTCGGCATCTCCAGTTCATTGGCTTAAATCTCAATCATTTTAAGATGTCCAAACTTTTCGGGCCTTTTGTTCCTGTTTTTAGGGGCTTTTGTTCCTGTTTTTAGGGGCTTTTGTTCCTGTTGGGTTGAGTTCGTCACACAGCTTTTGTGAAGCCCAAACCACAAATGACAAATCAGAAAAGAAGAGCAGACACAGGCAACGGACAGAGGAGATGCTGCCGACACGTCCGCCCCGCGGCTGGTGCCCGGCGAGCGGCTGCGGGGTTAGCGCAGGGTGAGTCGGGTTAGGTAAAACGGGGTTAGGACGGGAAGTTCTCCAGAAGTCAGTGTTGACTCACCACTGTACATGTCAGTGTGATTTCGAAAGGACGTTTCATTATGGGGTTTCTCTGCAATAAACAAAAGACCATGAGCATCCCGAACGCGCCAAAGCGGGGACGGAGCATGGGGGGGGACAAGGAGGAAAACAGGGCAGAACCAAAGCTGAAGTAACGAAAGCAAAAGCAAATCGTTTCCCCAAAGGGGAGAGCAGCATGCACAGGCAACACGAGCGTCTACAGAAGCACTCGCAACGCAACTGCCCAAAGAGACACACAGCAACGCAGGTCAGCAATAAAGGAGCAAAAACAAGACTGCTTTTCATCTATAAAACGGATAAACAAATAAATATATGAAAAATATCAGGTAATGGTATCATAGACATTTCCTTGAATTGAAGGGTTTTTCTTCTAGCATCTATATCTTTGGATTAGTTCATTTTTGAGAAGAAAATGTTTTTTCTCTCGGTTTCTTAATTACAAGGCAAACATATTTCTGCTACTTTTTGGCAGCATAAAACATACATTGGACACAGCCAAGCAACAACATAATCATGCAGAAAAGCATGGCATAAAGGCATGATGAAGGCGAACAAATAAAAATAATAATAATAATGAGGCTTTAAAAGCATAATCAACTGTAAAATCCTGTTTAACCACAAGGTAATTAAGTAGATTATGTTGCATGCAAAATACCAGGTCTTTGATAACGTCCTGCTCTCGTTTATCCACAGCCAGCCAACATCTGTACTTGCCAGAGCATCATTGACCAAGCCAGAGGTTTTAGAGCAAAGGAGGAGCAGGTTGTGTTGGTTACGATACGGGGGTTGACCTGAACCTTCAGTCATCAGCTCACACAGGGGCTTCATACAGAAGGGTAAGAGAGCCCAGGCGAAGCCCAAGAGCTGCATGAACTAGGGTAAACTAGAGAAACTCTCCACAAATAAAGGCACAGGTTTTATCTGGGCAAAAATACCCAATTTTTCCCTTTTCTGTTCTTGCATACAAGGTCATGGCAGTCAAATAGAATGACTTTTCAGCAGGAGGGTGAATCTGTTTCTTTTAAACGTCCATTGCTACAGGCAGAGGTCGTTGAACGGCTTGAGACAAATACAAACGCTTCCCCTTTGAACGCTGTGCAGATAAAGAGCATTTTATCATAACAGACAAGAAATTAGAGCCTCAGCTTGTAAAGGCCTCTGGGGAGCGCGTGGGAGGGCTCTTGCACCTTACAACACATCGGATATTTCCAAAGGAAAACTTAAGAGAGGGCGCAGGATAATTGGAAGCCAAAGGACAGCAGCGTAATGAGACTTGCAAAGAGACGGGAGCCAAGACACGCGGAGCCCTCCGAGTTCCAGGGTTTCCTCCGTCTATTTTTTTTCCCCGGAGCTTGATCAATATGTCAGGCACTCGAACACACGTCTTTGTTTGCCAGAGTTTCTCCAGCTCACACTTATTTAGGACTCAGCCCTTCAGGTACAGATAAAAGTTGCCGTTATTTGGCCAGCTCTGTAAATGGGCAAATAAAATTTAGACTGGATTGCTACGGACGTTCCTCTCCATTAGCAAAGGGGCTATTTTTAGTATTTAAACTGCTGACTCTCATATAGAGGGGAAGGTGCTACAATAAAAGTGTAAAATATTGGAGGCCGAGTCGCCTCTCACGCCACCTTTAGGTCATCAGGATGTTTTAATAGAGTTAATTCTATTTTAAGCCGCTGCAAGAGCAGGTTAAGCCCCTACCCCTGGGGCTCAGGAGTGCTTCACACCCACGGTTCACAACGAACGGCTCCCCAAAACACGTCCACGCACAAGGCCCTTCGTCTCTCGGCTACAAGGAAGGGAAGCGGGACCTTGCGGGGTCTGGAGACGCTCTGCATGGGCTCCCAGCGGAGGGCACGGCCCGCGCGGGCTGCTCGGTGCCGGCCGAGGCCGGGGCCGTGCCGAGCGCTGTACCCGCAGACAGCGAGAGCGGCGGTTCTCGAGCACCCGCGTTGCCTCCTGTAGCGCTCGGCTCGCGTCCCGCTGCCGACACTGCCAGCAAACAACCGGCCCAACACTTGGTAGCTTCGGAAAGTCACCTTCTTTAGAGGAGCCGCTTTCCTAGAGGAGAGACTTGGGGCGCCTGGACCTGCTCACGGGGCATCCCTTCATATGGCTGAATATACGTGTGCTCCTCCTGCCCCAGAGAAGGATCTTCGCCGGGATGAGACTAAGACCAGCGGCCCTCCTGAACGCGGGGAACGTGTTCAGGCTCCAAACGGTCAAGCCCTCGTGTCACCGCGTCCCAGAGCCAAGGGGC
>VZSV01000143.1:190209-208065 GCA_013398735.1 Nothocercus julius
GCCGCTTCCCGCGCGCTGGCAGCGGCGCGAGGCTGAGCGCAGGCGAGTCGAGCGCCGCTGCGGAGCGGGGCGGCCAAGAGGAGGGAGCCCGTAGCTCTCAATGCCCCGTGCTGATCAAAGCATCCACCTATCCACTCACCCGGTAAAGCGCAACTCCAAATCCGAGCTTCCCATAAATCCGAGCAAGGCACAGCAGTTTCCCACATTTACAGCGAGGAACAGATCACCAGATACTATACATTTCCCTAAAGATGGGGGGAAACGGCCCCACACGCGGACTCAGCAATCAGTACGTGCACAGAGCTGCCTTTGCAGCCCGGCCACCTCTACAGCCGCAAAGCTCAGAGACACTGCAAGGAAATCACCCACCTCTCGCTGGCACGGTAACGGTCACAGGACTATCCTTCCTTGTGCAAACAAGTTCTTATAGTAACCTAAACAAAACGGAAGAAGCCCCTCTTCTCCCTGGTAAGTCTCAGGGCTGTCAGGGACTAGCACAGGGCGGCCTGAAAGAAGGGCCATGTCGAGAACCGTCTAAAGAGCCGTTTTGAGTGACCATCGTGACACTTACTGGTTTTCACCTTGAGGGTGTACGGGTTTTTCTGCTGGATGGTGTGGGTGAAGTGGAAGCGTGCATTACAGCTGTAGTCCGTCTGGGCATCCTGCAGCAAGACGTTGGAGAAGTACAAGTCCCCGTTCTGGCCCTGGGAGACCCGCTTGTCCTGGTGGATTGGTTCCATGGCTGCGTGGGAGAACAGGAGTGCACAGTTAAGTCAGAGGTGCCAGAAGAAACCCTAACGCTCCTGGGCACTCCTATTATATCTAAAGATGTAATTATTTTAAACGAGGAGTGCAGTCAGCAGAGGTGCTGCCCAGGGAGCCCCAGCTGGGCAGGGGCACCTGCCCAACTTACAGCTGCTCATCCAGAAGATGACCGGAGAAGGCAGGCCAGGCGGAGGGTTGCACTGCAGGCTGAGCGGGGCGCCCTCGTCCACCTCTATCACATCCACCTTCTCCTTGGGCCACAAAGGAGACTCTGAGAACAAGAGCAAAGACACAGCAAGCAGCCTGATGAAGGGCCGGGTTGAGGAGAGATTCACTCGCCAAACCTCCTCCCGCCCTTCCTCCTGCTGGACCCGGCCTGGTTTCAATGGGGCCGCGGTGCAAACTTTATTTCTAGCTGAGCAAGATTCCCCGACACAGGTAACAGATGAAGCAGGCGGAGATGCTCGAGCGCTGCACAGTCCCCGCGCCTCTTCTACAAACCTTGCACGGCCCAAATAGTGACTGCAACCCCGAGGGCAGCAGTTCACCGCCCTTGTTCCTCTGGCTACTCACTAGAAACCTGGAGGTGGATTTTGCTGGAGAGCGCCGTCCCGAAATCGTTCCGCGCAAAGCACTGGTACTCGCCCTCGTAGTCCTCCGGCCGGCCGCCGCCGTGGAAGTCGACGACCAGCGTCCCCGACCGCCGCCGCATCGAGACTTTGGGATCTTTTGCCACATTGAAGAACTTCCCATTTCGTGTCCATGAAAACCTGTGAGCATCAGGACACGCTTGGTGTAAAACGGTGTAAAACGGTGTAAACACCCCCACTGGGCCAGCTTAGACCCGCGGCGGGCTGGGCCCAAGGAGAAGGCAGAGCTCCCCTCGAGCAAGCCCTTCTCCTCTGCAGGCCCTAAGGAAGAGCTCGGCTCCAGCACAACCAGAGCTTCGGAGGCACTTACGTGGGCACGGGGTTGCCTTTAGCTTCGCACTCGATGAAGATGTTATCCCGGGGGTCCACGATATAGTCCTTCGCCGACTGCTTGGTGATCGTGGGCGGCTGCGGCACTGCAAGGCAAGCGGGAAGGGGTGAGGAGGGCGGCGCGGGGAGGAAGGAACCGCTCTGCCGTCCTACGGCAAGTCCGGCCGGGCTCTGCACCCGCTCCCCAGGCTGGGCAGGCAACGCGTAGAGCAAAACCCTTTCGGACCGGAGGAAATATCCACGAGCGCTGACAGGCTGTGAACCTTTGCCAGCTTCAAACCACGGCATTGCTCGGTGTCCCCTTGAGGGCTTTCTTGCTTGGTACCCTGGTGGCATTAAGAAAGCTCTTGGTTACTTCTTCCTGCTACCAACGTGTCATTGAACTTTGAGCTCCAGGGTCTATATCCGAGTCCCTCCAAGGAAGGGCCGCAACACTGAGACAGAGCAGGGAGTTTGCAGGAGCAACCTGGGCAAGAGAGAGGCCCCAGGGCTGCCAGGCTCACCCGGAACGGGCCCCGCGGTGCCACTGAGCCGCCCGCCCAGCCTCGGCGCACGCGTTTCTGCCAAGCAGAGGAGTCTGTCCTCCTCCGAGGAGCAGCCCGGGCCGCCAGAGCCGCTGCTGGCACCGCGGACGCTGCTCCGCGGCTACCAGGGCTCGCTGTAGCAGCCCTGCAAACCCCGCGCGGCCGAGGAGGGGAGACGCTGCTCCCTCCTGCCCCGGGCCACGTTGCAGAGCATGAAACGCAGCGCCAGGCACCCAGGGCCACGCGAGAGCCTCGAGCGGCCCCGCTCCTTCCTTCGGCTTTGCGGGGACTGCCGCGTGCACAGCGAAGACAAGGGGGGCACTTACATTCACTCTGAATATTTGCTGTTATTTCCAAAGCGCAAGCATAATAAAAAAAAAGAAGAAAAAAAGGTTAATCGAGAAGCAAACCCGTATACATAAACGCTCGGCACATGGATAGAAGTATTACATAGTTATCGTAGGGTCTGCAAACAGCAGCACATCCACACACGCTCATTTGGCAGTGACCGACCCAGGGCTCCACAAGCTTCCACCAAATGAGCTTCCACTTACACCAACAGGCTAAACTCCTGGCAGGGCCTTATTTCCTCCAGGCCAACGTGGCCCAGGTTTCAGGCCCTTGCTAAGTTTTTGAGGCAGTTTGATTAAATCCCAGAGCAATTTAACTAATTTTCTGGACAAAAACACACAGAGACAAGGAGGGCTGGGCTCAGAAAGCCGCCCGGGCTCGGCTCTCCAGGCTCTCCGTCCTCCACCGTCTGCACGGGAGTTCCCGGAGGAGGAAGGGGGCACTTACAGTCGAGGGGAACGTCGATGGTGCTGACGAGGTGGTGCAGGCACAGGGCCAGGGCTACCGCGGCGCGGGCGAGCCGGGCGCTCGGCATGGCCGTGCCGGAGGGCGGCCCCGCGCGCAGAGCCGCTCCTTGGATCCTCACCTGCAAGGCAAGCACAAACCCGAGGGTCAGCGGCGGTGACTGCTCCGCTTCCCTCGTCTCCGCTTTGGTGAGGCTCCGGCTTCCCGGGGGGCTTTGGGATGGAGGAGAGGGGGGCAGCCGTTCCCTGGGCTCCTCCAGGTGCGCAGGTTGGGCTCCTCGTAGCACCGACCCAAACGCCCCAGGGATGGGCAGGATTCGCATTTGCTTACACAGGCTTTTTATTTGGTGTTTAATAAAGCCATCGACTGAATGGAGATTAAAAGACAATGGAAGAGGAGGACGAATTATCCAAGTCGTGCAACCAAGACCCCCTCAGCAAGGCTGCGGAGGCGTCGGGATTGCATCCTGGCCAGGTTACAACTGTCCGCAACGGAGTTATAAATCCCGGGCATCAGACACACGGACACCTCTCCCGGCTAGGAACGAAAATAATGCCAGGACGGCAAAGAGCGGAAAATGCCCAGGCTGACTCCTCGCTGCTGCTCCGGCTGTAGCTCGGAGCAGGACGAGCAGACCGGAGTGCGGTGCAGAGGCCGTTTGGGGAGCTGGGAGAGCCCGTCCTCTGGAAACATAAATCACCCCCCACAGCCCAAGGTGTGGACGTGCTTTCCTGCCCTTTGGCATCCCAGTTACACCAGATTGCTTGAGGCTTGGGGGGCTCCGCTCTTTTTTGCTCATTCTAAGGATTTTCCGATCGAGCTGCTGCAATAAAAGCAGCTGAAGCACGGAATAATTGTGGGAGCGAGCCAGTAATTGAAGTCACATCCAGGACTTGCACCGTCCTCGGTGACCTGGTCACACTGTACAAAGCTTTTCAAATTGCTTCTCCAGCTTTCTGTCTGGGGGAAGATATCACTGTGATCTGTAGCCTTCATTACTTAAAGCTCTTCATTCTTCCAGTCGCAGCTTAAAATAAGTAATGGCTCAGCTGGTTTTGTACCTCTCCGTTAGCAAGAAAAACTTGGATTCCTGAACTCCATCGATCAATACTGCAGCCGGATACTTAGCAAGGCTAAATTTCTTGTGCTCTTACTACTCTTGCATACTGATGCTGCCCCTCACTGCCACAAAACGCTTTAAAACCATCTTTCTCCACATAATACGGGGAGGAAGGTGTAAAAGAGCAGCTATTGAAATAATGCCCAATTCCAAATGCCACTTTGTGGTCAAAAAGTGCAGAATCCGCTGTTTTCCTTGGGCTGGGCACTGCTTAGAGGGAGGGAAGTGGCCACGCTGCTCAGGAGGGGGCTCCTGGTGCGGGGGCCTCGAGGCGTTTGGGCATCCGTGGGTGATTTTGCATTAAATGTTAATGCAGAAAGAACCGACCCTGAACGCTTCCATACAGCACACGGAATGCTAGGCAGCTGTGCAGGAAACTAAGGGGAAAAAAAACACCCTACGATGCAGCAGCAGGGCCAGGGCTGCTCTGCACGCGACATACGGGAACTGCTCGGTGTTTCCCACACCGACTGTGCAATACAGCTGGAGTTACGGTGTGTCTAGATGGAGAGGCGCGGGAAGAGCTGCACGGGGCAGCACCAGGGCGAATCTGCCGGCGGAAAGGCTGAGCAACTCACCCGGCGGAGCACGCACAGCTGAAAATTAGTAATAATAATGCAAAGGAGAAAACGAAGGGCGTGCTTGCACCAGGAGAAGCGACGCGGGGCCGGGGCGGGCGGCCTGTGCTGCGCTGGGCCGGCCCCGCGTGGGTGACGCTGGGGACACGCTGTGATGCAGGGACACACCGCGCCACCGAGGGGAACGCGGCCCACGGAAAGCACAGGGAAAACCCCGGCAGCACCAAGGGCTGGGGCTGCCCCTCTCCGGGTGCTCCGGATGGAAAGGGAGTCTCGTGGACGGTCATCGGAAAAGAGAGCGCCTGTTGCAAACACTTTGTCTGGGGGCTGCTCGAAATCCGCAGTGCACGGGGAAAAATGCAACTTTTAACATTCTATCAGGTCCTTCCCTGGCTCTTATGGCTCGGCCACACGGCAGATCCGGGGATTTGATTGGAAAAAAGCCTTTGCTCCAGTCAGCTGCGTTGCCACTTGACTCCGGGCTGTTCAAGGACACAAGCCCACGCAGCAGCCTCAATAAACCGGGAGCAAACACGGGTTCCCGCTTGTCCCAGGAATGCTACGGGCTACGGTGACATCCTCCGAATGTCCCAGTCCCATCTCCCTGCTCGGCACTGCCGCCTTTCCCCAGGGTTTGGGAACAGGGGATCTCAGGGACCGCGGGGGCCACGCAGAGCTCGGGCTCTCCCTGACTGCACCAGTAATGCTGAGAGGGGCCAAAACTCATTTCATTAATGAAAATGGACCTTCCTGAATGACAACCAGGATAAACTGCTTCCCTAAAGCCCAAATCCCACAAGAGGGCCATGAGCCCCAGCTCTCCCAGGCAAGCCAGCTATGGAGGCAATGGAGCGGGAGCAGGAGGAATCCCCGCTTGGAGACGGACAGAACTAAACAATCCCACAATGAAGAATTATTTTTAATCAGGCCATTAGATGCAACAGGCCACTTTCACTAGCAATTGGGCATTTATCCTTATTTATGGTTGCAAGAGGAACTCTAGCTGCTCGGCTTCCCAAGGAGGCTCCGACAGCAGCATTTTATGGGCTTCACTCAATTAAAAGTGATTGAAGAGCATGGAGCAGCATTTCCACAACAAGAAACCCCTTTGGGTTGCAAATAATGAAAAACATTGATCTAGGAGGAACGTATCCATGCAATTCCATGACAGAGATAAAAGACCCCTTTTGGGGGTCGAGTCCTGCTTTGCTCTGGTCTCCGTAACCTTTCCCTGCCATAGCAAACGCTCACAGACCGATCCTTCCATGGGCATTTCCAGATCCCTTTAAAACAAAAGTTGCATCCTGCCAACACACGGGCACTGGATAAGGGGACGGGAGCGCTGTCCCCCCGAGGGGGCACCGGGAAGGAGGGCAGCAACTCCCCGCTCGCCTCGGCACCGGCCTGAGACGCCCTTTGTCCCCCGGCGCTGCAGACAGTCCTGGGATTGTCCTCGGAGCGCGGCGGCTGCCGGCGCAGACCCTGGCACGGGCGCCGCGTCCCGCCCGCTCCTCTCCCCCTCGCGCCCTCCCAACAAGCGGCGCTTTCAGGGCCGCGCGGCCCCATCGCAGAGGGGCACCCGGAGCCGACCGCGCCGCCAGCAAAACCATCAATAGGAAAGGGCTAATCCACCTGAAGAGCGGCCACGTTCCGGGCAAGCGGCTCCTGGCGCTCCCGCGTTCCCGCATGGAGCTCTCCCAAGCGGCCGTGCGGCTTCGCTCCGGGCCCTGCGCATCCCCGGTCCCCACTTACCGCTGGCCTGAAAGGCGCCTCCATCCCAACTCCGCGAGCAGTTCCAGCGCCCGCTCTGCGGGTCACAGAGGAACGCCCGAAATTCCGCTTCCCTCGCGGCCCCCCTCGGACCCAGGGCGGCACAAGCAGAGCCTTGGGGGCACCGCTGGTATCGTCAGCCCTCCGGAAAACCCCAGGCTGACGGACGCACGGGGGTAACAGCCAACGCGCGTCCCTCTCGGAGGGACCAGCACACCCGGGCAGCTTCCCGGAGCCCGGGGGCTCATGCTGCTCCCCCGGGGAATCCGCTCCATCTGCTGCCTTTGCCCCCCACGCACACGGACGATTCTCCACGAGGCCTCACGGGATGGGGGAATTTTCAAAGCCCAGACCAAACGGGCGCCGGAGGAAGGGGGGAGCTGCGGCTGCTCCGGGGGCCGACGTGCCCCGGCACAGGCTGCACCCGCGACGCCCCGCGGTTCGGCACAGCCACCAGCGCCGCGACGCCGCACGGGGGGCTCCGCACGGCCCAGGGGAAAACGGTTAAGGAGGCAAAACCTGCAGCATCTGCAGAGCACAGCGGGGCCCGCGAGGCCCCGCTGCCAGCACAGCCCGACGGGTCGCGCTGGCGCCTGGGCAGCCACCCAGGGTGCTGAAGGGCCCCAGCGCAGGGCTTTGGCTTTTAGTTCTCGAGCAAACAGTTTATTTATGATTTTGCTTTAAAAATAAAGTTTAAGTTTACTACTGCAAGATTCCCGCTTTGCGCATGGGTGCCAGAGACACACGGCAAGGCCTGGGGACACAGCCCAATGTCCCCTCCAGCTCCTGCACACCGCGACCCTGCGCGCAGCCCCTATCCCCTCTCCGGGATCTGTCACCGGATCCATCAAACAGGTGTCACCACCGAGGCGGTGACATCCCGCTGATCACCCGGCGAGTGAGCGGTACTTACAGGCACCGAGGGCCTGCCAGCTGTCACCGCTATCCCCTTACATCTCGTAGGTGGCCCGAGGGTGGTCACCGGACACCGCAGCCTCCTCGGGGACCGTATCCCATTGGGCATCCTGCACCCCGGGTGCCTGTTCCCGGCACAGCCTGCGCACGTCATCCGAGCGGGTGCTGTGAAATCCCGCCTGGTTTTTTACTACCCCTAAAAGCAGCCGTTGCTCAGCACTGCAGAGAAACTCCCTTTCCCAGTACTTGTCAGCAATGTCACAGGAGAACTTGCTGTGACAGATTTCTTGGCACGTTGTGTTAAGATGCTCATTATAAAATTCGCACCCTTTGCAACGCGGTCATTAATACTGCCAGCCCGCCGGCTCCATCTGCCTTTTGAGCCCCCTCCAAAACAGTAATAAGTTAATTGGTAGAAGCATTTGGCTTCAGCACAATAAAACTGGCACAAAAGCAGCTTTTAACCTTCAGGACTGAGTGTAGGATGCACGATACTTGCTCAGGGTGTTAAAGAAAAAAATAACCAAAAGGCACGTACATTGAAAGACAAGGCTGACGCTTAATTCTGGTATTAAAACAGACAGAGTGCCGGTGAAGGAAATGAGGCCGAGCTCCTCCCGCAACCTTTGTTCGGGGCTGCTTTCAAGCTGCTCCGCAAATCTGCTGTCATTAGTGTCAGCGGTGACACCGCCGCGGACGGTTCTGCCTCCGACTGCCAGAGCAGGGAGCAAAAACCGTGGGTTTGCCCAGGGAGGAGGAAGAGGACGGCGCAGAGCCGGCTATAAATGATAGATAAGTAACAGAGGGGGGAAAATAAACCCACAAAACAGCTGCAAGACTAAGCGGGTTGGTGACTGCCATCTGTGCAAGGGCAGCGGTCACCGCAGAGGCTGCGTGAGACCCGGGGCTGTGCGGGGGCCCAAACGGCTTCCAAGCTCCCACGGGCTGGGGGCCCTCGTTCAAAACCCAACCAAGCAGACAAAGAAAGCGTGATTCTGAAATCCAATGATTTCTCCATCTCCTACCTCATCTCAGTTTCACCCAGCCGATGCACAAAGGGCTGTGTTGGTTTAAATGTGAAGTCCCGTAGGAAAGTCGGTTAAAGCAACTGAAGAGAGAAGGCGAGAAGAAACAAGGGGCAACGAGAAAGAACTGGGAGCTCAGGGCTGGATCGGCAACGTCCTCGAGGTCCCCGTGCCAAATTCGGACTGAACCCTGCCTGGGGTTTTCCAGTAAAACTCTCTGTTTCTGCCTTCCCCTGGCAGTGCTCAAGGAGCAGAGAAACAGTCACATTTGGCGGCAGCTGGGACCTCCCTGGCAGGAATCGCAGGGGATGCACCCAGCTGGACACCATCCGCATGCTCCAGCAGGGATTTCTTCCCACAAAAGCCA
Organism: Nothocercus julius; assembly: GCA_013398735.1. Classification (NCBI taxonomy): domain Eukaryota; kingdom Metazoa; phylum Chordata; class Aves; order Tinamiformes; family Tinamidae; genus Nothocercus; species Nothocercus julius. Next base: position 199,070 of record VZSV01000143.1, read on the forward strand.
GGGTTTGGGAAGGACCCAGTCAAGCACCCAAACAAGAGCCAGGCTCAGGGCACGGCCATTCCCAAGCCTTTCCAAACACCGTTCCCAAGGTCCTTCCTCGACTTCCGCCAGGACAGAAGATGATCTACAAATGCAGAGCATGCGCCACGCTGGCTTCCAGCTACTGCAAGATGGAAAACGGCAAATGCTTTTTGTGCCCACAAGAGGACAGAAGTTTCTTTGCCCTTTTTCTAATGCAAATTCTGCAGAAGTTTTTCCAAGCAAGATTATTCCTGCACTGAAGGAACTATGCAGACTTGTGTTTTGCAGTGGCTTTTGGGAGTGGAACAAGATCCAAAGGAAAACCACATGCTAATTTGATTTTAAAATTGGATCTGCTTAAGAGAATTTCTTAGCCAAAATTCATGCAGAGAGACAAGTCAAGTTGGATCGCCCTAAAAGAAAAGAGTGCAATACGCTGCCTGCAAGTTTTCCAATATTCGTTGTACTACTCACAGCAATTTTCCACTAGTCTGCAGATTCTATTTGCCCTCAAAAATCAGTATTATAACAGATGTGCCAGCATCACTGCTGCTGGGCTTGGAGGGGAAGATCTGTTCTTCCACGCAAACTCCAAATTCCATGGAAAGTTAATGGGATTGAAGAGTCTAAATCCATTTAGATATTTCCCTGCTTTAAAATTTCATTAGAAATTTGGATATGGCAAGCACACGCTTAAAGGGGAGCCCTATGAAAAAGGCATCTCTCCCCAGGGATATTTTCACCGCTCATTTATTAAACACCGACACAGAGAAAAGCCGCAGCCTTTCGCTTGCCCCACGTTCCCCATGCACTAGCTCCCGCTTCCGAGCCCGTCCTTCCTTGCAAGCGCTTTCCAAAGCGGAGCCGTAAACCGCCGTGCGAGCGGAGATCGTGGAAGCCGCTCGGTATAGCCAGGGAATTTTTTCGCTGCTCATAAAACGCTCCTTTTTATGAGCCCACAATTGCAAGCAGCTGTTTGTTTTGCTAGCCCGCATTTTTTAAAGTGTTCTTTCCAACGCGTAATGAGAAGAGACAGGCATTTTCCAGGAATTTTCCCAGCAGAGAAAGTCTGGCACGCTGTTGCTTGCGGATCACTGAAAGGGGGCAATGAGCTCAAGAACAAGCAACTATTCTGGGCGGCAACCTCAGGATCCTTGGCCTGGCACCCGGACGCCCGTCATGTGAGCAGCGGAGCCACGAGCTCCCTCCCGCACAGCCAGGCACGCGATTCCCACAGGATCGGCCTCCCAGCCCGGAGCGCCGCTCGGAACCCGTGGGCATCTGTAACCCTTGATGCTCCTCGCCTTGTTTATGTGAAAGCGCCTGAGTTTCCGCGGACATCTACAACCGGCGTCCCCCCCGGAGCCGCTGCACCCGCGTGGATTTGCCAGCACGTTCCGGCGCGGCCACTCGCTCCGCACGCTGCATCTCAGGGAGAGCCCCAGCAAATCCGACACCAGCACCCGCCCGGGAGCAACGAGGTGCCAAAGCAACAGGAGAAGGAATAAAAAAAGCAAAACAGCAGCAAAACGGGCCTTAAGGAGAGACTTTTCTCCCTGCACCCCCAGCTCCAGGTGCCCCGTGGGCGGGAGACCCCTGAGCTACGCGCGGGACACCCGGGTTTTCGGACACGCGTGGCCGGGCTCCGCGAAGGCGCCGCCTGGGCGCGCGAGGACAGGGTGACACCCGGCTTAACGCGGCCACGCGGGCGCCCGAGGTGAGGAAGATGAGGCCCGGCTGTGGCGCAGATCCATTGCGGGCAGGAGCCACGCGGCATTTCCCCATCCATCTGTTTGCCAGCCAGCCTGAGAGGAGCGGGGGGGAGATTCCCAGCTTGCACCTGGATTTCGCATCCCTGCAAGGGAGGTCGGCAGGAGGCTGCGCTGCCCGGGGCTGGACGGGCTCAGCCGGGCAGAGGCACCGCTGAAGAGCGACGAGAACGCCCGGCGCGACGCAGGGCGGGCGCGCGATGCTCATCGCCTCCCACGCCGCGGCCTCTCACCGCGGCCTCGGGGCTGCCCGTCCCCATGGCCCAGCCGCGGCAATGCCGGGCAGCCTGGCCCTGGCCCTCCGGGCTGCTCCCAAAGCAGCACAGGAATTACTCCGCATCGCAGCTCCAATGCGGAAGGAAAACCCCCAGACGTGATCCTTGGATCCCTCCCTTGCTTCTCTGCTGCTCCGTGGCGTTTTGTTCACCCGGTAGCAACTCGTAGCTTTGAAAGAACCAACAACAAAACACGAGAGGCGATTTAGTAAAACTCGGCGTGATGGGCACAGCCTGCACACGCATCCCAGTGCCCCCGATAATTAGGAAGCAGATGGGGGAGGAGGGCAGGGAGAGGAATCGCTGTCAGGTTAATTGTTTGAAGTCCCTAAATGAAATATGGGCAGCCTGATTTCCCTGGAGGATCATACACAAACTGAACTATAGACTTGCACAGAGAAGAAAAATAAATAAATAACAGTAACAGGGAAGGATGGTAGATTAGAACTAATCAGGAAGGAGCAGATGCTCTAAACCCCAGAAAAAACAAAGCTCCCTTTTGTGGCTTCAAACAAGGATTGGACCGATCTGATCCGCAGCTTCCCTGCCACCTTATCGAAACGCTAGTTCCATTTCCCTGATTAAAAGGGCGCGGGCAGGAAAAGCTGCTCCAGGGAAGGAGGCACCTCTGGTGCCCAGAGACCCAAGCGCCCTGGAAGACCAGGCGAAACCTTTTGAAGAGCCTTTTGATGTTCGGATCCCAAGGAACAGAGCGCACAACACTGCAAAACGCACCCTTCAGGAACTCGGAGCCCTAAACAGCTGCTTAGAACGTTATTTGTGACAGCTAATGGAACCCTCAACACAATGCAATAAAATGTAAATTAAAAAAAAAAAATCCCTTCTCCCCCCACGAAAGGGCAGGGCAAGCGCTGCAAACCAATTTCATCTCAGCTCCGCTATCTGGAGTTCTCATTAGCACAGAGTAGCTGCAGAGACAATTACACGGGCAGCCTTGCTGACCTGGATTATTTAGATCAGGCAATGCCAATGGACAAGCCAATTCCAAACAGATTTTCAAATCACTAGAAAACTAGAGTTGAACTGAAACTGAGGAGGATACAGGGCCCCAGTGCAGTGGGACCTTAAGAACAGGACGGGGCTTTGGGGGTGGAAATCATTAGCCACGTTCCTATTATTCAATTAGTTACTTCTGCCTCTATTTTCCCCATATCCAGGCAAAGCTTTGCTGCTATTTGGTGAAATTAAAACACAATGCAGCTTTTTTGAGAGTAAACATTAAAAAGATAAAAGTAAAGCCTGAGTTTAGAGACTGAACGGCTGCTAATCTGTAAAGACAACCTTGCTTGGCTGAACCACCACAGAACCCAAGCAATACAACACAGGTTTTTCTTTGCAATCCTGCAAAGTTTCTAACCAGAATAAACTAACCAAATTTCCCTTCTGCCTTCATCCCGCAGGGAAGTGTGGAGGGATGTGGGAAGTGTGAGCTGGGGAGGGCACTTCAAAGGAGGCAGGAGGCATCTGCTTTCTGGAGAGGAGGCCACAGAGCAGAGTCACCCTGTCGGGTCGCGCAAGGGGGACCTGTCACTTCACATCTGCCGCCATGGACACTCGCAATAGGCCCAGGCCAGAACTGGCAAAATTATCGATTACGGGTAAGGAGATTTAACAAAACCCAAAGGGCAGAGGCGCTGATAGAAAGTTAAGTGGCTGCACATTAAAGCTGATCAGCTGTGAAGGTTTCCTGTAGGATCTCAGTGAGGGATTAGGGCAGCTAAAATGCCCCACTTTGTTCGGAGCAGAGTGACAAGGACAGGCCACAGGGGAAAGCAGATGGCTCCTTTCGGTGCCCGTACTCGGAGCAGCTCCTCGAGTTCTCCTACACGGGAGGAGACCAGATGGAGACGAGACCGTGTCCCGTGCACAGGGGGACCCTCTTGCTGCCCTCGAGCGGGGTCTCGGCCCCTGCCCTTGCAAGCTCGGCGACTGCCAGTAGTCGGACCACGCACGAGTGCGAGGAAGGGACAGGGACACAGCATAAACACCAGGAATTCTCGTCCTCCCAGTGACGTCCCCCCAGCAGGAAGAGGATTTTCATCCGCCTGAGCAGCGCTTTGAGCTGCATTCTTAAAACCCCTCAAAAAAACCCAGCTAATGGTTTGGGGCCTCTCTGGCTTTCTCCCGGATCATTTCTATGCTGCTGGCAGAGTCGCAGCTGCAGCAATGGTCCCATCTAAGGGCTCCTTTCCTGCCACCAAACCTTGACCACGTCCCGCCGAGGGTCCCTCTGCGTCACGGCGCGGGACACGGCCCCAGCAACGCACCGGGTAGCGGGTGCTGCCTTCGCTCCCTCCTGCCTCCCTGGGAGCCCCAGCTGCCAGGACAGGGACATAATGTGGCCCCAGCACGTGCGGATGGCAGCCAAGCTCCAAGAGCTTTGCTTGTGCCCTCCAGAGCCCTACGTGGAAGACAACTACGGATGTGTCACAGATTGCGACTCAGAAATAGACAGCGGCACACATTGCTCCGGGCAGCGCAGGGTCCCGCGGCACCAGCACAATTAGCTTTTTAGTCAGGTGTTGCCATCACTTGCTGAGAGCAGAAACCCCCCTGAGCAGCCCCGTCTGCCAGGGGCCACCCAGGCGATGGGATCGCACGGAAAAGCAGAGCCCACGGCCAAAACCGGTGCCAAAGCTCAGCCCGAACCCAAACCAGCCGCCCCAGCCCCACCGACGCGGGGCCAGCTCTGCCCACCCACCCGACACGGGACATAATTGCAGCACAGGGCTCCATCTGCCTTCCCGCATCCCAGCATCTGTCCGGAATCAATACAAGAGCTTCAGCAGGGCAGCTGCAAAGGCCCCTTCTGCACTCGGTAACAGGCAGCCCTGGGGGGAAACTGGGTTTCTGCTGCACAGCAGCGGCTTTCTGCTTTATGGCATGCAACTTCCACTGCCACGCGTGCGCTGCCTCGTTTTGCAAGCACTCCTTTTTATTGAGAACCAGGGTTTATTGCAAATCATTTGACACATGTTGACTTGAACCATGCCAAAGCAGTGATTTAACATACTCAAGCGCTCATGGACTAAGTGTTTTGTGCCTTTCCAGAAGGTTTCTTCAGCAGAGGAGAAGCACATGCCAGTCCCTGCACCACGGACGACCCCTCTGGGCCACATATTGGGAAACCGAGGCACGGTACCTACAGGGCTACATCAGGGTCACCACTTCCTGGCAGCAGGGGTGGGGATTAAAAGCAGGATTTGCAGGTTTTGTTGAAAATAGAACACCCTCAATAGCTTTTCAGCCCTGATTTAAGGGCCAACCCTTCAATTGCCTGGCTGTTGAACGGCAGCAGCCAGCGGCGGAGCAGGGAGGGCAACGCCAGCCCTCTGCGAGCTGCTTCCCGTGCAGGGCCCCTCTCGTGTCCGAGCCTCGAGCGAGCAGCGTTAGCTGCAGGGCTGCTCTGCACCACCGCAGCAGCCTTGCAGGGCACTCAAGTCAAGGCAAACCAGCCCTGCCCACGCACATCGCCGATTAGACACTGAAAAGTTCATTAGTGCCATTTTCCCACTTATCCCAGCCTGAGCCGCGCGCGGGGGAGCCCAGGGCGGGCTGGTCAGCCACGAGGGCACCGTCCCGGCCTGCGCTAAGTGGAAGTGACACCCTGCTGCTCGCGGACAACTCGCGGCTTGACCGACACCGTGTTTGTGCCGCCTGCCGCAAACCCAAGGATGACGCTAATCCCTGCTCATGATACACACACTGCTCAGGGCAGCTCAAATCCTTCCTTACGACGGCAATTACCTCCTTGTGCCCTATTGCTTCCACTGACAGGAAGCAGAAGTGCAGAAGTGTCATCCCCCCTAGGCTACTGTCACTCCTAGGAAACATCCCTTTACTGGGGGGTCAAACATGACAACATATCTTTTACCTTAAAGGGTTTAAAGGCTCAGGGATTACTCAGAGGATGCACAGTGAATTGCAGAACTTTTTGGCAACATAGAAACAGCAGATTCAGCAAGTTGCAAATGCAACAGGAGCTTCTTCCCACCCAAGGAGGCTCTGGTTGTCCCACCCTGGCTCTAGCTCCCACCTTGACATCAGCAAGCTGGAGTCTGCGTCATCAACCGCGCGCAACCATAATCCCTGTGGATTCCTATCGGTTGATCGCAGCATCCTAGATTTCATTAGCTACCAGTACAGCTGTCGGCACGGAGCCTAGTGCCAGCTGCGGAAACAAGGAGTGACGAGCGAGACGCCAAGCCGGGTGTTGTGCTGCTCCCAGGACCTGGACTAGTTGCATCGACTCTACCTTAAGTCAACTCCTCTGCTCAGCGGACGTGTCTTTGCCCTGCGGCAGGACATCGCGCGCCGTCATGACTTCGCCTGGCTTGCAGCAAGAGCAAAGCTCTTGCAAGACGCTCTCGGACACTGCAGAGCCTCCCACTTCGCCTCCTGGACGGGATGACCCACGTTCAGGCTTCTCAGGTCACTGAGAAAGGTCCAGAGAGGCTTTCTGGGGAGGGGGCTGAGATTTCTGCCTCCAAGAGGTGCTTTCTTTCCTACAGCCTCCTGCAATGCACGTCAGCCCCACGCTCGGGCTGGGGACAAGACAATAGCAGAGGGACGTTGAACAATACAGACAGATGAGGACATATCGGCATCAAACCTCGCACAGCCCTGGGTATCACGCAGGACTGTCTCCTGTGATAGTAATGTTATTTTTTCCACCCACACAAGATGATTTTTAATATACTTTCACATACACACATCTCAGTGCACTAGCACTGTTCTAGCAAGCAAGACCACATTTAAGGGGAAACAAAGCAGAAGCTGGGCTACCAGGGGCTGCAAGAACAAGGAAGCAGAAGATTTTTCAGCAGCATCAGGACAGGCAAACGTCAGTTAAAACCAGACATCGCTCTGGCAAAGCCCAAACTGAATGAACACTAAATAAGAGCTGACAAGCTGACATTTGAAAATGCAATTAGCTGCCTTGCAGAGCTACCCTGGTATCTTACTGTTAATTATGTTTGCTCAGCCGGAGAGGCAATACCCCTATTTGAAATGCATCCGTAGACTCCTCTGCTTTGACTGGTCCCCTCACCAAGGACCCACCACCTCACACTCAAGGACCATGGAGATGTCTGCCGCACACCGACCATTACAAACACTCTCTTCAGCAAGGAACTAGAGCAGCAAGTTAATTCCCAAGGTAATAGGCGCTTGGGAATAACAGGATGACAAGGAGAGAGCGGAGACTCACTGCATTAATTTCCTACTTATGCGGTTCCAGAGAAGCATCATCCCTCCCAGCCTGACAGTCCCAATCAGCTCACAGAGCTCAATGAACCCCCTTCTGCAGCCGCTTAAACTGAAATTCTGCAATCAGGGCTTTGTTCACTTTTACTTGTGATAACATTCTTGGTAAAACATATCCGCGCGGGTCATAGACTGCGGCATTTCAGAGGCATAAATGCAATTTCTGCTTGTTTACCCTGCAAGGCAAGTTACAAAGAAGGAAGCAGCTTTAGAGCTGAGCACACAGAGGGATTCCATAGGGAAAAGGTGGCCAGAGACATTCGGAAAGCAGAGCTTTACAGGAAGGCTGGGCTGTTTGGAGGGACAAGGCTGGCAAGGGTGGGAGCCCACGAGCCGCGGCGGTGGAGGGAATCCTCATCCAGATTAGCCTCGCAGCTGTCACCACGGCAGGAGGATTCAGACGAGGTCAACCACAAATACAGAGCCACAGCCCCAGCTGCTGCTGTGGCTGGAAAATAAGACCCTGCGGGCCTTGGCATCTGGATACCAGAGCTGTCAATAGAAGAAGTCAGGCTGGGATGCGCAACGCAGGATTCTGAAGGACAGGTTTACTGTACACATATTTAAGTATATCCTAATAGGTGCAGCCCATGCATTTTATATCAACTAATACATGTAGGAACCAACCCTCACTTAAGCTTTGCTTAGCATGAGCAGGGGGATACTTGACTGAAAGCCCAGATGAGCTTCTTAAATATATTATAATCCATATTTACCAGATACAACGGAGGAAGGAAATAGGAGCAGCTATTTACTAAGCAGGTTGATTCGATACATCTTTCATGAGGTTGTTCTCAACACAAACTCACACGCACGGCTTCGCTGCAGAGGGCATCAAACCCTACCCACCCGTGCGGTTTTGAATTGGCAACGGGAGGAAAAAAAACCACGAGCCAAGATTTCAGTCCCCAGCCATTCTGCAAGAGTTGCAGTTCAGTCACACGCCGCCCGCTCGGGGTGCCAGTGCCAGGACACGGGGCGGGCTGAGCCAGACGTGTCCCAAAAGGAAGGCTGGCTTCGGAGGAGCTCGAGGGGCCCACACGTGTGTCACATGTGCGTGTGACAAAGCAGCAGCTCCCTCCTCGCCCTCCCACTCGCCTGCACACAGCTGCGCACACGTCACAGCGACGGCAACAGAAGCCAATGAGCGCCCAACAAGTCCGCTTTGTTGCTGGGTCTGTTAGGAATCTGAAAGCAAGATTTCAGGAATCCTGACACTATTTAAGTGACAGCAAGAAAGAAGGCTTTTTCTAGGCCCTTAACTCAATAAGGGCACAGCTCAGCACACAGCTGTGTCTTTATCAAGTGGCAGAGCCATGCTGTGCTGTTGGGCATATTAGTAACTCACCCAACTCTCACAAATGGGGCTGTGTAATTAAACATGAGGCGGGTGGTGGTACCGTATCCTAGTGCGGAGCTGCTAGGAGCCTGCGGAAAGAGGAGGCGCGGGCTGCCTCCAAGCACTAATTACCCCTGTTGCTCCAGGAGGAGGGATATTGTGCACGGGGCGCACCGGAGCGCAGGCAGCTCCTCATTAAGGGAGCAGGCTGCAGGCAAAGCTCCCTGGAGCAGGGCACGGCCACCCTTCTGCTGCCGTGGTGGCCATGGCGGGTGGGGGGACGTGGCAATTCCACTCCCCCACTCA
>VZSV01000143.1:213172-251029 GCA_013398735.1 Nothocercus julius
CTCCTTTGCATCACAGCCCAGATGTCTCTTCAGCGACTTGGGGATCAGAAACGTCGCTTTAATTAAAGGTGCCTCTGCGCGGGAACCATGCACAGCGAGTTGGCTGCTCCCCCACCCAGGAGGTTTTATTACATTACTAATATTCTGCTGAGTTTGCAGAATTTTAACTAATATAGACAGGTTCTCTAGCAGCAACACGCTGATCCTTAGCAATTCGGCTGTTTTCTAGGCAACGTATATCAAACACACCGCTACACGTCATATATCCTCATCCTGTAAGGGCTCATCATCAAAAATGCCAAGCACCCTTGCTCGGCTCCTGAGATGACTTTGCATGCATTGCTCCATGAAAGTTAATTAGGAATCTACATACCCCAGGATTAAATGCGTCCTGCTGAGTTTCCTGGACCTCCCAAGGAAAGTGCCTTCCTCAGGGGACCTGGAAACAGAACCACAGAAACTCCAATTCTGCCACAGAGCAGTAGATGCAGTTATATAGAGAACGGCTCCAGTGAGCAGGTGTCGCGTGGGAGCGCTGACCCAGCTGGTACAAATGAAGGGAGATAAATCAATTAAGGGTAATTGAGACAAGCCAGGACACGGTGCAGAACAGGGCTCCAACCACCCGCTCCCAGCTGCCAGGAGGGTGGTGATTCCAGAGTAAAAAGCCAAACCAGGCACTGAGTAAAGAGGGAACAGAACAACTAAAGTGCAGAGAACTGGGGTCCAAAAGCTGGGGACCTTTGGCTACCAAGGTCACTGGGGCACCAGCTGCCTCTCTGACTCTGGAGCCACTCAGCACCTTTGGAAACATTAGACTTCATCAGGTGTTCTGCAGGGACCCCATAGTATTGTTATATTTAGGACAGCAACATGGAAAGTCATTCTTCAAGAGCTGCCTCTTAAAGAGTAGAGAGCTCTTGTAAGACACTTATTACCTTTACCTCCAGAGGGATCCGAGCACGTGCTGCACTTCATAAGAGCTGCTTTGCAAAGTCATTTCTTCTCCTTGTTCCTACAATTTGTCCCTTCTCTCCTGTTAGTGGTATGGCTGCAAAACACCCCACAAAGCAGTGCAGGAGCAAAAATATCCTTTGGATGTCTCTTTGCAGAAAAATCCCAGTTAGAGGAAAGAGCTACTTTGATCATACAAATATTGGTTTGCAACATGCAGCATTGATCTATTGGTGCATCTGACTGCAAATTCACTTACTCTTCTTTGGAGAAACTCTTGGCAGCTTGAAAAGAGGAAGAAAACATGTAATGCACCTTGTGCCTTTGAGATACATTTGTGATAGTAACAATTAAAAGTAACATGAGGCCAGTCCCAGGTCCTCGGGATTTCCCAGGAAGCATCCAGCTGAACCAGAAGAGCATCCCATGCTGACAGGAAGACTCATATGTGCATTGGTTCTGGAGCCCAGTCTCCCTTGCAGGGCAGAGTCCGGCCTGGAATGACCCCCATCAGCAGCGCGTGCTCCCTCCTTGACTCCGTATCCACTCTGGATCCATCCATCCTCGGAGATGAGAGCATAGAGGGTCCCTTGCTTTGCCTTCTCCCTAGGAAACCGCTGCAATCCAATTAGCGCGGTTAACCAGGGGACGGGCAGCGAGGGGAAATTAGATGAGTTCATCTCCTCCGAGCAACCTCTTCAAAGGAAATATCGATTGGCCTTAAAGCAGCTGCACTTGTGAAGATGGATTCCTGGGCGCCCTGCAATGACACCCAAGCCACGCAGGAAAAATCAGCAGCGGAGGCACCTCCCAGGCAGCCTGTTCTGACGGAGCGGCAGCTCCTCTTGCCCCCAGGGCATGAATCACGGCCCGGCGGCAGCCGGCCCTGCTTCCCAGGCGGGAAGCACCAGACAGGGGCGCTTGGACCGTCTTTGGGGATCACCGGACCCCTGCGGCTGCAGAAAGGCCCAGGGACCCTCGTCACCCACAGGCTGCTGCTGAGGTCGGGGCTGGGGGCCTCCTCTTGGGTCAGCGCTGCGGCTCCGCTCTTGGGGACACCCGCGCTGGCACCACGGTCCGTTATCCGGTGCTGCCATCTGCTGCCACCAGCAAGGCGGTGCCTCCGTGCTTAGAGCCGTGACCTTCAACGCGGTTTTAATCTCACCCCGGCCTCTGAGGGGCTTCTGGACACCGCAGCTCGTAGCTGAACACCAGGTCTCAAGAAGAAAACGGGTTTAGTGCATTTTCAGCTTCTGTGTGTCGCTGACTGACCCTGTTTGGGCCAAATGAGTAGCAAGGGGAGGTCCTGGGCTCCTGACGAGCACTAAGCATCAACCGTGCGGGTTTCAAGACCACAGAAACAAGAGCCCAGGCAGTTTTTCCAGCAGCATCCAAGGAGGACCAAGACCTCTTTGCTCCCTTCCCACCCCAGGAACATCATCTTTCCAGCACAGACACCCATAGCGGGGCAGGTCTGCGCTGCCTCTCAGCGCTCACCACCATGGGCCCTTTCACACTGCTCAGTTTTGCCTGTGGGAATGGATGGAGAGATGATGAAAGCAAAGCTATTTTCAGGGCAAGGTGAATTTTGTTATTCCCTCAGCTCTGCAGGGTCCCAAGCAGGAGCTGAGGTGAGGAACACAAAAGCAGCCTCTTAACCTATTTCCCCCCCTCTTCTTCTCAACAGCACCACCTCCTCTGAGCAGTTCTGCTAGCAGGAGCAGTGCTGAGTGTCTCCCTTCACTCGTTTATTGCCAGGGGTCAGTAGCTTGCTCAGCTAGAAGAGATTAGGGCAACTTGCCCATTTTCACATAGCCCTGATTCCTAATGCAACTCAGCTGCTCATTATGCAAAGAAAAATGAAAATCAGTAACATTGCCCTGCCATAAAGCCTAAGACTTCCACTGTTCTCCAGACAGCAGATTTAGAAGGTTAAGCTTCCTAAAAAAACCTTTCTACATGATGTAGCTTTTGCAGTAGCTGTTTTCTCTATTGCTTAATGTAAGTAATAACATAAATTGCTTTTGCTTGCCCTATTTGAGGGGGAATCGTTGGTACAGAGCACATACGACATGAGTTTCCTCAGCTCCAGCTCTACCTGCTGGGGATTAGAGAACTCAGCTTGGGAACCCATCACCAGGCTATAACAAGCACCATGAACCCACACCGCATGCTACACCACTAGATTGCAGCAAAACACCGATTTCTGCTGTGAATGCATTTGCTGGATAGCAGAAAGACAAGACAGGATGGTTTGCAGCTCTGAAGTGTCTTGCAGCCATCCAAGCAAAAATCCAGGCAAGAAATCCTGCACCAAATGAGCTGCAGCTAAGGAAACTCATGTCTTTAGGATGGAAAAGAATCATTCTTAAGCCCCATACCTGTAAGAATCTCCAGGGAATAAATCCCATGTGTCCAAGTCCGATGGAAAGCTGGTGTGCTAAGGGAGGAACTAGGTGCCTGTTTTCGTATGGTGGTCTTCTCTGCATGCACTTTGCAGGAATACCTGACCTGCCATTGCTGTTGGCCTCAAAGCAACTGAGTTTGCACAAACATTTCCTTGGCAAACTTGAAGCGTGTCTGCAAATCCTTCAAGAAACAAGTGACCTTGAAGAAACCTGACCCAGACTGGACTCCTCTAGACAACAGGAACAGACACAGCAGAGTATATCAAAAAAGCAGACCTATTAACTAAAACGGTACCAAATGAAGCCTCCTGAGTAACCAGTTTGGCCATATACTGGTCAAGACCTGCTGCATATTCACTGGAGTCCCAGGAGGACCTTTTATCACCGCCGTCACCAACCTGGCAGGTTTCTTATGATTATAGCAGGTGATTTCAGAGGGATGTCTGGAAGGACGACATTTAAATGTGCAAAGCATCCATTAATCATGAATAATTAATAATTAACAATTATTATTTAAAATATCATGGCAGGGAAAAATCCCGATGTGGATATTTTTGATTTGCAAATGCCATGTTTTTAATTAAAAGAAAGAGAACATAATCATCAGTCAACTGTTTCTAACAACCAGCACTCTGGGTGTTGGCTGCTGGAGGGGCTGTACAGCAGGAGGCAGGGGCTGGTAGGATCTTGTGGAAAAGAAAAAATCTGGGATTTCCTGCATCCCGCAGCCAAGAACGGCCTCAGAGGCAACGCTCTCCCCCAGTGCAGATAAAACTCTCTGCCCAGGCCCTGCTTGGGCTGCTCACCTGTGTATTTAAGAGCCTAATGAACTGGTTAACACTTATCATGCACCCACCCTGCAGGATTAGCCCTACTCCATGTGAAAGAGCAAATTTTTATCCACACAAGCAGCCTCCCTCCTTCACCGCCGAGCTCTCTGTTTTGTCCCAGCACGGATATTTTGCAGGGTTTCAAAGAGCCTCTTGCATCCTTCAGGCAGGAGGCTAATAAGGCCAACCTTGAGCGCGCTTGGCTCACTCGGGCAACAGAAAGCTGCAGAACTTGCACCTCTGTGCAGGAGCACAGAGGTTATTGGGCAATTAATCAATAGGCTGATCCTTTTCAGACACTTACAGAAACCTGCTTAAGCAGAGTAATTAGTAAAACATGGGTTTCTTGAATTAGCAAGGATTGAGAAGCAGCTGCAGGCTGGGCCTCTTTGGCACAAAATAGCTTGTAAAAGGAAGGTCACAGATCCAAAATGCTTGTTTTGCAGGTGAACTGCATCATCCTCTCTGAAAGGTAATAGAGGTCTTTTGTACAAAGAATTCCCACCTGAAATCCTAGAAATCATATAAGTAGACTGCATTAGCTACACATCATAAATATTGATGCTGTTGCTAAGGGGAAGGAGGGTTGGGTTCAATGTTAATGGACTGGTGTAGGTACGTTGAAAACACACTAGGGAGAAAAAGGGACAAAATACCTTTGTCAAAGAGATAGCTGAGTGTGTCTCACGCGGCTTTAGGAGAGGACGCACGCGGCTGGCCCTGGGCTTGTGCATCTACGATGTGCGTGGGAGTTCTGCTCCTCCTCCTCAGGAGCTTCGGTTAATCAAAGCTTAAACCAAATGTTTTAACCAAAGGTTAAATCAATGAGTTTAAGCCCCGTGCCCATCACGGGGTGGCTTTGGACCTGAGCTCAGGCTCGGCGCGGGCTGCACGTCCTGTCCTGCTCCCCCGTCCTGCCGGGCTCGGGCTGTGCCCGCGGCGCTGCCCATGGGCTCCCCGGGACGCGGGTACCACCCCAGACCGCTGCCGAGCGCTAATTAAAAAGGAAACCTTTGGGGGCAGAGACTCCCCACGAAACAAGGGGAGCGCTGAACGGTGGAGCAACCCACCCGTCGAGAGCCCCGGCCGCGGCCCCGGCTCTCCAGGCGGCGTGCGGCGGCCGCAGCAGCGCTGGCCTTTCCCCTGCCTCTTCAGAGAGGCCCTTTCACACCTCGCTGAATTAGTGGCCTCTGTTTGCTGCAGCACTTGAGAACCTGAAGAGCCCTTAATGGAATAGGTATGGAAGAAGACAATGCTGACAATCAGCCTCTGGAATTCCTCTCCCTCCTTCCCCCTCGTATTTTTCCGCTCCCTGCTTTAATGACTAATGCAATCCCTGATGGTTTCCAAATTTCAAGCGCACAAGGTGTTACATAGGCCAGACTCCCATGAGTGCTTATTATTCACAACAGAACAAGACCTAGACAGCAAATTGCTTTGTTGATCCTGTGAAGAGAATCGATCCTGGCGAGCTTAGTGCACCTGACATGTTTATCGCGGACGAGCGCGAGGGGAAGGCGCGCGCGCGGGTCCGGACGCGGACGCCGGGCTGGCTCCGCGGCTCCGCTCCGGCTCGTGCTCCTACAGCTTTGGTGCTACCAGCCTGAGCTGGCTCAGCTGCAGGGAACACTTAAAAGTGGGGATTATTCGAACGGGTTTCAAGGCGAGAAGACACGGTCCTGACGGTCAGATCCTTGCACCTGTATTAACTCTTGTGTCCAGGCGCAGACTGCTGAGTGATGGGAGGGTGAATGTGAAGTGAAAGGCAATGGCATCAACACTGCGTGCAAGAGAGTTCTCCCAATAATCCTATGGAATAGAGGATTTCTTACATCAAGGAGTTAGTAGAGCCTCTGAAAAGAATTTACTGCTAATCCTTGCCACAGTGACGTCTCCTTTGCCTGCACTTCTTAGGCTAATTTATGGTGCTAAAGAGCTGCTCACCCTGGAATAGGAGGTCCTGGCTGCACCTTCAAAGAGCAAGTGTTCTGCTCCTGGGGTGCATGAGACGGAACCGGCTCCACATCCCGTCTGGGATCCCACGGGGATCCGGGCTCTGCCCAGCTCTGCTCTCCGAAGGGGTGCGGGACCCGGAGCGGGCAACGCTCAACCCGGCTCCGATGCGTCCGGCCCCAGGGTGCATTCCCAGCACGCGGAGCGGCGGCTGCGGAGGTTTGGGCTGGTCGGCACTGCCTTCCTTCGGGATTCCCGGCACACCGCAGCCCAAAGCGCACTCAGGGCTGAAGGAAATGAGATGAGAAGCAAAGGCAACCTCGATCCCGGCTGAAGGCAAAGTGATTACTCGTTAATGGACCAGACAGCAGCGCTGAGATGAGGCTGTCCCAACCCTACAATTCCGGCTGTAAAACCCACCCGCTGGGAGCCTCTGCCACAAACTTTTAACAAAACCAAGTTCTTTGCAGGGAATAACAGATCATAAAGCTGCAGGACACACACAGATCATTAGTAAACTGGCACCGAGCTTGCCCAGACGACAGGCAAGACCCCGGGGCAGTGCGGGAGCTGGGCAGGCAGCGGGGCAGCCTCGGCTCATCCAGCAGGAACATCCCGAGGGAAACACTCCCCGCACACGGAGCTGCAGAACGCTTATGTTAAGGCAACATAAGTAAGCAGCGAAAGACGCAGTGTTAAAGCAAATATCACAGATAAATACCCAGCAGGAGATTCAAGTACCTGCCTTCCATTTGCACATATAAATCTTGCTGATTTCGAGTCGGAATTAGTGGGCAAACTGTGTCCTTATTTTCTCGGCTCCAGGGGCAGTTGGTAAATCACACACTTCCCCAGCCTGTCGCCTCTCAGGAGCAACTGGAAGTGTCCGGGTTTGATTTTCGCTCCGGCATCGCTCCACGTTTCATCCCTGAAGGGCTCTTGGAAATGCTGCCTCTTCGAGGGGCTATTCCAGCTAACATTCCAAGGGGATTTGGAGCGTGGCTGTGGGCTCCTACCCGGGACACTAGGGTGCTGTGGGTGCTACAGAGCAGCCGTCACATTCCAGAGGCCGATGCCCATCTCTATCGGGGTGAAGTTTAAAGGATTAAAGCTGGGATCACAGGCTCTAACACAAGTCACTTATTGCAGCTTGATTGACTGGGGCTGCAGTTTAAGTCCCCCGCACGAGCCCCGCGGAGAACTGCATTAAAAGTGGGTGTCCCGGAGGGGCACTTTGACCAGCCTGGGTATTTCTGATAAAAAGCAGTGCAGAAAATAGTCACCCGGCAATGCGGGTAATTAAACCGTGTGGCTTAACCCCCGTGCAGAATCCGACCCAGCTGCCAAAGCTTCTGCTAAGGAGCCTGTCTGTGCTGGATTATCTCTTGGAATTTGGTCAGGATGCCGATACGCACCGCAGTGCTGCGCCGCCCGAGCATCCTTCAGCAGAGAACTCATCGATTATTAAGCTGGAAGGGACAACAGTCATAAATTCATTTGATCTTGTTTATAGTATTCGCCTGCCAGACTTCCCCAAATCGATTCCCATCTAAGCCGGAATCTTTCAGACGAAAGAAAAATCAGCGGCACAGGAAACTGTCCCAAAGCTCCCCTTGCCCGGGGCCGGAGCCGGGTGCTCGGAGCGCGGCTCGCTCCCTCCGCCCAGCGGTGGGGCAGCCACCACGCTGCCGGAATTGCGCCCGCTAAGCGGTAACGAAAACATAAGGAGTGGTTGCTGCAACCACAGACTTGAAAAATCCATTCAAGGATTTATTTTTTATTTTTCCCAATACCTTGGGGGGCTGAAGGCTCATCTGTGTGTTACTGCTCCAAATGGAAAACCAGAATAAATTCATATTTGAAGCAACAAAAGCCTTTTCGTACTAAATCCGAGTACAAATTAACAATTACTAGCGTTGCCTAATGCCTTTCTGCCTCAACATTTTCATTTAGCAGACGTTCTTTTATCTTCAATGCTCCAGTTATTTTTTTTTCCTCCAAGATATTTATTTTTAGGTTGGGGGGGTGGGTTGTTTTTTTTTTTTTTTTTCCCCTTCTTTGCAATTTAGCAGCAGGAGCAGAGGATTTTTCTTGCTATTCAGGCAAAAAATATATATAAAAAGGTCGAGTGGAGAAGGAAGGGAGCTGATACTACCTGGAGCCCCTGTCCACGCCGGCAGATGGCTGGGCTGGGCATGTGTGCTGGTTTCGGGGATCCTGAAGAAAATATAGACAATAAAAACTCCCACTTATTCCAAATGTTGGGAGCTCTGCCATGCAGACTGTGCAGTGTCACCCGCTTCTGCAAAGCACCTTGAGAGCCTGAGGAGGAGCAAAGGGGCCTCAAAGGTCTCTTGCCTTGGGGTTTCCCACTTGGTTATTTGGCATGTTTTAAAATGCAGCTTCTATTAGTTGCTTCTATTTCTCATTAGGGAGCCAAATGTGCTCTTAGCAAGGCCGTATCATGCTTTGAAATTCAATTCATTCCAATCAGCAGCAGCAGCTCCGAGGGCAAATGGAGAAAGCCAAGAACGTTGTCTCAGTTAATAAGATAACAATTTAACATGTGCTGGGGTTTCTTTCCCTCTTCCTCTGCCTCCATTCAAACAGAGCAGCAGACGTTTGGAGTTGCCTTTAAGTAATTTAGTAGAAAGGCTGCTATGATTTCAATCCCCCATCCACCCCGCTACCATCCAGCAATGCTTCTTGTCACCAGCTAACGGCATTTAAAATATTTACAGCCCTGTCTTTTCCCTGGGGAAGGATCAGAATAAATCATAGTGGCCGACAATAAATCAAAAATTAATCTCCCGAAAGTGCGAGGTCTGTCCGATCCCTCAAATAACAAGCAGCAGAATTTATCAAGTAAATTGGTCCTGGTGCCTGCATGGCACCGCTGCGGGCTGTAATGGATGGGGTGGAAGGGCAGACAAGCCGGCCTGCCCGGGCAAATAAATGCTTGGGGTTGGCACCGGGGTCATTAAATGCCACCGTCCACCATCACCCGCGTGGGCTTTTGGGCCTGCTGCTGCCTGGGAAGCGCGAGGTCCTTCTGCTCCCTTCTCCCATCTCCCTGTGCGGATTCTCTTTAGGATCACTGGGTGTCCTGGCCCAGCAACAGGGGCTTCTCCACCATCTGAGGCTACTGCGTGGTCCTCCATTGAGGTCCCAGCGCCCAAAGGCGCCGCATCACGCGCAGGAGCAGCTCCGGGGCTGCAGCTCGGGGGCCCCGATCTCGGGGTGAGAGGTTGGGTTGCCTGGATTCCCAGCGAGGACGAGGAGGAGGAGGAGGAGGAGGAGGAGGAAGAGGTCTCTGCAGGCTTCTGCTTTGGGTGGAAACAACCCACTCTCCAGCTAGCAGAGGTGCAAGCAGTTCTCATGGCTTTGACGCGGATCACACGTGAAAGCAGCGCGGGGTAGCACCGAGAGCCTTCGTGAAACCCTCCCTTACGGCCTCCAGGGAAGGAGAAAGCCCACGGCAAGAACCACGCGCAAAGCGACGCTGCAGCGCCGGGCGGCGACCGAACAGGTTGCAAAGCTCTGCTGCATCACGGGCACCGGACGCACCTCGACCTCGGCACCCGGAGCCGTCGGCATCTTCCCGCCCGTCTCTCCAGCGTCGCAGCCGCCATCCATCTGCAGCTCCGTCGACTGCAGCTCCTTAAAACCTGACATGTGAATACCAAAATAGTGCTTTTCCCCCCAGTTTGCAGCCACCATATCTGCTTTTCCTTCAGCAAAGGAAAAAAAATTCCTTTTGATCTTTTTCTTTTTTTTTCCCCTCAACAAATTAAGACTAAACTCATCAGTAGTAATTGCTCCCAGCAGACTTAGTGTGGGCACCTCCTCTCTTCCTGCTGCAGTTTGGGATCTGGATATTCACTCAGTCTTATAAGAGAGAGACGCGGATGAAGAGGTTAGAGAAATTTATGGAGATGACCCCAACTGTGTAAATATTGAACCAAAACCCCGCGCTGTGCGTGCGCCGGCACCTCAACACAGGGGTCCAGTTCTGCTCCTCGGTGCTCACACCTGCTTTTTGTTAAATTTCCCATCACGTTTGGAGTCTCTGAACTGCAGATTTTTGCGATGTTACTAATACATGTATGCAAACATTGGTTTTTAAGAAACAGGATTTATAAGATGTCGGAGCTGTAAGGCTGGCTAACCTAGGCAGCAAATTAACTTGGGAAGTGCCAGGGTGCATTAGCTTGACTGACGGGCAAACAGCCTGAACCGGGTCAGCAAATTTGTTAGGTGCCTTAGTGTTTTCCTTAATGGAATCAGAGAGCTCTCCTTAACAAGAAATTAATCTCTGCCAACAGCACATGCAATTGGGATTTCTGGATAGGAGGGGACTGGGCCGAGTCTCTGCTCTCCCGTATCCCCCCCAGCACCAGGGACTGCCCCGGAGAAACGCGGCTCTCGTGTTCTTACCTTTGTTTTCTCTAAGCCTTTTAGCAATAAAGTGGATTTCTTATTCTCACTGTGCCCAGCAATAACCTCCCAGCTCACCCAGCCCCAGCAGCCCCTTCTCGCAGACCTGCAAGGCAGGGAGCTCCACGCTGTATGGGGGGTCCCTCGAGCCGAGGCCACGGTGACGGGCTCCTTCCTGGGGGAGCCCCCTGCAATAACAACCCCAAAACCTGGTTCTGAGCAGGCTGCTCGAGGCCACCTGCGCTGCAGCACAAATGACCACAGCGCCTTCGCTGCTTCCTCGGAGCCAGACATCAAGAAGTCACTGAAAGACAGCAAAGTTTTTATGCATGAAGTTGTTTGGAGATTTTTACAGGTTTTTACAAATTTTGCCAACTCTATATACATGTGGGTGTGTGTTGACTTGAGTGTTTTTCTTGTCAGGAGTTACATGGATGAGAGATCGCGCCACTCAGGAGAAAAAAAAAAGAAAAAAGGCTCTTTCCATCTCCTCATACTCGTTTCTGCATCTACTCATTGATCTATCCAGCCATCAATCACATTCTGGTGCCACATCCATCTCCTGTGCAATTATCTACCTATGATATTTCACTGCGTGGCCATCCGTCCGTATCGCCATTTATCTTTGTTTGTGCAAACACAAGCGCCCGTCTGCTCCATCTAATTGCTCCTCCAAATCATCCTCATCCTCCTCTTTCCCTGCACATCCCGCTTTGCCCACGGAGCCAGCGCGGGCACCCCTGGCTTTGCGGAGCCTCGTGCAAGGGTCTCCGCGGGGGGCTGAGGGCTGGCCGGGCCGCCTGTGCTCCGTGATCCGTCTCTGCGCTCAGCAGATGGGCACATCCCTTCTGGCTGATCCGCTCTCCATGGGGAAAGGGTCAGCGCAGGACAGGCTGGCTCGGAGCGCTTCCGACGGAGGGAGGAGCGGGAGCCTTCTGCAGGCTCGTGCTTCCGCAGGGACTCGGAGCCGCGCTCGCATTCCCAAGCGGACGCGGAGCTGCTGCGGCCGGGAAGGGGCCCCTCGCCCGCGGCACGTGGCTGCCCACGCACGTTTTCTGCACGAGAAGGCGGCGCCGTCCTGGAGCAGAGCGGCAAAACGGGCGCGAGCGGCGGCGCCCGGCCGAGCTGCAGCAGACCCAGGCGGGTGCTGGCGGGGGCAGGCCCGGTGCGCTAACAGCACAAAAATGCACCCAAACGGGACATCGGCACGAGCACTCGCACCAGGGCAGCCCCCGGCGCTCCTGCTCTGGCAGGTGTATATAGATACACGCGCTTGTTGGATTTCATTCTTGCTATATCCTCATTTTGTGCAGCATCACCCCTCCACTTCTATTCATCTCTTCTTTACATATGGAAAATGCCACAGAGTGAAGGTTGGACTGCAGAGCTGTTCTGGCTGCACAAGGGACACCTCAATACACTGAACCCAGGTCTCCAGCATCCCTGTCCAATGTCTTCACCAGGGTGTTTCTCCTCAAAATAGTGGCAAGCTGTTTGCCATTATATTAAATGACCTGGATTGCAATCTGGACCAATCTGCTTCCTTCCTGGAAAGAAAGAAAAGGGAAAAAATTAGTCCCCTTTGGGATGCCACTTGCATTCCCTGGGAGGAGTTTTATGGCCACCCAAGCAGCGAGGGAGCCCGATGAGAGCAGAGCACTGACTTGCTGTCAGTGGAGAAATAAAGGAGCGAGAGGGACAGAGGACGCTCGCACCGAGCATCTGAGCCTGTCAAGGCATGAGCAGCTAAAATTGGTGCCTACCTGACATGCAGAAAGGAACCTGAGGCTGCTGCACAATTACTCTTCCAAATACAGTGATGTTTATCCCGTAGCAATTTTCTATAATTACACTGACGGTACCTGACAGCCCCGTGTCAGCGGCTGCAGGAACAAAGTGAGCAGCAGCTGATGCTCTTGGCTCGTTCCTGCTGGTTTGCTCCTCTCTTTTCTCCCCTTGGTGCCACTCTCCTGCTTTCCAATGATCTTGGGAGCTTTTGAGCAGAGATTCCAGACTGGGATCTGGATAAATCTTGGCTTCAGAGACAGTAAGTTCACTCACTGGCTCCAGTGGGGCCAGAAGACACCTCCAACACACATTAAACCTCCTCACTGGGGACTTTCCCTAAGTGTCATCTAAAATTGTCCATCTCAACTTTCAACTCCATGAAAATTTGTCTGCCCTCCTTGGGACAAAACTCTGCTTTTCATCGGCAAGAAAAGACCCAGCAAAATAAGTTTGATTTTTTTCAGCTGAAATGCTCCATCTTTTAGATGTTGGTTTCCGCCTTTTCCAGTTTTCCATTTCTTGAAGGAAATGCATGTGAAGGAAAAACCCAGACTCCCCATGACCCAGAAATTTTGGATGTTCAACTCTCCCTTCTGCCAGGGTTTATTAGACACGTGGCCAAGCCAGGGGCCTCTGCAAAGTCCCCCAAAAGGGGGTCCGTGTGCCGGTGAGCAGCTCCAGGGCTTGCAGGGCAAGGAAATCCTCAGGGTTTCCAGTGGTGCTGCAAAGTCGTCTGCTCTCCTCGTCCTTAGTTGCAAAGCCGGGCTCCCCCCTTCCTCTGGGAAAGCCATTTGGAGGAGTCTGGTGAGAGATGAAGAAGAAACACAGGGGACAGATGTGATCTTTTCTTGAACACGTTCCCAGAGAGGCAGCTCGGTGCTTATTTTTGATCAGGACAGTGGGTAGCTAGACAGCAGGTTGGAGAATGTAAATAACCTCCTTCAGCTGAGCTGCTAAATTAATTTGCTTTGCTGATTTTCCCTCTTTGTGCCTGCTGCCCGCAGGTAACCCCGGCCGAGGCACAGGATCGGGAATGGCAGGTGGGATCCCCACCTCCGCACTCCGCCCCCAGGATGCTCCTGCCAACCGGCACCAGCCAAAAGGA
The DNA here is from genome assembly GCA_013398735.1 of Nothocercus julius. Taxonomy (NCBI): domain Eukaryota; kingdom Metazoa; phylum Chordata; class Aves; order Tinamiformes; family Tinamidae; genus Nothocercus; species Nothocercus julius. The sequence goes on from VZSV01000143.1 coordinate 226,648, forward strand.
AGGACCCCCGGGGCCTCGGTGCCAGCGATGATATGGGGCCCTTGGGGTGCCTTGTGCAGGGAGACGAGTTAGGAGGATGTTTCCAGGCTTTTGTCCAGATCAGCAGGAATTTCAGTGAGGCTCCTGCCTGGCGCTGACTTGTTCCCTGCCCCGACGCAGGGACCGCGGCCTGGGGGCTCCGGCTGTTTCTCCAGTGCTGACGGGGTGAAGCGAGAGCTGGGGGACCTGGACATGAAGGAGGGCGTTTTCTACTCCGCTTCCAAAAAGAAAACGAGCTCGGGAAGCAGAGTCTCCTGCTTCCTGCAGCCTTTAGCTAAACAAGCACTGCAGGGGCACAGGATTCAATGGAGGGAAAACACTGGATGCACCTGGAAAACCCTCCCAAGCTCCTGCCTCCCCATCACGGAGAGCTGCTCCTGCCGGGAGCAGGGAGCCGCAGGGCACATCAGGGCTCGGAGGCAGCGGCCGGGCTGCCCACGATTACCATTCCTGACGGAGAGGACCCTTTATTCCCGTATCAACGGCAAAGGCGCTGAGCAAGTTGTACAGAACACACACACGTACTTAAGTGCCTCATTATTTATAACAACCTGGTTTGGTTTATATTCACTCACGTATCCAAAAGGGTTTGAGACAGTTTTCAGATGAGGATTAAGGGCGAATTCTTACCCTGAATAAGGAAAAAGGCCCTGGCCTTTAAAGAACCTTCTGTTCCTGAATACATCTGACCTATGTAGTTTGATCGAATTGTGGAAACGCACACATCGAATCGTACACTGTGTTCCTGGACTTCAACGGAGCAACCACTCGTCCAATACATGCACCCCATATCTCAGGATATATCTGAGTGATCTCATTTTTATATGTATATAGATACACTTTTATATATATATATTTCCATTCTGGGACAGTGCTCAGACACACGAGCTAAATGGTATTTATAAAATACATGCCAGCAGAGGCTCATACACACGGTATATTCACTGATACTGCCCAGAGGGCACCCACAACGCGCTGCCAACCAGGACATGGGCTCTGTATTCACTATGGGGGCTACAGAGCTGCAAGCATTTTCTTAGCCAACTATTTAATGTATATTTAGCACTCCTATCACATGGCATTTATTTGCTGCATGCACAAACATGAACTAATTACATTCCTGCAATGCTGCAAGGTGAAGGAAAAAGGAGAGACCCAGAAAGAGGAAGAGCAAAGGGGGAGGGAGGGCGAAGGAAAAGAGGACACAAAAGACCAAGACAGTTGAGAAAAAGACACATAAAAGGTCTCTATAAAACTAGAAGCTGGCTCCTTCTCCCTTATTTCCGTGCAGCGTGGCTCTGAGTATGAGCAGCTCAGGGAAAGATTCCCACCTGGGGCTCCGCTGCAGCCCTCCGGCCGAGACGGCTTTTACGGGAAGAAGGGACAGACAAATCCTGTCTCTCCCCCTTTCCCTGTGAAAGAAACTCGCGGCTCCGCAGATGCCCTGGGGTCTCTCTCCTTGCTGGGCACTGCTCCCTTTTTCCCTTTCTGTGTTTCCCAGCCGGGTGGGCTCTGCTTTGGGACACCCCACGTTGCTCCACTCGCCGCCTCTGCACCCCATGCAACCATCGAGTGCTCCAGATCCCTGTGCACGCGGGTCCAATCCCTCCTGGTCCCCAGGGAAAAGTAATTTGCTTTTGCAGCCGGCAGCACAGGTTGGGTTCTCCTCGTCCCCGCTACCCATGCACAAGATGAAAGACTCGGGGGATTTCTCTCCTCTGTGCTGGCCTGTACCACACACTGCGGATGAGGCCACATTAAAGCTCTCGAGTAGTGAATTTCTCAAGGCAATATTGACTAAAAGGTTTCCTTAAATGTCCCCCCACAGGCAGCACTTCTTGGGGTTTAAAGGCAGCAGCTGCTGAGCTGGGATTTAGGAGCTCTGCTCCTGGCGCCCTGCAGGTGCTGGGGCTGCAGTAACCCCGGCCTGACCTGAAGCACAACAATATTTTAGGACATAGAGGCCACCTCTGTGTAGGGCCAGCAAGGGAAGAGGTGGCCGTCATGGTATGGGGACCTGGACGCTCGGAGCCACGAAGCCACCAAGGAAGCACGGGAAGGGCAGTTCCAGGAGGCTCTTGCTCTTAGTGATACCTGGAGTTAACCCACTGCTTCCAACTCAAGTTTCCAGACTAAGCTGAAATCGATAGGTCGGTTGCATCCGATGCGCAGATGCCCATTTCCCGGGCAGCTTTGTACCTGGATCTAGCAGGCTGTGTCTGCACCGCCTTTCACTGCGTCGGCTCCGGGGGCTTTGCAGAGCCGTGGAGAGGAGCGGGTTCCCACCTCCTGCATGGTAAACCCAGAGATATCAGCAAGGACCCTCGGCGGGGTTTAGGAAACAGGAGCTATAGAGAGTTATCCCCGACTACTACACCCTTCACACGTGCAGTGAAGCCTTAACGTTGCCTATTGCCAGTCCCACTTCACTAAGCCAGATACTGATGTGTTTTAAATGTTATCTATCCTGCACAGAAGAACAGCAACATCCCTCCCAGCTCCCCCTTTCAGTAAATCTTGCCTTTAATTAAAATTCCTCTCAGTCCCCAGCCCTATTGATCAGCTGAGGGGCTGCAATGGCAGCGGAGGAGCCCTCCAGCCGTGAGCCCGGCTCCCGCTGCGCCGCTTCCGAACGCTGCCGATGGCTTCCCGCTCCTGCTGCGAGCCCCGGGATGCAGCTCGGGCCCTGCTCTGAACGGCGCAGCCCATGGCCCCCGGCCCCATCAGCCCCAGGCTTGGAGCTTTGCAGTGAGTTTTCACGGGAAGAAAATAAGTACAAAATAATACAATTGGTGTGGGCATACATATAAAAGCACAACAGGAAGCTGGGCCTGGATAGCAAATACTCACACTCTGCACACGACTGAGGAGGACGCAAAGAAAAGCCAGAGCCGCTGGGCTCACGTGGCCAGCGCACGCAAACCTGCAGTAACCAACCGTGGGACAAGGCAGCAAAACTGGGTCTGCAGCCTGACCCACTGTGATTTTCCAGGTGTTGTGCAAAAGAAAATTAAGCAGCAAGTGCCCCTTATTAATAAAACCTGGAAACCCACCCGCATGCTACATTACAGCTGATTTACCAGGCTGCTGCAGCAGCCTCAGCCAGGCACCTGCACTGGGTTGTACTTTCACCTGAGCAACAACTGCAGCTGCCTGTGCTGCTTGGAGCCTGCGGGGGTGAAAGCAACACCTCAAACGGGGAGCCCGGCTCAGCATCCCAGAGCTGACCAAAACATCCGTCTGTACTGCTGCAGCCACATCTCCCACGGCAAGATGAGCCTTAGAAGAGCGGCACTATTAAAGGCTCCGTTTGCACTAGCAAGTGCTGGCATGGAAAGGGATCGGTGCTTTGCAGGCGATTGTCCTCCAAGGCAGTGGGAGCGGAGCTGCCAGCCCGCGCGCTCCGTTGACAGAAAACTCCGTTTGGACACAATCCTACTCAAAAAATGAATAAATAAGAGCGCTGAAAGCCTCACCCAACCTCCAATGTGCCTCACAGGCGTTAATTAACTTTCCCAGGAAGCTCCTGTGCGAGAGGACGGAGCTGCAGCTCCTCAAAGGCAGTGCCGACTCCCCACGGCACTGGGTGGGAGTGAGGAAGAGGAGGGGTGCGATGCTTGCAGGCATCGGGTCAGCCCGGCTAGAACTAAACTCCTATCAAACGTAGCCCCAGCTCCACGTGGGGCTTCTCGGAAAATCCCCGCTGAACTTACCCAGGTCCCCAGGGAGAGCCAGGCAGAAGCAGAACTTTTCCCCCTTCCTTTTATTAGTCATTCTGGATGCCGATGATTTCTGCAAAAGCAAGGATATGAAAGTTATTTTTTCTATATCTCCCTCAAAATTCAAATATATAAATTGCCACTACAAGGAAGAGTTCTTTGGTCAAGTGGTACGCTGAACAGAATCTGACCATTAAGCTCCCCTGTGCAAAGCACCTGTATTTTACACCCCACTGTGTCACTACATTGTTTAAACCCCACTAAAGGGCTTTATCCTGCGCGTGAACAAGCCTGAGCAGCCATGTGTGATACAGCTGTGCACAGCTGTCATTCCACTGCCTTCGTTTCCACTTACAGAAGAAAACTCTGCAAGAGGAAATTTGCCCAGAGGACTGGGGGCTCAGGAGGTATTTTGGGCATGTTTTGTCTCCCAGGTAAATGCACAATGTCACAGAAAGGGCCCTGCTGCCTTGACAGCAGGTTGCCCCGTTCCTCTCCCCTTGCTAGGGCACCATAAGGGCAAGTGGCTACTTGAGATGAATAGGGTAAAATGCAGCGAATTTTGGATCATTCTGGCTAGCCCAGTTGCTATGGGGAGTTACACAGCTCCCCGTTCCCCAGGCCCTTTCCTCCCATGATATTTAGCTGATCTGCTTGTTCTACCAAAGACAATTTAATGCCGAGCTTGGAGATCTCCTGCACTTCACACAGCAAGGTGGAAAGACAGTTGTACTAGGCAGGAAGAGAGGGGTCCTTGTCACAGAGCCACGTCCTTGAGACGAGGACGAGGAAAAGGTGAGCATCAAAAAGACAATGGAAATGACTTATCCAAGTGGTGGCAGAGCCGGGCTCGGTTTCGTCCTCGAGCGTCTCTCCAGAGCAGCACAAAACTGCCAAGCACTTGATCACGCCGGGACCGGAGGGCACGTCTATACGGGACGTGCCCCCTCCTTGCATCGGAATTACAGCCTCTTCTAGGCCCCTGGCTGCTCATTTCCCACCTTGCCGTCTCCTATCAGCCCCTGTTATCTGATCAATACGCCAGGGCAGTCAGAAACAGCTGATTAGCAGCAGCAGGAGCGCACGGACACCTCGCCAGAGAAGTTACAAGGAGCAGAAGAGATAAGCAGGGAATGCTGAGTACACCGAGATAGCGCCGGCTTGTTCTGCATCGCGCTCGGCCTGCCTGGGGAACGAGACGCGAGCGCGGGCGCCCGCACACGGGAACGCTGCGAGGTCCCCGGGAGCAGGAGACGCATATTTATGCTGACGGATGAATGTATATGATTGAGGGGAAGAAACCGTGCCGGTCAGCAATGCTTTCTTCTCCACAAATTACAGAAGACAGGGGAGTCTATAAATAATACCCCTGTAAGCCCCTTAGGAGGCACCTACGTGAGTCCCTCAACTACATCCAAGCAATTATCCAACCTGGAGACACCCGGAGCGCCGCGAGACTCCCGGCTTGGCTGCCTGGATGGGCAGACCTAGCACACAAGGGAGGATGACTGGATTTCACATGCTGAGCTGGGGCCCTGTGGGCACATCCATGAGCTCCGTGGCCACAGGGCACCTTCCATCACGCAGAGACGCTGGAGCTCCCGTGCTGGCTGCAAAGAGCACAGGGGAGCAGGCAGGGGGTAGCGCCACAAGCCACCCGGTGCATTTCACAGCACGACACGCAGCACGCGGCCGATCCGGCGCTCCGGCCGCTGCGGCAAATCCTGGAGCCGCGGGCGGCAAGACGAATCGACGGCTCTCAGGCAGCCGACTCTCGTGGCTGCAGTTAATGCGCTGTGCGGTAGCGGCGCAGACAAAGGCACCGCAATGACAAATCGCACTCCCTCCTGCAATTATGGTCACAACACACAGGATAAATTTTTGACCTAGCTGCTCTAGTGGGGCCTTCTTTGAACACATAAAAAAATCTTTCTTTTTGTTTATTATGCAGCAATCTGATGACACCGAGCACATCAGAGTGTCTAATTGCCTGGAGTATTCCAATGGGTGCTACTCGGCTGATCATAAAGTGTCAGTGAAGGAAAATTACTGATAAACACGCTATCTTGCCTCATCATATAAATAATTGGTGGTATTATGAATGCATGAGCCAGCACAATTAGGACCTGAAGGTTGTGCCATATGTCACAGCAAAGCTAATTTCTCCTAGATTTGCAATGAGGCCTATTACTCAATGTCACAAGCTTATTTAGAACTGGATTTTGGCTTGATGTAAATCAGTACATTATGGAGAATGGAGATGCTCTGATTTATGCCAGGTGATGAACCAGTCCATAATGTCCATATGGGTCTGTAATTGCCCATATGGACATAGACATGGCCACTCTGCACAAAGCCTCTACTGCACCCTTTCCAGTTGTGATTCAAGATAATAAAAATGCCTAATGATATAGTATATATGCCCATCAAAATTCCCAGATTAGCAGTACAGTAAAATTTTCTAATTGCTGCAGGTCCTACATAGACCAAATAATGTCCGTTTTGCTTTGCATGTTGGTTGAAGCCAAATTAGTGAGAAAGATTAAGTTAATAAGTACAACACTTAAAACACAGGAAGTGTCACATATTGACAATGGATCCAGCCATGTGAACTTTAAGGTTAAAGTTGGCACTGCAAAAACACAAATTCACTACATAGAAAACATGCTGCAAAGCAATAGACCTGAACCCAGATATCCTAAAAGCTGGTCTGGTATTTGGAGCATCTTCTCTCCAGCGCTACAAGCCCTTCATCTTCAGGAGGTGGGAAGGGATAAGTGAGAGAGGGGCAGGATGGCAGGGAATAAATCAGCCTCCTCCGTACCTCAGTGCAGACACGGCAGGAGCCAGGAAACGCTGCTCTGCCTCCCGTAGCTTTGGAGCCTCCTCCGCAGGAATCCTGGCCATGGCAGCCTGTGAAATATGAACATATGTATTTGAGACAAGTGCGAACCTTGGGCAGCTCAGATTCCACCAACACGAGATGGATCCCGCTGGGCTCCAGGGCGGCGCGGAGGCTGCGGAAGCAGCGTGAGGGGCTGTGCGGACGATGCTCTGCTCCCTGCATCCTTCCCGAGCAGGGCCTGGAGCCGGATACTTGCCAGACTGTGTACAAGGCTCGAGATGGAGGTCTGAGGACTGATTTATTTTTTCCCCTTACAGCAATGGACTTATTAAAATAGCAACAGTGCACCTACTGTGCTAGCAGCCTTTTCCCTCGCTCAGCACTCCTGATCCGCCTTGCCGCTTCCAAGCGACTCCTCGGAGCCCATCCCGAGCTCTCCAGAGCCCTGGGCAGCACCGGGTTTCACTGCACTGTGGCAAGAGCTGAAAGGTGCCCACCCCTGGCCGATGTCTCATACCGTGCCTTGGAATTCTCCCCTGTTTACAGGCTATGCCACAGCAGCTGAGCTCTTTTCCAGCATCTCACCAACATCTAGCAGGACCAAAGAGCTTATTGTATTCAGAACAGGATAGCAGAGCTAATAAGCGCCAGCAAAGCAAGCATTAATAAGGTGCTATAAATACCAGTGTCCCTCTCGGAGGCAGCAAGAGGGGCTCAGCTTTCAGCCATGCACCTTCCAGCAAACCTGAGGCTTGAACCCACACAGAAACCCCTCTGATCCATTACAGGCTCACATTATCCACAGCACTAGCTCTTTTAATTTGACATTTTCCTCCAGCTTTGCCAGCCTGATTCAAACCCCAGCCACCGAGAGAGAGAATTTACATTTCCAATTCATAGGCAATACAGTCCATTAGGTTTAACAAGTGAATGAACTTCACATGTAACCTACAGCAAACATCAGCTCTGTGGCTATTCATTTTAACAGATTACCTCGTTTGCTATATCCAGGAGCCCCTGGCGTGGCCATGGCAACTGGTTTTGCTTAAATGCAGCTGAACAGTGAAGTTAATTTTAGATTAGGTGAGGAGGAGGCTGGTGCACCAAGGGAAGCTCAGCACTAGCTTCCTCTTCTCCCCCTTTAATGGAATTCACTCCTGCCAGTTGCTTTGCAGCGGGCACTGCCCTTGCACCTCCACCATGCTCTGGGATGTGCCAGCCTTAAATAACCCCATCCCAGACCAACTGTAAGTTCATTAGCCGCCCTGCAAGCCCCCGGCACCTCCTCTTCAGCCCCACTGGTGGGGCCTCTCTTCCCGCTGAGCACCAGCCCTCCAAGCTGGAGCTTCTCCACTAGGCTTTGGACAGACACAGAGGAGAAAAAACACAGATAGAGCTGGTGGTCTCATCCCAAAATAGGCATCTAACCCCGGTGGGTTGAGGTGCCCTCTCTGTTCCAGCACAGCATGTATCACTGGGATAATTTCCTCTTGATGCATTAGAAAGGTGTCACCAATAACTTAAACAGGGCTGTGAATAGTTATATCCCAGCTCAACCTACTCTTATGTATATCGATGCGAGCATGCCTATTTTTGCCAGAGAAAAGCCATAAATATGCCAAAGTGACCTTAAACATAATTAGTACTTTGGGCCTCAGAGGCACGTTTTGGTTGTGCTCAAGAGGATGCGAAGGAGGCGGTAAGTGGGCATTTCCCAAGCCTGCTCATTACGAAAGTGCTTCCTCCAGGACAGCCGTGCGAGACAGATTTCCCAAGTCTTATTCCCGCTCTCCCTCACCCTGCAAGGCTTCCTCGGGGGCTGTGTTAGCAGGGCCTCCCTTGCTGTTTGGGGTTTTCTGCCTCCTCACTGCCTGCTTGTGAGCTATTTCTGGCTCCCTGCGCTCACCCACAGACTTTTTCCACCCAGCCCTGCGGCACCGACATCTCCCGGTGCCTTGGGCTGGTCCTCCCGCCACTGCAGCTCCCTGCGGAGCTCACCCGCCTTCACCGGTGTCCTGCAGCTCCTGCAGTCGGCCGCAGCAGGACAACGCGCTCGGCAGGGCCCTTCACCACCCCGGCACCTGCTGCTTATCGAGCATCCCGCAGCACCTGGTCCGCAGCCCGACTGGCTGATAAATAGCAAATTAAGTGTCCTGATGAGCACATCACCAATGTGCAGGTGGGCAAAGGCATCAAACACAGCAGCAAACAGATCTGCACCGACCCGGTGGTATGTGCAATAGCTATACATACAACCCCTGCGCATATAGTCATGCATTAGCGCTTTTGCTATAGATCTGTAAGCAAACCATGACTGCCTATTAATACTTAGGTACATATGTTCATATAAAAGCCACACTGAAATAAAAACAAAACCAAAGCACAGCTTGCTTTGGCTCCAAGCCGTTGCCTGGCGTAACAAGAACAGGTTGTCTGCAGTGCAGCGCCGAGCGCAGGGGTGCAGAGCACCGCTCCGGGGTATCCGGATTGCAGGCAACAGCCACAGGGAAGGATCTGGCCCACGCAGGGAAGGCAGCAGCTCTGCTGCATCTCTGTGATCTTGATCCTCGTGGACCACCCCTTGCCAGCATCCCTTCTGCAGGCTCTTAAATAGATTTAATTCAATTGATAGGGACTTTCAGCAGGGGAACCCTACACAGGGCAGGAGCAACGGGCTCCCCATCCCTGGGGACGCTGCCTCCATCCCTGTAGCCCTGGGTCATCCGGACAGCTCTGAGCCTTGTGGTGGGCATGTGGACCAGAGTCTGTACCCTGCTCCATCTAGGACTTTTGCTTCTCTTCTCACCCTCTCCCACATCCAGAGCCTTGAGACAGGGCCAAAGCAAACCCTGCTTCTCTTGACTAGCATGAGGTTGGCTGGTAAGAGTGGCATGTTAGAGTCATCTGTGTCTTCTTGCTTTGCACACAGACCTCTGTCCATGCAGGCCAGGAGTTCAGGAGAGACAAAAATAACCGCATCTCTCTAGCAATTACTGCTAATGCCAAGCAATATGGGGAAGAGGGAGGGAGAAGGAAAACATTAGCTGCTACAGTCTTTTCCAGGAGACAGTTAAAAAAAAGTCATGCAGAGAAACCTATTGAGATTGATTAACCAACGTTGTGATTTGTAATTTTGCTTAATGCTATTAAAGAAAAGCATTGACCATTTGTTCAAGGGAAAGACTGGCAGGGTGCCAGGTTTTTGCATAATGAATTCAGAGGATTAATCCTATTAGTGCTTCTCCCTTCCCCCAGCCCCTTAACTTCTCTGAAGATGAATAGAAGATGCAAAACTAACCAGAGAGCAGATATTGGCTGAGCTGCATCTGATACAGAGACCTTTGTGCCTGCCCTGTCAGACAGCAGGATGACTCAGAGCAGCAGCAGTAGGTGAGGAGAACAATGCAAGATATTATCAGAGAGGCTGGGAGGCTCTTTCAAAGCCTCCAGCAGCTGAAACCTGCAGAACAATAGAGGAGAGAGCACTTTGCGGAGTAGGCGCAGGCGTTATTATTAGCAGGTTACAAATGGTGCATGCGAGGGGGCTGCATAGACAGGGCTGCGCTCCAGCACACGGCACAGAGGAGGCACGACAAGGTGCCACCCTCCATCGCTCACACGCCTGCGGACTGTGGTGTTTCAGCCCCTTTGGCGAGGCAGCAGGAGCTGGGTGCTCTCCAGGGAGGCTGGCAGGGTGCAGGTCACCAGAAGTGACAACCCTGATGTCTGCAACTGTCAGCACCATGGGAGCTGCTGGGTGCAAGGTCCCTCGCTTTCCCTTCTCTGCCAGTATCCCTGCACACAGTGTTCAGCAGCCGCATCTCTGTGAGTACCTTGAAGTGCTGGGGCAGGAACAGATCACTCTGCCTTCTCACTTCCTCTGCTACCACCAGCCCAACACACTGAGCCACTGTAGAGCCATCAGAAACAGTGAATCCTCTGAGCTTCCCCTCCCTTACCCTTAAGCATCATGGCAGGGAGAAAACCACTCTTCCATACCAAGTTTTCTAGTGCTCTAGCTACACATAAAGCATCACTAATGCACTTCCCCAGGAGCTGGGCATGACATTTGCCAGTTCCCCTTGGAGCAGCGTGTCACCTATAGACAACATCACGCCAGCTTCACGTCATTACATGTGACAAACCTCTGCATTAGCAGCCATAAATATTTATATAGCATGAACTCGGAGACAACAGAGCCGACACCTTGCATTGCGAAGCAGTGTGAGCATAGATTATTATTTACAGCTTCCTCGTTGAGTCTTGCATCTCCCGCTCAGTGCATCCCTCTGCATTATTTCCTCCAGGAAAGCAGTGTTGCTCAAGTGTCCTCCTGCATCTTCAGGCATCACAGAGCATTTTTTCCTGGGCCATTTTTTAGCTGGAACTGACTGTACAGCCCTTTCCCTTTCAGCTGAGGACATCCCACACAGCTCCAACCAAATGATTGCAGAGCTAAAGCAACCAAAGCTACCTATGACAAGACATAATGTAACAAAACCCAACTGCATAGATGGATTGCCCATGAGGCACCACTTTATGGCCCATTTTCAACCACCAGGATGGCAATCTGCTCATTGTACACCAAAATGTGTACATTAACACCTATTTCCAGGAGGATTTGCCAGGTTAAGCCATCTCAGCCCTGATGCAGCACCCTAAATCCAGCCAGGTGCAGCAGCACATTCACCATGAAATCCACACTGGTGGGAGCTGCAGAAACCGCTCCTCCTCAAAACCATACGCTCCCTCCTCTGCATGGCCAATGGCACAGCACCTTTATCTCCATGAAAAGAAAGTTTTCATTCCTCGCTTGACCACGGGTGCAGGGAAAATTGCTGCATCACCACCACATGTCCAGTCCTTGGTCATCTGCAGAAGCTGCAAGTCATGAGAAAAACAGGCAAGGTCAAGGGCCTCTGGCTGTGTCCGTGTGTCCTAACAACCACAGCCACCTCAGCTGCAAACAAGGTTTTCTGCAGCCAGCAGCACTCAGGAAGGAATGACCCACACATCAACACTGGGTCCATCCAGAGCATCACCACGGGTCTGCCAGGAGCAGCAGCACCAGGAGGAAAGCAGACTCTCTCACTTAGCTTTGTTTTATTTCTCATTTTTTTTCTCCACAGCAACTTTTACACAGGCACTCAGTGTCTTTTTTTTCCAATATTTTAACTCTGATGAAAACAATCAGCTGTCAAATATCTCCTGCACGAGTTCTTTGATGGACACTTAGACTTTGTGTTCTTTTCCATTAATGGCTTATTAATGGATTTCTTGGCACATAGACTTGAAGAAACAGCCAAATTCAAAGCAACGTTTGCAGAACACTTCCAAAAGCAAATTCAGAAGGCCATATTGTGACCATTCCAGCCCAAATGGCAAGAATCCTCAGGATTACAGCATGAGTTATCTAATTCAAGGCTCATCCAAACAGTTTATGCTGGAAGTCCAGTCCACTACTTGTGCATCAGCCATAGCCTGAGAAGCTGCTGCAGAAGCAATTGTGCCATTGATTTTTAAAAGAAGATCTGGCTAGAAAACTTCTAAGTAGCTTGAAATTTGCTTGTGAGCTAAGATTTGTCCAGAAGATTACTTTTGGCAAGGTTTCTTTCTCAGTTCTAATTTTAATCAAACAAATCCACAATTCCAGAGTCCTAGGAGAGCATTGCAGTTATCAAGCCTGTGCTCCAACATAACAAGATATGAAATCCCTGCATCTCATCCTTATGGGTCATGATAGGACTGGAACATCTTGCTGGGCTTCCCCCATGCAGGAATGAGGAGCTGGGAAGCATCTCAGGAGCAGGACAGGCTCCATCCCTTCCCACAGAGCCCCCAGGAAGGGGCTGGTCTCTGGCATAGCCACTTCACAGCAAGCTGCACTTGGTGGGATGAGAAGATGGAAATTCCCTTAGACTGCCAGGTGACCACAGCATTAACTTAGCATCTCATTGAGCAGGCATCAAGGAACCAATCTGCAGGAAGAAGCCACTAGTAATCATACACCCATTGCCAAGTACCACAGGTATAAGGCAAAGAATATCCTACCACCATACGGCCTCAGAGGATCCTTGGAGAGCAAAGAGGAGTCCTGGTGCATTCAGCACACACATAGTGGCCAAGCTTGAGGCAGAAAGCAGGATAGAGACCAGCAAGGCCCCTAGCACAGCAAACCAGGACCACCCCCAGCACAGCCTCCCCAGGCAGAGCTAGACAAGGACTCTTGGCCCAGGCTTAAATGGAGCCAGGAGGCCATGGGCAGGATGGGCGTGGAGGCCCCCAGGTGTGGCCACTCAGGGCCATGAAGGCTATTTAGAGACCCAGGCACCACCCTAGGGCTACCATTTGGGGTTTTTGGTGAGGAGAGCCTTAATTTCTCCTTCCTTAGGTCGGGACCTGGGGACTCCCTAGCTTGGTAGGAGCTACAGAGCTGCCTCCATGGTGGTGCCAAGGCTGATGCAATGCAGTAGCCTCTATGTGTGAGGCTGGAGCTGAGGAGCTGCCATGGGCTTTGTGTGGGGTACAGGGAGTTCTGAGTGCCAGTACAAGGAAAGAGGTGAGGTGGCTGTAACAACAGTGGTAAGTGCCAGGGCCTGCTGCTGGGAATGCTTTTCCTAGTGCCCATCTTTCCTTCACCATGGAAGCTCTTTACTAGTCAAGGCCCTTTCCTGCTGGCCCTATGTTCCTGTTGTGCACATTGGGGTTACTGTGCAAGTGTTTCCAAATTATTCCCAGGAGAGCAGGAGCAGGTGAGCCCTTGAAGTGTGCTTGCTGGCAGCTCTCCTTGCTGCTGAGATGCTCCTCACTCCTGCACGTGTTGGGTGAAGGAGCTGCAGCATGTGGTGCCTTGAAAGGCAGCAGAGGGGTTTGTTTGGCTCTGTCTATGCCAGGGGACTTCTGCCAGCCCTGACCAAAGATGTAGGACCCTGAAAACGCGCTGCAGGAAAGAGCAATCCCTGCAAGAAGGAGAACAGAGCCTCAGCACGAGCTCTGCTCTGAGTTCCTGTAGCAGAACCCTGCCCTGCCGCGCGTTCAGCTGGAAACCCCGTCACATCCATTTCCACGGCAGCTGCGGGATGTCTGGGCAATCGGCGCACGTTCCCGGTCCCGTTCAGATTCCTGGCGTGCCCAGCTGGGGCTGCTGCAGCACCGCAGGGCACGGGGCAGCCGCAGCCTGGGGAAGGGTGCAGCTGGCGGCTGCTGGCGGCTGCTACGCAGCACTGACAGTCACTGTGTGCAGGGGAAACATCCTAGAAAATTGCTCCTGTCTTGTTTCCTCAAAATGTTTTGTAATGAGGCTTGCAAGCCATAAAATTTTCAATACTACGCTGATTTTGCCCTCTCATTTCAAGCAGTGTGTCTCTAAGAATTAGCTGCCTGAATACTTAAAGACAGTCTCTGCTGGGAGAGGCTTATGGATGCATGATAGGGCTCCTCCGAGCGCCCGGGCTCTGCCGGCTGCCGCACAAAGACTGTGCCCAGGGCTCCTTTTTGGCTTTCCAGGGTAATAGAGGAGAACACATCAGCCCTCTGCAACCTCCCCCAGTGTCTGCAGGATGAAAACTGAACGTGGTGCTTTGGCTCTAGAGCTCTGAGGTCACGGGGTTTGCTTTCCAGAGGAATTTGTGGTGCTCATCTCAATGCCACCTGCAAAATTTGTGAGGACAACTCTGTCCATCCACAGTGCCAGGATGCCCTGGCCGCCACGCTGGGTTTCCACGCATGCGTTGAGCATGGTGCAGCGTGCCGGTCCGTCCCCATCGCAAACCTGTCGTGGCTTTAGGGGCTCAGGCCTGGCTGCCCTCCTGCTCGGAGCAGGAAGGAGCCCCCTCCACGACACGCGCAGGAGGGAACATCCATCGCCAGAGCGCGGACTGGAGCTGCAGCTGCTGCCGGGGACGCGGGTGAGCGCTGAGCGTGTTAAGCGAAGAACATTGTGTCTTACGCCTGCCCGAAGGCTATTTACACAGTTCCAATTGATTTGTTGTAACCTGTAATTATTTTAGCTGATTTTGTTCATGCTCTGTTTCTTTTCCGTCTCGGGAAGACGGGCCATATTTCTCACCGCTAAAGTGATCTGAGCGCAACGGGCGGGCAGGGGCTGGCAGAGCAGCGCGTCCCCAGCGTGATGGTGACTCGCTGGTCCTCCAGGCGCCCTCGGGCAGCGGCCGTTGCCTCCAGGAAGGCGCCTTTGCAGGCTAGCTGGGTTCCTTCCTCCTGTTTATCTCGCATCCATTTTTATCCTGCTGATTCTCTTTAATTTATTTTCCCCTCCTTGCCAACCTTACCACGGGGCATTGTTGCACAGTAAGTCGGTGCTTCCTGCCAACAGCAAAATAGAGATCTGGGGATGTCAGTATGGAGCAGAGCCAGGCCCTGTGCCCCTGAGGACGGGCTGTGCCCATGTCCCCGTGAGCAGCAGCCCTCACTTTGTTACCAGCAGCTGGAGATACCTCTGTGCCTGCTCTGTTGCTGGAACCACTCGGTCCAGGGAGGGAAACCCTGGATGGGACTGATGCTTGCGGGCTGGTAAGCTGGCGATTTCTTCACTCCTCTGATCCATTTTGTGGGTCACCTTTCTCATTTGCTGTCTTTTGTTCCTCCGTTTCCTGGGAATGCTCTGCTGGTATTGCAAAGGAAAGGAATTATTATGCGGAAAAGAAGTAGGAGAGATGCTATAAATGTAAAGAGCAAGAGGAATCCTTAATCATCCTCATCATTAGTTAATTGCTGTAGCCGGAGTCCATTCCAAGGAGAACAGAGTTTTAAATATAGATGTAGAAACTGAATCTATTTTTATAGTTTTGTGCTCTCCTTCAAACAGAGTGAGTGTTGCTAGTCAGAAGGATGTCAACACCAAGGGCCTTTCCAAACGGTGTCGGTCTCCCTAAGCATCCAATTGGGCTCCTGCCTGGGACATTGGGGAATCTGTTTAGATGGGGTGACACCTAACAAATGCTCACGATTGCTCCTCTTACATTTTGGATGTGGCTTTTTGGGAAACTGTGAAATACTTGGTTCCAACAATCGCTTGCTCAGAATTGCATCAGGAAAATAGTAGTAGATTTGACTTTGTTTCTTGCCTTTTGTGCATTTTCTCTCTTCCTCCACCCTTTCCTTCCGTTCAACCTCCTCCACTGAACATTTCCTTTTTAATTAGGGTAGCAGCACCTGTGGAAAATGCTGCTGAATTAGAAAACATGTGAATCGATGTGGACAGCGCGGCAATACCTGCCCGTCACCGTGCAGGCAGGTCACCAGAGCCATGGTCACGCCGAGGCACAGCCAGAGCACGGGGACGGACGCGCTTTGTCCCGGTGTAACGTGTTGACAGGTGAGAGTGTCCCCATCTGCAAGAGCATGAGTGTGTAATTGTGTGTGGGTGTCTGAGCATGTCCAAGCGCGCCCGTCCTTGAGCTCCGCGAAGGAGGATTAAATGCCAAGTGTCTGCAGAGCTCTGCCGAGGGCTAGTGCCTGATGGATTGAACCTGCTGGACTGTTGACAGATACCTGGGCTTAGCCGCTTCTCTGCACTTTGGCAACACTTGTACAGTGTGTCATAACTAAAAATGCTGCTGCACGGAATTGAGTCGTGTCCCGGGTGTGACACTGCAGGGGCGACGCGCGTGTGCACCCGCACACCCCCGGGTGACGTGTGTCCCCGTGCATGCACCCTGCTGTGTCTGCATGCGTGGGCACACTCTTGGAGGCGTGTTTGCAGCCCGGTGCGTCCTTATGGGGCACACACACCCGCCTGGGTGGTACATATGTGTTGGGGATGTGCCTAACCTTTATTTTTTAAAAGTCTGTGGTTCCCTCTGTGCTGGGCCATGTCCTTGCATGTGTGCGGAGCACATTAAGAACAATCAGGCTCTTTATTACCTACCTCTTGGCCCCAAGGATTGTGAGAAGAGAGATGGCTGAATAGTGACTATGCTGCAAATACTCAGCTTGAGCTTCAGAGCCCAGGACTGATCTCTAGCACTGATCACTAGTGTCCTGGGGCCACCTTTGTCCCGGCTTGCCCTCGTCCCGAGGGCAGTGCATGTGCCCAAGCCACCCATAACCAAAAGCATCTCTTCTCCCTAGAAGAGGGTTTCCCCAGGCCGTTCCGTGGCAGGGAGGGTCAGGGCAGCCTGGGCACGGCCTCGCAGCGCCGCTCCAAGGGGCAGCTGCCCATTCTGGGGCGCCCTGGGCTTTGGGTGGGACGGGGTAATCGGGTCCCTTGGCTTTGGCGCTCAGCACGGTGGCACGAGAGGCTTCTCTAGCCTGGCTTTCCCGCCCGGCTCTATCCATCAGCGCACAGCGGCTTCCAGGGAGGAAGGCAGGTGGGCTCCTGGCAGCTGCGTTACCGGGCACAAGCAGCCCAGCAGCTGTACACAGACTTTCCTCTGTGTTTTCCACATCTTTTTCCAAGGTGTTTTGCCTTTTTGCATGGGAATGGGCACGGCATGGCCTGCAGCAGGGCGCAGCCAAGGGCTGCAAGTGCTCTGGCCCCTCTCAGCCTGCGTCTCCATCCTAATTGGGATGTTTCCCTGCGCGGGGAGATCAGGAGTCCAGGCCTTTCCTTGTGCTTCCCTCGGCTGGATCTCCCCCTTGGTGGGCAGGAGCAGAGCCCCTTCCTTTGGACAGCAGCACTCCCGGGAAAACACTGGGTGTGGGGGGGAAATCAAAGGGGATGAAAGAGAAAAGTCAAAGCTTAATAAGACATTAAGACAACAGATGCATTAAAAAGTCGTTAGTCTCTGTCAGGAGTTGCTGTAATTAACAAATGGCAGGGGCTGCAGGCCTGTCTGCTGCCATGGTGCCTCAGCACCATCGTTACCACCTGAATGCTGCTAATTAAATGCCATTTAAAGCTCCCTGAACCTGGCAGCAGCTCCACCAGCTCCCAGCCTCCGCACTCCCCTCGCTCCCTGCTGTCCCCCCGCATGGGGACATTCCTTGGGAACCTCTCCCTGGAGCTTGTTTCCCTCTTCCACCCATTCAGGCAAATGCCAGACTTCCCGGTGTGTCCTGATGGGAGCCATGGGGGCTTTTGCAGAGCCAGTTTTCATCCGAACCTCTTCCAGCATCATCAGCTCAGGGCCATAATTAGCCAGGGAAGCTCCAGGTTCCTCCTTCCTTGTGCAGATGCTCTGGCTGCTTGCTCCAGCCTGGCTTAGCTTGGAATTTGTATCCCGAATATCCCATCTGCAAGTACGAGGGCTCCTGCTCGGGCACCTTGAGCTCCTCTGCTCTGGCCGCCTCTCACTCACATCATTTCCTCTTGTGCCTGGAAATGGCTGGTCTATTCCTTGAATAATGGGATTTCTTTGTACAGTTGCAGAACCTTAATACTTCACACTGACCTCTATTGGCAAAATCAAATCAATTTAACCACAGGTCCCCGATTTCCTTGAGTTTCCCTTTGCCGGCACTGTCCTTGTGCTCCCTGTGATTTTTTTTTGATGCTGCAATCAAAGGTGTTTCTTTAGCTGCGCCCATGCTCAGGACGTCGGCAAACACACGATCTGTAAAATATACAGCGTTGTTAGAGGGGGTTTTACATAACGGTGCTGCTGAAGGCATCAAAAAGAATCGGTTATGAGATTTAAGAGCCATTACTGGGATGTCTTGAATAAAGGAGGAAGGATGGGGAAGGCGACGGGGCGTTAGATGGGCTGGTGGCAGCCCAGCTCCGTCCATCTCTCTAAATGACACTTGTCCTTCTGCCTCGCACCCTGCAGAGAGGCCCCCGGCTGAATCCCCTCGTATTTCACAGCCCAGGTGACAGGAGGTTTGCAGAGAGGCACCTTTAAGTAGCTCAGGCTCCTCATCTGGCTTCTTTAAGTTTTATATTTTTTATATTTTGGATAATTTTCATAATGATATTTTAAATAATGTTTATACTTTCAGTATTTTTTATAAGTGTGGCACGCCGGCTCCCCTGCTTGCCGTAGCGGGAGAGCCTCGGCTGTGCCTTGGCAAAGGGACTCGGTGTTGGATGAGGCTCAAAGACAGCCCGAAGCTCTAGCACAGGAGCGGGGACGGGGACACGAAATACCGGAATGCAGAATTATCCAGGGTTTGTCCTCATCTGAGGAGGCAAGCGGGCAATAAAGCAGCCAGGGCTTTGGGGGAATGAGTCTGTGAAATGGGGGCAGAGGTAGCTGCGAGCTCTTCTCTTCGGCAAAGCTGCCGGGGTGACCTCGGTGAGCTACGGAGGAGACGTTTGGCTTTTTGCGGCGCGCAGCCGGGAAGCGCCCGGAGCTCCCGCGCTCCCTTCGCTTGTGCCCTCGGCCAAAGAGCCTGACTTTGGCCCAGCCGAAAAGAGCCCTGGGGGTAAATAAGGCGAGAATTTGTAGATGCTGATTGCCATGGCAACCCCGCAGCCCTCCCTGTGCCGGCGCTGCCGGCACCAGCGCTGGCCGGCAGCTGGGAAGTGATCCCAGCTCTGCTGTTTGCCGGGGCAGCCCCAGCCCCGCGCGGAGCCGGGTTGAGTCCCTGTTGGCTGCATGGGATCTCGCTCTGCCTGTCCGGGCGGTTGTTGGCGCTCCCAAATCTAAACAAAAGTGTGGAGGGCCGTAAGGAAGCAGGTCCAGGGTTGTTATCCTCGCCGGAGCCTCTGGAGGGGTTTTGCTCTCCAGCAATCCCAGTGGGCAACAAGCAGGGAGAGGGATGGCTCCGTGCCAGCTCCGTTGGCATTAATGCAGGTGGCATCAAAGCAATGGGGGGCTGAGCCCTGGTCCCGGTGCTGCGGGCCGGGTCCCAGGAACAGCTCGAGCGGCAGCCGCGGGCTCTGCTCCGGAGCCGCTCCGCGTTCTCCCGCGAGGCGCTGCGAGCAACCGGGGATTTAACTGCGCGCTTGGTATTCTGCTCGGCTCGAGACCAGGTATTATTTATAAAAATAGAAAGCAGGGGAAACGGCGAGAGAGGAGAAACATCAAAGAGCTCCTGAATTTTCATGCTGCGCGAAAGCGGCAGCCACGCGGGTCAGATGGCGGCCCCGTGTGCGCCCACGGCGGGACGGCCGCGATGGGGACGCGGGGCAGCTCCGGGCACCCCGAGGAGCCACCGGGCTGATCCACAGGGCAGTGAGGGCCACTAAGGCGTGAGTCACTCGGCGTGATTAAAAAGGGCTCCTCTTCTCCTGTAAGGCGGCGGTGGAAGGATGCCAGCGAGCACAACCTCGGTGGCTGCTCGAGGGATCATTGCAGGGAGGAATTAGTGGCACAATGGTAGTTGCAGGCAAAGAACTTAATTAGCAGATTCAGGCGAGATTCCAATTAAAAAAATAAGAGGAGGAAGGGAGCAGAGCACTCGCCCTGTGGCTCCCGCTGCAACGGAGGGGACGGCAGCTTCGTGACAGGCTGTGGAGCAGCCACGGATAAGAGGCTCCAGCAGGAGCCGGGATGGGAAGACGATGGGATTACGGGGCTCCAGCCAGAGCCAAGGGTGACGGTTAATGAGGGATCTGTTTCGGTGCCCGCCGCGTGGTGCAGTGGGCGCTGCTGTGCCAGGAAGGTGGCCAGATGCCGAGCCAGGGATGCTGCCCACAGCCCTCTGCAAGGCGTGAGCGCAAGGTGCGTGTTGACAACACAGAAATGAATTAAAGCTGCATCCCCTAACCACAGCTTTCACCTCTGTGGTTTTATCCCAATCCACGCTCAGGTGCCAGTGCAGCCGCTCAGAGCAGCCAGCCCGGCGCTGCTTGCTGGGAGCCCACAGACCCTGCGGGGCTGCAGAACCGGCCTGCAAAATCATCCTGCAAAACCATCCCCTTGAAGGGCAGCAAGGGGCGAGCACGCGTCCTGGGAACGCTGGCGAACAGGAGCCCGCCGGCAAGCACCGCGCACGCTCCGAACCTGCCGCCCCGGGACGCGTGCCGGGCAGGATGCGCTGCTGCCTGCCCCGTCCCGCACGCAGCCCCTGCTACAGGAACCTTCCTATCGCCGCGTGCCCTTGGGCAAGGGAGATACAAGCACGTGGGTTCGGTGAAGGAAACAGGAGGGAAGTCTCGGTGCCGCTGTCCAGCCTTGCTGCTTCGCCTGTGCGTCTGCGAGGCCGGTGCAAGGGCCGCCTGGTCCAGGGGCCTGAGAGCCCCAGGCACGAAGGTTTCCGTGGTCCCGTCTGCTACAGCTGCAACAAGTGCGTTTGCAACGGGCTGGTGCTGCAGCCTCTTAATTACATTTTTGTTTGGCAGTAAAAGAAACAAATCAGAGGCGTAAAGCAGCACGTAACGCAGGAGGCATCGTCATCGTTTCCTTTACTGTTTTTTCCCTTCTTTATCAGCCTCCGCTGTGCTCTTTAGGAAGTTTATTTCCCCCCGGAACAATCTCCTGCCTGTAAACGAGAGAGGTGGGGATGACGACAGCGAGAGGGAGAGCGCGATATAGAATTCCTGCGATGCAAAGCGTGCACCATTAAAAGCGACACGTTGTTCAGCTCCCCTTGCCGGCCCCTTCGTGTAACGGGGGGCTCCAGCGGGCTCCCCTTGCCCCGGCAACTCCCCTCCCAAGGGGCTATAAAGATGCCGGGGCGGGAAATGATCAACTTTGCTGCTCCTCCTGTGTTTTGGGGGCTGGTGGAGGGAGTTGGGCTCTTTGGGGCTCAGGCTACGGCTGTTCCTGCATTTTACAGCATTGATGCTGATTTATCACCCGCTTTTATAGCAGCCGTAAACCAGCCCCAAAGCAGAGCAATAAAGTAACCAGAGGAACGTTTCTCCCTTCCCACCCAACTTGCCTGGATGCAGCAGCGCCTGAGCCCCGACGGATGTGGCTCATGTTGCCCTGACATGAGGGCCCCCATAGACGGCAAGGCCGGAATGCTGCCCCTTCCCAAATGGTGCCATGAGTCAGGATGCCGGGCCACAACTCGGGAAGACATCCCGGCCTTAATCCCCTTCCCTATTATAGACTTCTGCATGACCTCGCCTTGGTCGCATTGACCCAGAGCTCCAAACGTGTTGAGATACTGAATTCCCTGGGGCTCAGAGGCGGATGCTAAGTGCTGTTATTGATCCGGCCTCTCCGTGCCTCGCTTCCCTGCTCCGGCGCCTGCAGAGAGGGATGCAGAGAGTCTCTCTGTGCAACGCTGGTCGTGCGGGGACCGGTCTCCCTTAGGGATTTGGAAGTGATGCCCCCAAAGTAATAAAAGCACTTTAATGTATATACGTACAAATGTAATTGCAAATGTAAGAATGGTAGGATGCTGATGACACCTGATCCCTACAGTGGAAGTGCGGATTTGCGTTGCCCAGCTGGCTGAGACCCTGGCCCTGCAGGAGGATCCCTGGTGATCCCTGAAAACCTCTTTCTGAGCCAGATCGAGGAGATTTTGGGACTCAGGCTGTGCAAGTCCCTTTTCCCAGCTGTTTTCTCTTGCCAAAGGAAGCAGCCTTATTGCTCCCTGCTTGCAGCAGCGCCCGAGGACAGAGCCCCGGCGGCCGAGGGTAACGTAGGGCAGCCCCGCGCAGGCCGCAGGGCGGCCGTGACCCAGGAGCCGCCGGAGCGGCCGGGGCTCCCGGCTCCGTCCCGCGGTAACGCAGCGCGGGGTTTGCGAATCCGCCGTCTCGCTGCAGGAGCTGCTGTTAGCTCCTTGAATCATTAAATAATAGCAATAACCGCGACACCCAAACCGGTTCCCAGTTCCTGGCCCCACAGGGAGCTATGAAGTCAGGTTGATGCACAATTGTCCGCAACAGGGAGGGGGGATCTGCTTTGGGGGGTCCTTTCCTTCTTTTTGCGTTCTTTTAGGAAGGGGGTGTCAAAACGTCGAGCTAGCAGACACTTCCCAGGCAGCAAAGAGCCTCGGCCCCGGACCTGGAGGGATCCGTGCCGGTCGGGAAGGTGACCACAGCTGGGACAGCTCATCCCGACTGGTGCTCCAGGTGCAGGGCATGAAGCCTGGATCCCACGGTGCTGGATGGGCTTCAGCTGGGGGGAATCCAGCCTGGGAAAAGGGCCTGTAGCAGCAGCCCTGGGTTTCCAGGAGGGCTGGGAAGGGAGCACCGTGGTGGCAGAGAGTGAGGTCAGTGTGATATTCCACAGTTTCTTTGGGTTGTTCTTCCTGCTGGCAATTCCCTGATAAGCTGATGTTGCGCCCGGGGGATAGGAGGGTGTTGTGAGGCTCTGTACTGGCTACAGGCAGAAAATCATCCCCACGTTGGAGCTGCTCCTCCAGCAAGAGAAGTTTTTAACGCCTTGTGTTAAGGAAACAGGTTTGGAGTGACTTCCAGCGCAAGAAAATCGCGCGCACTGCCGGAGCAGCAGAGGACACTAAGTTAGCGCCACCTCGGCTAAAATCCCCCCCGTTAAAGCCCGGGTCGGGCCGTACCCGTGCGCCGAGGGCAGCGTCCTGAGAGGCCCCCGTGCAGCGAGCGGTGCCGAGCACGGCGGCAGCGGAGGGTGCGCGGCCAGTTCCCGGGGCAATTCCTGCGTCCGCCCTCTTCCCAACGCGCATTAACTTCCACGCGTTCCCAAAACCACGGCTGCCTCCAAGGAGCTGCTGTCCCAGTTGTGCGTGTCCCCTTGCACCCGGAGCCGGGTGACACTAATGTCCCCTCTGGACCTCCGTCCTCTCCCTACTTGGAATAAGAAGCAATTAAGTGACTTGGACTTAACCAGGGACTTTCCAGCGAGGCCTCTCTTTGCCCATCGGTTTACGTTACAAAGCATTTAAGCGAGACTAACATTAAGCATGTGTTCCCATTAAGGATCTGCCTAAATGCTCTGCTGAACGGGGGCCAGCGCGCCAGAACATCACCCATTTGGTTTGGGCACACGGGCAGGGATTTTTATGTTATTGAAGGCCTGCCAATTAAATCAGGTCACTCCAATCTCTCCCGCGCTCCAGCTCTCGGGAGCCTGCGCGGCCGTTTTCCATCTCCACGCTCCAGCCCCCCAGGCAAATGCTCTGGGAAGGAGCCAAATCTGCGGCACGGAGCAGGGATGCAATGCCGCGTGTGGAGCATCCCAGTGGCTTTGCTGCCGGATGGCGGGCACTGGGAAAAGCCATTCCTGTGGAAAAGTGAGAGGAGGTCTGGGCCACGCGGCACAAGGTGGGATTCACCCCCACATTTGGGCCGGGTCCACAAAGTACCTGGAGCCCATCCAGGTCTCCGTGCAACTCCTGGATCTTGATGTTCCAGACCTTTGGAATTGCTCAAAACCCCCAGCTGGGCTTTAGGATGCATATAGATATTCTTTTTAATTGTGACTGAATTTTGACTTGAAAAATAGGCCTGGCTGCAGCCCTGCCCTGTGCCAGGCTCCACGCTAGCAGAAACCTGCCCTTCTCCTGCCAGCCCTTCCTTGCAAACCCGGGAGCCGCTTCTTGCCAGCGTGGGGCATGTGGGGGGCCAGGGCTCAGCAAGTGTCCCCCCCCGCTGTGCCTCTGTCCCTTGCCCTGCAACAGGCACCGCTGGCAGGAGGCCAGGGCCGCTCTCTCCATCCACGGCCCAGCAGAGCCCCAAGCAACTTGGGGGCCACCAGGGCTCTGCATCCCCCCCGGGGCCTGGCACGGGTCCCTTCCACGCTGGAGTGTCGAGGACATCCCAGAGGCAGGAGCGCCCGGACGCCAGTGCCGCAGCAGGAGCAGGAGGAGCCACGGGTGCTCCGGGCTCGGATCCTCCGGAGAGGCTGCAGCGGAGGCCGGCCGGGCGCGGGGCCTGACCGAGGGCGACGGCGCCGCGGCCGCTCCGGAGCGGCGGGAGTTAAAGCGGCGCGGGCGGCGGGAGCCGGTTCAGGTGGGTGGCACGTCCTGGCGACGGCAGCGAGGAGGAGGAAGAGCG
>VZSV01000143.1:251418-262462 GCA_013398735.1 Nothocercus julius
CGGGGCCGGTGGCGGGGGGGCCCCGCGCGTTGCCGCCCGCGGTTGATGCTCCGCGCTCCTTTTTGGGGGGGTTCCCCTTCCTTTGGGAGCGCCGCTCTCGTCGGTGCGGGTGGCAAACGGCGCGTTGAAAAATAACGGGCAGCTGCGGGCGGGAGGCGCCTGCAGCACCGGCGCTGGGAGGGTGCGCGGGGGGCTGCCGCGCTGCGGGCAGTGGAGCTGGGTAACCCCTCTGGAAGCCCCCGGACGGGGCAGATCCTCACCCGGGCCCTGGTGCAACGGGGGGAGACGGGGCCGAACCCCAGCGCCGCGGGGTTGCGGGGGTCTCGCTGAAACCGAGGCGGGCGCGACGTGGCCGGCAGCGACGTTTCGGGTGCGTTAACCCACGGGTGCCAGGGCCCGGAGCAGCTGCCAGGCATCTGGCTGGGATTGCAGCTGGGATGCTCAGCACAGGCACCGGAGCTGCTCCCGGTCCCCTTGCACCTGGAGCAAGGAGGTGCTGGCAGCGGGCACAGGGAAGGCAGGCGGGGATGGATCGTCGGGAAGCTGGCAGGGCTTTGGGCTGGGACAGCAGCCCTGTCAGCTCCCTGCACCAGAAACCAGGGTGGCATTTGAGGGATCTCTGCTGTTTGCAGCTTTATCCCCAGCAAAGGGGTTTGGGAGCTCCTGGCAGGATGGGAAGGGGACGGAGACCTCCGTTCCCTGGGGGCTTGTCCTGGTGGTGCTGGAGGAGAGCAGGGTGCTGCAGGTTGGGTGCTGCACGTCAGGAAAAGGCCCTTTGGAGCAGTGCTCCCAGGGAGGGGTTTGCTGGAAGCCGTGGGGAGAGTAGGAGCCACGGGGAGGACGTGGGTCCCTGATCCGGGATATGTTCGGCAGGGACCGGGCGGTGCTCACTGCCCATATTCCACCCCTGCCCAGGTCACGGTGGCAGCACTGGAGCAGGATGCGATTCCTGCCCTGGGGCTGGGTGTGGGAGGCAGGTTTTCCTCCAGCCTCCTCCGGAGAGGGGTGATGTGGCCAGCGCAGCGCAAGATACCCAAGCGTTGCCTGCTCCAGGGCTTATCCTCTCGGGGGTTTCCATCAGGATTTGGCACCTGTTCCCCATGCCCTGGGGATGCTCCCGCTCCGGCCTCGTTGCTTTGGGCTCTGCACTGCGCTGCAAAGCCCGGGCTGCTCCTGGCCACGAAAGCCAAGGAAGGGGGAATTATGGATACCTCTGTGCGGGAAAGAGCTGCCTTTTATGTTCTTGCAGTGGATGGCAAATGGCAAAGCATGGAATTAGATGAGTTTAAAGCAGGAAGAGCTTTTGTAGCCGCTTGGAAGTCCGGGACCTCACTGTCCTGCCCAGCTCCCCATCTGCTCTCCGGCTCCTCCGGCCCTGATGGACCAGGGGCCCTAATGGACCAGGGACGGCAGCGTAGAAGCCTGAAGCTGCTCCAGGGCATCGGTCACTTTGTAGGCTGTGAAATGTATGTGCGGCTCTGGAGGCTGCTGCTGGGCTGCACAGTTTTGCAATAAATATATTTATAGTGGGTTTTGCAAAAGGCCGTTCTGCTGGGCGGCTTTTAGGAAGGCAGTAAAAGGGTGAGGAAACTGCTCCAGTTGCACCTTGGAGCATCGCAGGCCTCGGGCTGGCAGGGGACAGGGGGGCAGCTGGGGACTCCTGTGCCACCGAGTGTGGTCCGGAGGGGACCCGGGGACCCCTTGAGGCGTCGCAGCCGCCCGCGAGCTGTTTGCAAACACAGAAGCAGAACAGGAATTATGCATGACTCTGTTTGGCGAGTAATTGTGAATAACAAATAAATATGGGAAAATTGGGATCCGTTCCCAGGCGCTTCACAAAGAGCTTAATTGGGACTTAAGTGGAGCTGAAGTCTTGTGCTGGCTCCCGGCACTGGGGGGGCTTTTCAGCCAGACGGGGAAAAGAGACAAACTTAGTCAGTGAATTAGGGTGATAAGTTATTCCCTGACTAGGAATGAGTGCCAGTTCCCTCCTCCGTGGCCTGTAAATCCTCCAGTATCCTCTGACCCGCTGGCTGCTCCGAATCCAGAGGGGTTTGGGTGATGCTCCTCAGGTCTCTCCTGCCGGGGAGTCCCCGGGTCCCAGGGCACCCACCAGGCCCCGGAGCGATGGCCGCGTCACCCCGGAGCCCTGCGCGCCCGTTGTTATGGCAACCGGACGTTTTCCTTGTGATTCCTAACGCCTCTTGGCGTTTGTGGAGCTCCCCGCTTTCGGGGGCTGCAGATCCGCCTGGCTCCCCCCTTTGCAGACCTGTTGCCGAGGGCCAGCCCAGGCTGAGGCTGCTGCTCCCACCTCCCTCCTTCCCAGAGGATGGAAGCGGCTGGAATCTGCAGTCCAGCCCTTTGCCAGAGGCAAACTGCAGCCAGGAGAGGCCAGCGGGAACCACTGGGGTCGGTGCTGACCCTGTCCCAGCCCAAAGTCCAGCGCAGGGGTCGGTGCCCGCCGCAGTCCCTGCAACGTGGGCGCTGGCGGATGTTCCCTGACTGGGAAATGTTTCCCACAACCGACCTCCCTGGAGAAATAACAGAAATGTCCCATGGCAGTTCGGATTTTAACTACGCTCAGGAATTCTTTCCTGTTCCCAAGCTTTGTTTAATAACCTGCTCCTCCCCCAGGCACCCCTCCCTCCGCGAGACTTTGAGGAGCCTGGATTGATCCCAGCGAGGGACTCACGTCCCAGTGCGGTGGTGGAGGAACGTTTCTTCCCAAAATAGCCCTGGGTGGGAGGAGGCATCACTGCCTCCCGGGAGGGAAAGGTGGGATCCCCCGGCTGTTCCGGGCTCCCGGCACGCTGCTCCGTGGGATGCACCTGAGAGCACCGAGCAGCCCCCGGCATTGGCAGCGGTGCCAGCTCCGTCATCTCTATCTCTTTCCAAGTCCGTAGCTCGGATTTGCCTCCCAACCCGCCGGGAAGCAGCACTCGGCAGCCCTGGGCATTGCTGGGAGCCTCCTTCCCTGGCTCCACTGCAGGGTGCCTCCTTGCTTCCTTGATTCCCTTGCGTCCAAGCCGCTCGTCAGCAGGAAGCAGGGCCCGAGCCCTTTGGGTGATGCTGGGGCTGCTGGAGCAGGGACCACGAGGAGCCGGGAGCCGCCGGGACGGGCGGACAGTGTCCTCTGCTCCTCAGCATCCTCGGAGAGGGAGCCGCAATCGGGCGCTGCAGCGTGTCTGCTTGGCTAGAGGGATGGAGAGGTGAATGGAGGAGAGGAAACGGCGTCCGGCTGCCCTGCTGCGTGCCGGGGCCCGCGCGGCGATCGGCGCCTTCCCACCTGGGAGCGCGGGCCGTTCATCCCGCTCCGCGCACGGATGGGCTGCCGAGGCGAGCGCGGCGCCGGCCGCACATGGCAATTGTCATCTCGCTTCTGATTTTAATTTGCCCTAACGAAGGCTAAAGAGGTTTCCTGGCGCCACTCCTCCTGCTGCCGCCCGGCCTCCCCGTGCCCCGGGGATGGCGGAACCACCGATTCCTACGGTGGATTTTCCTTTGCAGATATCCCGAGCCCGTAAGAGTTTTTTTTGAGGAAGTGGCCGCCCGTGCGTCCCGCTCTGTCCCTGGTGCCTGTCCTGGGGTGCACGTCCGGCCTCGTGCCTGGCCTCCCTACCGCGCTTCGTGTCCGTGCCCTGGGGAGGGCTGCGGAAGAGGCATTAGAAAGGTAAATCCCTTGATTTTTAATTCCCCAAGATTAGGAGGATGTAAATCTTAGCATGTCATTTCCACAGTAGGTTTTTACTTGAAAATGGCCCTTTGAATTTCCTTTCTTTGTCTTCTTCTCTTACTAGACATATATGTGTGCACAAACATGCATCCAGCAGCTGCTTTATGGTTTGCAGCCCTTTTAAACCCGTAGTGACATTCTGAAACTTCCTCCAAAAGCAGTTCCTCCCGCTTTCTTTGACGTGGATGGATGAATATCCCCTCAGAGCTCAGTCATGCAAGTAGCATCTTCCATGGCTTTTTTTTTTTAATAAAAAAAAAATCCCAATATTTTGTCCTAAGTAGATCTGGAGGAATCTCTCCCTGCCCATCCCTGCCTGCTGCACTGGTGCTGCTCCCTCTGCTCCTGCGTCCCGGGGATATACCGGATCTGCAGGAAGGGTTCGGGCTGTTCCTGTGTCTTAGCAAAGTTTGGCTTCTGCAGGGAAGATTGGAGCACTTCCCTCCAGCCCTGCACCCGTCTGTCCTCCCGCATCTCTCCCAGCCGAGCACCAAATTGTCCTGTTGCCGCTGGGGACTCTTTAAAACCAGTGGGACAAAGGTGGGGAGTGTTTTCCTTTTTTTTTCTCCCTGCTGCTAACCAGATTATTATTATTATTTATTATTATTGTATTTTAGACCCTTTTTGAATGACAACTCTATCAAAACAGCTCATTTGGAAATGTCAGGTCCATTCTTGATAAGTCATCAGTCACCCTGATTGGTGCTGACAGACGCCCTGCAACAGGGCTGCGGTATCTAATATACTGCGCTGCAGTCTTTTGTAATATCACATTATTTTATTTATTCAGCATGGCATGAAATCTCTCCTTCAGGAGAGGGGAAGGGAAAAGTATTAACTCTTCCAGTGATCCTTCCCTTTCCGGAGAGCCCGTGCCGAAGCCGGTGGGAACCTGGCTCAGGTGGAGAGGGAATGTGGGTTTACACCTGGAAAAGCCACGGCAGCCCAAGTGGTTATTGCTGTGGCTGGATCTCCCTGAGCCTGGGAAAAACCCACATTCCTAAATAATCCCGAGGTCCTTGGTCCGCGTGCCCCTTTGCTCGGGCAGGGTGAAGATCTGCCAATGGGTGGGCGCGGGATGAGGAGCCGGGCCGGCCTCAACGAGCGGGTCCATCCCGGAGCCGCCTCCCGGCATCGGCTCCGCCGCGTCGGCAGCGTTCGCTCGCGCTCCTTGAAGCCTCTGCCAAGCGCCTGACGTGTGAAATATCCTTTTTATTAGCTGCAATTGATGGGGCCGCCTGGGACTCGGGGCTGCTCCGCTCCTGGCGGAGGCTCTCCCGGCTCCCCTTGCTCGTCCTGCCGCGACCGCGCTGCCCGCGCCGGGGCTGCTCCTCGTCCCCCAGGGCAGCAGCGGCCGCCCGGTGCTCCGGGGCCGGGCTGCATCCCTGGGGAGCGTCGTGCCGTGGTCCTGCCCCACGGCAGCGCCGCCGGCCCCGGCTCCGCGCGAGCGCCCCAGGGAAACCCGCAGGTGCTCTTGGGAATTATTTAGGGGAGCAGGACGGAGGCGGCTCCCTACGGGGCTGGGCGGGTTGTCCCTGGCACGTGGTGCCCTTGCGGGGATGGAGCCGGGTTGCCGCCGGATCCCGGCACCTCCGGCCAGGCTGTGCCGCAGGCAGCGCGCGCGACGCTGCCCGGGGTGCGCGGAGCTCGTTGGGGGGCTCGGCGCCGGTAACGTCGAGCCGCAAACCAGCGCCGCGGGTACCTTGTGCCCGTTCGCAGTGGGGATTTTTCATCTCTGGCCTCCACGCCGGCACCCGGTTCTGTTTGTTTGCATTTCAAAGCAGGGGAAGGACAAGCAGGAGCCTCCTCGTGCCCCGCGACCCAGACGGCGCAGGCGCCGCACTGCATAACACGCTGGAATTTAATAACAATAATAATAATAATAATAAAAAAAAAAAGCGCCTCGAACAGACAAAGTTTTTCCTTTGCCAGCTGCTTAATTAAATTGCCTAATGCTGTTTGCGATCGCAGCACAAACTCCTGTGTTTAAAGAGCAGCGCGTTGCCATGGCACTCGCGCGGCGCCCGGCGCGCGCTCCGGCGAGGAATACAGATGAGGAGGCCCGCGCCGCGCGGGGGCACGTTGCCACGAGACGGGCGAGAGCCGCCGCCGCCTCGGCGGGGGGTTCTGCTTCCTTTATTATTTTTTTTTTCCTTAATATTTATTTATTTGCACCAAGGCTTAAAAGCCTCGCTCCGAACAGCCGCTTTGCCAGCCCAGAGCCCCCGAGCTGCTCGTTCGCCGAATATTCGGAGAGGAGGGAGGCTGGGGCCTTCGGGTGCTTTTGGCCTCGAGGGAGGCTGGGAGGCCTGGCGGGTAACCCGCGGGCTGGGAAACCCCCTTTTGGTGGCAGAGCTGCCCCTTGACGGGGATCTTTGTGCTTCCCGGCGCCCAAGGAGCGGCCGCTCCGCCGCATCCCTGCCCCAATGAGCCCCAGAGCGCGGCTTGACCTCCGCGGCTCCTCCGAGATTTAGTAAGTCACGTATTGTATGCTAAGCAGGAGATCATTAGAAACATTCATTCCAGATTAACAGCTATCTAATAGACCCCGTAGAGCACGGAGCTCCGTCAGCGGCAGACCCGGAGCGCGGGCGCTTTAACCAGCCCTCGGGATGCGGCAGGGAAAAGCCAAGATCCGCACGGCGTTCCCTGCCAGGCGGAGACGCGGAATAGGAGCATTTTGCACCGTATCTTAAGGGGTTTGCAAGCAACGGAGCTGGTGTCCTATATAACTGCCGATGGCTGTGCCGCTATCGAGCACTGTAAAAGCGCTTGTTTTTACATGGATTAAATGGGAAGAAGCGGCTCCAGCGCCGGGGAGGCAGAGGGAAGGGAGGCCGGCCTCCGCTTTGCGCTCCGCGACGCGGGGCGGAGGGAGAGCGGCCGCCGGCGCGAGCGCTGAGACCCAGGCGCCTTCCACGCGCTGATTTATCTCCCGCCTCGCCCGGCAAACTTGCTGATGAAAAGGCTCTTCCCTTCTCTGTGCCTCATCAATCCTCATCCTCGGTGCTTTTCCCGCTCCCTCCCTGGCTCCTGCCTGCTCTCGTGCATCCGCTCGGCCCCTTTCCTGCTCGGCCCTGCCCTTCCCTCCTGCTCCGTCCATCTCCGCCCCGGCCGCGTTCTCCGTTGGCATCTCTGCTCCTCTCTCCTCCTGCTCTCAGCTCTGCCCCTTCCCCGTTTTGTCTCTGGGCTGCCTCCTAATCGTCCCCTCCGTCACCGATTCCCAGCTGCGTCCCCTGTGCCCGATGGGGATGGATGGACGGAGAGGGGCGCGACGGACGCACCGCAGGGTCGGGTCACGTTCAGGAGGGGATGAGCCCAGTTGAGCTTCACCCGGTGCTTTCCGGCCTCGCCACCTTTGCCAGGTATCCGCACAGCCCCATTCCAGGTGCAAATAATCCCATTTTGCTCCTAGCAACATTCCCGAGGGAAACGGGGCTCCCGCAGCCCCCTTAGTCCCAGCACCGGCACTCAGGGTCCGGGAGGAGCCTTCACCTACGTTTTTGGCAAGCGGAGCACTAAAAACGGGCCATGCGACGCAGCCGGTTACGGGACGCTGGGCGGGATGGGGCCGCAGGCGGCCACGGAACGGCCCCTTTTGCTCATCTGAGGCCATGACGTCTGGGGTTTAGGAGCCAGGGTTTCCAAAAAACCACATTTTTATATAGTGCTACAAGCCTGGCGCGGCGTGCTCTCGCATGCACGGCTCTCCGCGGCCGTCAGGGCTGCAAGCCGGGCCCGCGCCGAACAAGAAGCCTGTAAAGATATCACCAGGAAGCAGAGTAGTGAGTCTGTCCTATAAAAATGGACTTAGAGCCAAGGTCCTTTCTCTGGACCCTTTTTTTTTTCCCCACAGTCTTATGAAAATAGAAAAACTATTCCTCCATATTGTTTTTTTAAGGAGAGAAGATTCTATAATATTTTAATGGTTGGGGAGATTTATAGCCACAGAAGTGCCTGTGCACTTAAAAAGAAAGATGAGGGTCCATCAGAAGGATGCAGAAATCAATAGATGCTTGCTCTGCTTTAGTGCTGCTTCGCTGGGAGACGCTGTAAAAGCCAATGCCCGCGCAGCGGGGCAGGAGGGGACACGCGTGGCATCAATTCTGCCGCAAGGCAGCACTCAGTGCCCAGCAAACTTTGCTTGAAGCCTCTACGGGCAGAGCAGGAGGGTGACGAAACGCAGGGGCTTGGAGGCAAACTTCCCTTTTCCAGGTCGCGCCGCTCCTGCTGCGGGAGGGTCTTCTGCGGAGGACGGAGGGCGCTGGGGCTGCGCGGGTTGCGTCGCGCGGGGAGAAGGGCCCTAGCAGATCCGAGGTGCTCGGACGTTGCCTCCGGAGGGACCCTGCGGCGGCCCCGGGCGCCCAGGGCAGCGGCTCCCGGCAGCCTCCGTGCAGCCAAGAGCCAGGCCAGCCTTGTGCCCGGCGCGGAGGGGGTTAACTGGGGCTGCTCCTTCACCGAGCGAGGGCTGATGAGCCCAATTAAGGTTTATTGCTCCCAGGCCCCTGCTCTCCTCGGCTTTAAAAGCCGCTGCCGGGCAGGGCTGGGGGGAGGCAGGGGGTGGTTGCTCTCTGTTGGGTTTCTGCTCTTTTTGCTGCTTCTCCCGAGATGAGGGCTGGGTAGGGACCCTGGAGGGAAGGGAGGGACTTCTGTTCTGCCCCTAAAAAACTGCTTTTGCTGCTCGGCAGGAGCTCCCCAGGCCGCCCCCTGGCCCAGGGCTGTTCTACAGCCTGAGATCTGCGTTCGCCCTCCGGCCGGCGAAGGGGGGACGTTCAGATCCTTCCCGCAGGAAGGATCTGCCCTTAGCCGCGGAAGAGGCCGGCGGCGGCCGCAGCGACCGGGCGCCGTATCAGCAACTGAGAGTCTGTGTGCGGGAGGGAGCAGCAGAGCCGGCCTGGGGGGTTGCAAAGGGCGGATTCGAAGGGCAATGAGCTCTGGTTTCCTTTACAGGTTGGCACGGAGGAACAGGAGATGGAGCTGTGCGGGGCCGCGGAGGGGCTGCTCCCTGCCCAAAGCAGGCGGGAGCTGCAGCCTTCGCCGGGCTCTCCTCCCCGGGCGCTCGCGCGCGGGGTCTCCTCTAACCCGCCTTCTTCTCTGGCCACTTTCAGGAACGACCTTGAGGAGCAGCCTGAAAAAATGCAGCGAAGTGCAAAAATGAATCGCTTGGGGAGGAAAAAACGGAGAAATTCTGATTAAAGGAGCGACCAGCAGCCGCCGTCTGCCGCGTTATGACTCCTTGGGCCAGGCGGGGCAGCCGTCGGCGGGAGCCGTAGCGCAGCCGGCGCCGGGTGCAGGGGGTCGCGTGGGCCGTCTCTCCCCGCCGAGGCCGTTTCCAGCCCGCCCGATGCCCTGACCCCTGCGAGCCCCCCCTGCCTGCGGGGAAGCCGCTCCGTCCCCATGAAGATGAGAGGCTTCCAAACCGGCTTGTTCCTCCTGTGCGCGGCGGCCGCCGCCGCCAGCCCCGTGGTGCCCTGGAAGGTGGGGTGCCCGCGGCGCTGCGTGTGCCAGCTGCGGCCCTGGTACTCGCCCCGCTCCGTGTACCGCGAGGCCGCCACCGTGGACTGCAACGACCTGCTCCTCTCCGCCGTGCCCCAGAACCTGCCGCCGGGGACGCACACCCTGCTGCTGCAGAGCAACAGCATCGCCCGGCTCGAGCAGGGCGAGCTGGGCTATCTCGGCAACCTGGCCGAGCTGGACCTGTCGCAGAACAGCTTCTCCGCCGTGCGGGACCTGGGGCTGGCGCGCATGCCGCGGCTGCTCAGCCTGCACCTGGAGGAGAACCAGCTGGCCGAGCTGCCCGGCAGCAGCTTCGCCGGGCTGGGCAGCCTGCAGGAGCTCTACCTGAACCACAACCAGCTGCGCCGCATCTCCCCCCGCGCCTTCTCCGGCCTCGGCAGCCTCCTGCGCCTCCACCTCAACTCCAACCTGCTCACCACCGTTGACAGCCGCTGGTTCCAGATGCTTCCCAACCTTGAGATCCTCATGATCGGAGGCAACAAGGTGGATGCTATCTCGGATATGAATTTCAGGCCCCTGTCGAACCTGCGGAGCTTGGTCCTGGCCGGGATGAACCTGCGGGAGATCTCGGACTACGCGCTGGAGGGGCTGCGGAGCCTGGAGAGCCTTTCTCTCTATGACAACAGGCTCGTGGATGTCCCCAAGCGGGCGCTGCAGCAAGTTCCTGGCCTCAAGTTCCTGGATTTGAACAAAAACCCTCTGCAGAGGGTCAAGCAAAGTGACTTCATGAACATGCTGCACCTCAAGGAGCTGGGGCTGAACAACATGGAGGAGCTGGTTTCCATAGACAAGCTTGCCTTGATCAACCTCCCCGAGCTGACCAAGCTGGACATGACCAACAACCCCAAGCTCTCCTTCATCCACCCCGGCGCTTTCCACCACCTTCCTCAGATGGAAACCCTCATGCTCAACAACAACGCCCTAAGTGCCTTGCATAAGCAGACGGTGGAGTCCCTGCCCAAGCTGCAGGAGATCAGCATCCACAGCAACCCCATCCGCTGCGACTGCGTCATCCGCTGGGTCAACAGCAGCGACAACCGCGTCCGCTTCATCGAGCCCCAGTCCACGCTGTGCGCGGAGCCCCCGGAGCTGGAGAGGCGCCACATCCGAGACGTCCCGTTCCGGGAGATGACGGACCGCTGCCTCCCGCTCATCTCCGCCAAGAGCTTCCCCTCGCACCTCGAGGTCGCCGAGGGCGCCAACGTCTCCTTCCACTGCCGAGCGCTGGCGGAGCCGGAGCCGGAGATCTACTGGGTCACCCCTTGGGGCGTGAAGCTGGCGGCCTCGGCGGAGGACGGGCGCTGCCGCGTGCACCCCGAGGGGACGCTGGAGATCCGCGGGGTCTCGCCGCGGGAGGCCGGCCTCTACGCCTGCGTGGCGCACAACCTCCTCGGCGCCGACACCAAGCGCGTCAGCGTGACGCTCAACAGCTCCTTCCCGCCGAGCGAGGCCGGCCTGGAGCTCGTGGTGCTGGAGGTCCAGGCCTACGGCGTCCTGCTCGCCTGGAAGCCGCATCCCAA
The DNA here is from genome assembly GCA_013398735.1 of Nothocercus julius. Classification (NCBI taxonomy): domain Eukaryota; kingdom Metazoa; phylum Chordata; class Aves; order Tinamiformes; family Tinamidae; genus Nothocercus; species Nothocercus julius. Next base: position 262,189 of record VZSV01000143.1, read on the forward strand.
CACCGTCTCGTCGAACCTCACGTGGGCCAGCCTCGCGCCGAGCTCCGACCGGGACGCGACCAACGCCGCCCGGATCCCCGCGGGCACCCACGCGTACAACATCACGCGGCTGCACCAGGACACCGAGTACTGGGCCTGCCTGCACGTGGCCTTCGCAGACTCGCGGGCCAAGGTGGCCTGCGTGAGCGCCAGGACTAAGGAGGCCGCCGGCGGCCGCGCGCTCCCGGGGGGCCGGCAGGGCCTCCTCGCCCTGCTGCTCTGCGCCCTGCTGCTC
>VZSV01000143.1:263197-287861 GCA_013398735.1 Nothocercus julius
CCTTCTCAAAGCGCCCGGCGGGATTTGGGTCGTCGGGAGCGCCCGGGGCCCGCGGGAAGAGCTGGTGGTTTCTCGTGCGAATGGCGCCCGGCTTTGATCTTCCCCGAGCCTCCCTAAATCTTGAGCGGTGTCTTGTAAATCTTTAATTACAAGAAAAATGCAACCTTACCCGTGAACACACAAACCGCGTTGATAAATATTTAAAATTGCCACAGCGACGGATCTGAGGGGATTAAGAAAAGATATATTGGAGTGACAGTTATTAAACACTAAATCCCAGTAAATGTTACAGAGAGGATAAATAATGCAGGTCCCCGACAGCCATTCGGCTGCTGACAAACGGGAGAAGCACCCGCCTCGGGGGTGGAAAATGGGGAAAACAAGAGGAAAACAAGGAAAACAGGGGCTGGAGCCTTTTCTTATGGGCAGCGCCGGCTCCGTGTGGCCTGCGATTCCTGCGCTTTCCGGGATACCCACGTTTACCTGCCCTCGGGGGCCCCATCTCCCTGTCCTTCCAAGGCCACCTCCTTGGATCCTTCCTGGCCACCTCGTCTTGTTCTGCGTCTCCTGCTCGTCCCCCTCTGCCTCCCGCCCCCGACTTTGCTTTAAGTTTTGAGGTCGCTCGCTGGGTTTCCATTATTGAATTCCCAGCTAGCGTTAAAGATTTGTTCATTCGCTAAAGGTAACTGGCAGGAAGTTAATTAGTCCTAATGGCCCAGGCTTCGCTCAGGTGGAGGAAAGATGCTCTAGGTGCGAACGACGCCGGGAGCCTTCCCAAGGAGCCCCAAAAAGTGCGCTATAAAATGCAAGAGCCTTACAGGAGGGTGATGGAAGTCCCCCGTTTCTGCATGTTTTGCTGCACTCCAAGCCCTGCCGCTGCTCCGACGACGTTTTCCCTGATTTCTGAGACCTCCGGGATGATTTTGCTTGGGTTCACGTGGAGGATTCGGGCACTCTCCCTGCTTGCCGTGAGTGGGAGCTTCACCTGCGCCCACATCCCGCGTCCCCAGCCCTGCTCGGCACCTTGGCCGGATCCCCCTTTGCTGGGCGCTCGGGGTCTCTCCTTGCGCAGACCAGCTGAGGCTCTGTGGGCGGTGGGGCTGCTCTGAGCATCTTTCAGACCTAATTTACAGCATGTTCTGCTCAACTACAGGAACGAAGCACTTGGAACCGAAGCGGGGAGGCTGCTGGCCTTGCATAAGCACCAGTGTCTGCCTCGTAAATCTTTAATTGGGAGCGGAAGGGAACTGGGAGTCTCCCCAGCACGGCGAAAGCTGTAAATATTTGATATGGATGCAGTGATTACACTAACGAGATGGAGGGAAAGCAGGGAGAAGCCAAATGAAAGTGGCACCTATAGTGACATTAAATCCAAATAAAGTCACCAAGGGGATGAATAAAACATCCCCTGCCAGCAAGGCAGGAAGGAGCTGTCCCCCCGCGCTGGGGGTGGCAGCGGGAAGGGAGCTGGGCAGGAGTCTGGGGACACCCCAGGCCCGCGGGCAGCGGGACCGGCCCGAAGGCTGGGCCTGGTGCGGCGTGGGACCCCGGGCCTGCCCAAAGCGGCTCTTGGTAGCGCAGCAGGACCCGAGTGCGACCCGCTCGATGCCCGCGGAGGGTCCTGGTGTCACGGACAGGGCACCTGTGGCTCTCCTGGTGCCACAAGTGGAGCCGGATTGTTTTCCCGCAGCTGCTTTTTATCACGAAGCAGCAGCCGCCCGCCAGGCGCCTGGGGATCGGCGAGCGCAGGGCGCGCGGGGCTCCTTTGCGGCGCTGGCAGCTCCGCGCGCTCGACCGCCGCACGGGCCAGGGACCGTCCGCGGCGGGCGCAGGGCGGATGAATCCCAGCCTTGGATTTGCATCCCCGCGTGCGATCCGTGTGCGCGAGCGCTACGGGCTCGCAGTGCGCAGCCCCAGGGCGAGGGAGGATCCGCAGGGGAGGCCAAGCGCAGGGGGAGGCCAGGTGTGGGGGGAGGCTGGGCGCGCAGGGAGGTCGGGTGCGTGGAGGCTGAGCATGCGGAGGTCGAGCGCACGGGGGGAGCCCAGGCACGGGGGGAGGCTGGACGCGCGGGGAGGCCGAGCACGTGGAGGCCGAGCACGTGGAGGCTGAACGCACGCGTGGAGGCCGAGCACGCGGAGGCTGAATGCGCGCGGGGAGGCCGAGCGCGCAGCCCGGCGCTGCGGCGGCCGCCGGGTGCCCTCTAGCGAGCGGCCTGGCCGGGGACACCGCAGGGCTCCCACGCGGCTGTTCCCAGAAAAGCCGGGAGGGACCAGCACCGCTGTGCGTCAGCACAAGCGCATCCCGCAGCAGCTGCCGCCCCGACGCTCGGGGAACCTCTGGTGGCTACAGCCGGGGTTGGGAATGGGGCTGGGGAATTGCTCCTGCTTAAAGCAACCCACCAACGCGTTTTTTTCCAGGAGATGAAGCCGATGCCGGTCCCTGCCGCCATCCTCGCTGGCTTCTGCAGACACAGGGGTTTGTGCCACAAGCGCCCGCCCGGCACGAAGCAGCCGCGTCCGGGGAGGGATGAGGTCCCCCCTCCCCAAAAGCGTAAATACAGAAAGAGCAGAGGCCAATTAACTGGTAACAGGTCTTTACTTAAAGTTTTCCCCGAAACGCAGTACAAATGAAAAAATAAACCTACATCATCATAGTAAACTCTTAATTTAATTCATTGGATCAGGAAACAAAACTGGGTTATCCATTCTGTGGCACCAGCCTTTATAAAATAGTGCAAACACCCAGACGTTGTCCAGCGAGCTCTGCTGCTTGCGGTTCTTGCAGCGACTGCAAGAGCACAGGCAGATGCCGGAATTTCTTCCAATGAGGCAAATACGCTGAGGAACAGCACGTGGCAGAGGAAGGGCGCAGGGAGACCCAGCCGGGGAGCTGCAGGACAGCGCTGGTTGTCTTTGCAGAGGGACCACATGTTCCTGCCTTCCTTGTGTGTCCTCTCAGATCCTCAACGGCAGCTACATCTTCTAGGAACCCAGGCCTGCGGCTGCTGCTGTTCAGCGCAGGGCCCGAGGGCCCGGGCACGAGGGCGGGCAGCGAACGCCCGTGCCCGGGCAGTAGCACCCATGCAGCGCCAGGAAAACAGGACTGTAAACTTGGGACTTCACGTCCTTACTGAAACCAGCCGCAGGCAGCAAGCGGAGGGGAAGGGGCGGCCAGTTGCGGCCGCCGAGCATCCTGCTGGGCACCTGCTCCCGCGTGCTCCCTTGCTCCGTAAGGATGCGGGCGAATTCCCATCTCCGCGGGCAGAGAGCCAAAGGAAGCCTCCCGGAGCAGAAAAGCAGCTCTCCAAACGTCACCCGGGCTCCGGGAGATCTTCCATGTCACCCCCACAGCACCTGCGGTTCCTCTCCTGAAGGACCAGCCTGGCAGGTCCTTGTCGAGGACCCCGGCCCTGTTTGCAGATGGCCGGATCACCAGGAGCACAGCCGGGACCCTGCTCTGCTCTTGCAAGAAACTGGGAGCAAAGGGAGAAGCGAGACCAGTGCCCTGGCTCCCAACGCTGCTTTTTGTCGCTTCGAGGCCTCTTTCCAAACGGGAGCCTTCCCCAAAGGCCTCCACTGGAAGCATTTGTCTCCTTCCATGGAGGGGGGATGCTCTGAGCAGGCAAAACAAGGTCCCACAGCGGCTTCGGGGACGCTCCACTTCCACGCACACACAGACAGGGACCCGCCGGCGTCTGCATCTCCTTGGAGAGCCCCGCTTTGTCCAACAGCTGCTTCCTTCCGCAAGGACAAGGACGGCGTCACTCGTGTGCATGCGGAGGGCTCGGCCACCCGCACCAGGGCTCCCATCCCACTCAAGCAGCAAAACGAACGCGTAACACGGGCTGGGGTTCACAGGGCTCCTCGTGGGAACAGCCGGCGGTCAGAAGCAATGCGTATTTTGAAGATCCGCGCTAGAGGCTCTTTTCAATTTATAAGGTGGCTTTGGCGAGGCTAAACGTAGCCCGGCAGGGAACACGTCCCAGCGGAGGAGGCGCCGAGACTTCCGAGCGGAGCGTGCGGGAGGGACGATGCCCCGGGCGCGTCCCCGAGGGCAGCGCAGAAGGGCACGGAAGCCGGAGGGACTCCGAGGAGCGGCCGCCGCTCGGGCGTCACCAGAGTGCAGGAACATCCGCACGGCTGCACGCGGCAGAGCGCTGGGATGAGCTGAGTGCCACTATTTAGGTGGGAGACACACGGTCCCCACACTGTATTTAAACACCGAAGTACAAAGCTTGCTACTTCTGGACGTAAATGGTATCACAACTTCAAGCTGAAGAGTCAAGGAATCTCATGCCAGAAGCACCACCCGCCTGGCAGCTGCAGGTGAGACTTGCGCGCATTCCCAAGGGACAGTGACCAACGTCACCAAAGGAAGCAGGGAAAGGGATAAAATCTTCTAGCCAGAGCATCAGTATCACCCATAACAGAAACAGGACAACCGCTAGGGTGTCCCTAGATCTCCTCTCATATTGCACTTAACAAAGCTGCTGCAGGGTGGCTCTAGTTCACGACGGGACAGCGAGGTGGGGTCTGCAGGGGCCTTGGGCATCTGCGACTGGCGCCCAGGCCGGCCCAGTGCTCAGCCCCTCCGCGCAACGCGACCTCGGAGCCGTCCGCGCCCCGGGGACCTGCCCTGCTGCACAGCTGCTGCCCCCGAGCGCTCCGAGCTACTTCGCTAAATCGTATCTTAAGTCTGCACTTCCTAAAAAGTGTCAGGAATTTAAAAAAAAAAAAAAAAAAAAAAAAAAAAAAAAAAAAAAAAAAAAGCAGTTCTCAATGAACTACAATTCACTCAGGTTTAGATTTAAGTACTAAAACGTCCCCCAGGCCTCCCCCCATCCAAACCCCAGCTACAACCCAGGCAGTTACCCCTACATTCACTGTCCTTACGTGGCAATAGCTTATTCCTGTACAGGAAGGAAAACGGCCCCAAACTGTTTCAGTTAAAAAGAAATACCAAGTCAGAACACGCTTGTCCTGCCCGACGGGGTTATATCGAACAAGCAATGCCAGGTTGAAGCGTGTTACCCTGAGGGCTGTCGCGTCACACGCTGTAACAAGTGAATCGGTTTTCACTTATTAATGAGAGCTGCACCTCAGGACACTAAATTTTTCAGGAATCGTTGCTGACTTCCTACCTCTGGATCTTGGTAGGATTTTGGTGCAGGTATTTAACCCTTAACTTAGTCAAACCTAAACCCTCCCAATTTTACTTTATTTTGGTCAATGCAAACAGCATACTTCTCGGTGTACCCAGATCTGAACAGTTCAGGGACGCTGCTTTTAGCAAAATGTTAAGTTCTTCCTAGCAACTGGGGAGGGGGGAAAAATCACAGGATTCAGAAGTGCATTAAGGGCTTGTTACAAAGAACCCTGCTGAGCCCAAACCTCTCAAAAGAGAAGAGACAACACAGCAAAAGTCCCTCCGTGTGCTCCAAGAGGCAACGCTGCTGAGCTTACCGAGACTAAAGTGCACCCCCTTCAGCGTAACAGCCCTTCGACCACGGCAGAAATAAGTAGATTTTTACGAGGACTTCTATGGACTATGGATAGTGCAGCAAATGCCCAGCTAACCTCTGGCTTCTAAAACACAACTGTAAATAACAGCCAACAATAATAGTCTAAGTCAACACAGAAACAATCACAACACTGTGGAAAATATAAAGTGGATTCATATTTTGGCAGCGGTAGGCAGCGGCTGCATATTGCATCTAGTCCAGGATCTTTTCAGAGAAACGACTCTGTCAGAGCAGGTTGCTGCCAAGTTTGGGGGCCTCTTTATGCAGAGCTGGCCTGGACTGGATCAGCAAAAGGTGTGCGGAAAGCACTGGAAAACTGTCTGTGTGGAAAGCACTGGAAAACTGTCTTGAGAATCATCTAGGCATGAGCAGGGAAGAGCTGCTGATTCCATGAGACTCTCAAAGTCTCATTGCCCAAATGGGGCTTCCCAGTGTGCTGGCACCACACAAACCTTCGCTGCAAGAAAGTGGGAATGACTGTCTTGAGAAAAAGGTGGTAGGCTGGAGAGGGAATTCTATATATTTTATGTACAGACCTGTCAAAATGGGGTGTGTGCTGGGAGACACCCCATGGACACGGGTGCTGAATTCCAACACCCACCTACCTGGAAGACGGAGGTGAAGGCACAACTGCTAATGCTGCTTGACGTGGGCTCTGCCAAGCCCTGGAGAACACGTGGAGAGATGTCTCCACCTCTTGCTCCTATTAGGGAACACTAGACTACACTGGTCATAGAAGTATGTTTCGGTTTTACCTTTTAAATAAATAACAACTTAGAAAGCTAAAAAGAGTAAGTTGCTCTGCTATGCCTGGCACCTCAGCATCATTCTAGGCAAGAAAAAAAAAAAAAAAAAGGAATAAGGAATGAAGGAGAAAAATGAGGGCAGGGAGAAGTAAATTCCCGCTGTTGTACAAATGCATTTTAAAGGAGAGATGGTGCACGGCTTTTAAGGATAATATAAATGGTACAAATAGACCTGAAGCACTCGATCACTGGGAAGGAAAATCAGTGCAGGAATTCAAAAACTAGCAAGTACCGGAGCCTAACCACGCTAACCACCAGACATAGACTAAACAGCAGCAATCTGGTGTTTCACAGGGAATATTGTTGTTTTTCAAAGGTTCATAACGTGTCCGTAAATCTCTCTCACGCTCCAAAGAAAGCTTCTTTAAAGCGACCCAAAGAAATAAGACAGGTAGGAGATGGGAAGGAGCTATGAGCTACTAAAACATGACAAACCTTACACAGAGTTGTCAGTTTAACTCACCTGGCAGGCCAGATTCTCAGATAACACGTTAGAGGCTTCGGCAAAGCTCTGCAAGCCAACATAGCCACTAAAACTGAAGGGCTCAAGAAGCAAAGCATAGCACCCGATTCTTCTGCAAACTGATACCTACATAACCTGAGATTGCTCTGGATCAGAAGTTTGCAGGCACTTACTCAAGTCTGGCAGTAAGAGCACGTTTGTCTTATCTAACAAACAAGCACTGAAAGGAAAATCAGAGTCTATAGGGATTTAATTCTCACTGTCCTCATGAGAACTGATCCTTGGAGAAAATGCTTATCTAACTTACAATCCCACTTTCCCTCCCACCCACTCCCAGCACCGTATTTTCCAAAGCATTTTCCACCCACTTTTCTGATGATTTCCTCCCTTTGAAGCATTGCACAAGATTTGACCTACTGGAGATCAACACTCCACCAGCCAAAGTTCTAACTCTTTCCACAACTTGCTCTCTGCAAGGATTGGTTGTCAAAACGGAGAATTAGTGACATCACAGAACTTCTGAAAGTAAAAAGATTCAGACAATTTTAAACCCAGGGCACTGATCCCAATGTGTCAATCGCTCCCTGCTCCCTGCATGTTTTAATTTAAACAGACATCAAAAGCTAGATGCTGCTTCACTTGATGCAGGGGATTCCTCGGGGTCATTGGTCAGTTTTGTATCTTAATTCTCTTTGGTATCCACCAGCTGAGCTTTTGGGGGACTGTTAGAGAAGGAAATCTGTATGGAATATTGCAGCAGAGGAGCCCTGAACTAGCATAGCTACCCCATGAAGATTCTGATCACCATCTCTATCTCTTTCCTACACACCGGGCAAGGTGACCTCTTTTTCTTCAGCATTTTTGCACATTTGAAACAGGCCACCAGGTGAGCAGTCCTTCCATGGACAATATTCCCATCTCGTGGTCTGTGGTGGCATAAGAAGCAGGGATTCAGTAATTTTTTTATACTCTCCAAGGACTGTATTTCTTCTTCCTTTTTATGCTCAGTGAACTGCAACAGAGACTCTTTGCTTTCACATTCTTGTGCCAAATCCAATGACTCAATAGAGCTGCAGGGATCTACATGCGCTTTGCTTTTTACCCTGTACAGGTCTTTGGGTTGGCCAACTGGAGCAGAAATAGTCCTTCGGCAGTCCGGGACATCTATCCCTTCATCATCATTTTTGCTTTGCATAGCATCAATGTTGGACAGAGAAAGAGAATGAGCCAGTTTGGGACAATCTGAGTACCAGTCTTTCCGCAAGGCCCAGCAGCGGTAACAGTACCGTTTAACCGGGGAGTTAAATTTCTTGCATTTGGTGCATTGCCAGCAGTCCTGAAGAATGATGGAGGCAGACAAAAACAGCAGCAAGTTAGAGCACTCTCACATACGACTTTTTCTCTAGGTGGGATACACAACAAAGATGCTCCATGAGAAGAGCACATCTGCTCCCGAGTAAAGGCTCACAGATGCATGATGCCTGCTTTGCTTACCAGCACCTCAGAAAGCCTAAGGAAGATTTTCCTACCCCTGCGTGTTCTACGGAGCCAGATCTCTTAAGCATTTAACTCTGTCCTTCCTTCCTCCCAGCCTTCAGCACTCTGGAAGAATGCACTGACCTCAAGCTATGCTGTTTATGGAATTTTAAATATCCCACTCTAAGTTGAAGGCTCCTGGAATCCTTTAGGAATGTTAGTTCCCAGACTCAGGAAACACTTAGCATCTGTTGAATCTGCACAACTAACAGTGGCTTATTTGATTACTCCACATAGCAAGGGCAAAAGCTGCCCAAGTTCAGAGCAACGATTTAGCTCTCCAATGCCAGGGACAACCTAATTTGTCAAGAACGCAAAGTTCAGAAAATTATGCTAAAAAAAATTGGTGACATCAGCTCCCCAGACCAGCACAGACCAACATCTGCTGGTCTTCTCTGCCTGGGTAAGTCAGAGCACTAATGGGCTGCCAATGCTTAAAGCCAATTCAATTTAGCATTTAATGGAGTCAAAACAAACTAGATGAGGTCAAGCAAATTTCTCTGTGTTCCCTCCTGTAGACACTATTTTTTTTTTTTGCTTTGCTTTGCTTAATCTTTGAAACCTACACAAGGATCAGCTTCTCCTACCACAACCAGTAGGGGTTGTAGGGCCTTTTTGCAACTACAGCTGAGACTGCAGAGTTCTCCAAGCAAGGAATGCTGACTTAAAGGATGCCTACCTCAGAGGCAGCTTCTGTATCTGTGTCATCACTTAAGCACTGAGAATCCTCAAAGTCATGCAAACATGTATCCTCAGTCACCTGGAAAGAGCGGATATGTTGTTAGAAGCGCTGCAGACATCTGTATTTGTGATGAGCCCGGCATTGTATAACAAAACTAAAATGGCAATATAACGGCCTTGAAAATTAATCTATTTCTAGAAGCAAATGAAAAGCCATTTTAGGCCCCACAGCCATTCCAGAATCTTGCTGATAAGTATTACCAGGGTGGCTTATGGTCATATTTTCCTGTGGTCAAATCATCTTTCTCCCTGATGCACAAAAGAGCCAAACAAGTACTGCAAACAAAAAAGCCCCTGAGCAGCCCTACTGATTTCCACACAAGAAACCATGAGCTCAATGCTTTTAGCATCTCCCTCTACCACCTCGGGCAGACTCAGACCAGCCTATCATATACTGAAAGTTAATGAATTATCAAGTGAGGTTTTCACTTTCAAGTCTTTTCATTGATTAGTCTTGTTATATATTGGCTAGAGAAACGGTATAGAGAAAATTCCTGCTAAAATTTTAAGTCATGTCAAATCATTTTTAAGGCTTGATTGTTACAGATCTAGGTCCTCCCAATTCAGAATAGCGGCAGGAAAGAGATAAAAAATTAAGGATTTTGCAGATCCAATACATCAGTTAAACAAGGTTAACCAGTAGAACACACACTACGGGTGTTTGAGGAAATACCTTTTTGTCACTTTCTTTCATCTCCTCAAAGTCAACTGCTTCCCCTTTGCCTGGGGCACAGCTCGGATCTGCCGGACATTCATTGAGGAACCACAAGTCGTCAGTAGTATCGGAAACAATGGCAGTGTCTGCGTCCTGCTGGAGAAGAAACAGCAGAGAAGAGCTAGAGCCCAGCTCCTCAGTACCAGCACCACAGCCGTGACCACAGGGAACGCTCCCCTCTGCCTCGCTGGCAGCCTGAGCCCTGGCCAGCTTATCCAGTCACCCCTTGGAGAGAAAGGGGCAACTCACTAACTGCTCTCACAAAAATGCCCCTTTTTGTGAGCTGTGCTCCAGCTCTTCCCCCTTGCTCGCTGGTCACACAGCAGCTGGTTGCCACACTACGGCCCTCTGCACGGTGTAACACCTTCTGATCCAGAAGAGGGACAAGGCCTGAAATGCAAACACTGCTCAGGGGCGCGGAAGGGCCTCCGACAGCTGAGCACAGCCTTCAGGGAGCACACGGTTTATTTAGGAACACCAAAGGAATAACCACGTGATGTGAAAGGCTGGGACGGGAACACACAAGGGAGAGGCTGAAAGTCCTGAAGTGGGAAGAAGGAAGAAAGGACAAGAATATTATTTACTTGGGATACAAAAGAGAGGAAGAGAATACATTGCACCTCTTTAAAATGTCTACACACCTGGTTAGTCTGAATATCTGTAGATCCATTACTTCTGGACTTGTAATTGCTTCTGAGGTTGCCTAAAAACCACCATGGAAGACCAGCTACATCCCATTCCTCAAACACTAGGTCCAGCTTAGGCTTCTTGCTTTTAGAGAGGTTTTCTATTAAGTCTTTGTCTGTAAGAGCCAAGTAGAGTCTAAGTCATGCCACACCTAAATTATTTGAGAGACTAGCAGAGAAAAACCTGGCCCCATCCAATGTCAGAAATCCTGCACGCTCCATCTGGCAGCCCGGGTTGCAGCTCTGGCATCCGAGAGTGCTGCAGTGCTAGAGAAGCAGCACTTGTGCACAGCTGTATCTACCCCACACAAATGACACTACTCCTTTCAGAGCTCTGTCCAAGTCAATGCTGAGTAGATTTCTAGAGTAACTTAGGAACTGGTTTGAATTTGGTCCAAACTTCCAGAGATTGGAGCCCCTAGATTCCAAAAGCTCCAAAGGCTCCACACAGGAAGCAGGAATGTAAGGATCTGTCCTCCGTGATTCCTTGCCTCAGTTTCTTCTTCACTTTAGCCCAGGAAGTTTCATCTATGAACCAAAATGCAGAGGTCTGAATTTCAAGATAACGTTCAATCCATCCCCCTGCAGTGCCAAGAGTTTCAAAGGCCCAGACAAGGACTGTTTCTACCTGCTTTGTATCTGCAGCCAGGAAAATAGCTACTGCTCTCGTTTGATCTGCATATAACCATATTTGCAAAGAAGATCTGCTTTTACATATTAGTTTCCTTGATATGAAAATGGATGTGAGAGTAGAAGGTGGAAAAACAGGAAAACTGCTTCCATAGTATCAGAAATCTGTATTAATGAACTACCAAGAAATCCCCAGGTACTAAACAAAGGAAATGCCCAAATATGAAGAAGCTGCACTATTCTAGAGCTGGATAGAAAACATACAACATTGTTATTCAGGTCCTTGATTGCTTTGCAAGTAATGACTGCAGACAGCTCAGTATGCGTTCTATGTAACCAGACGAAAGAGTTCTTTGGGAAGATAAATAGACACAGGTGTAATTTCGGCATTTTCAATACCCTTCAGCAAGATCTGTAAGATTTTTGGTGGCACTGGCTAGTGATAGATGCACTTTTTGGCTTAACATGTCATTTTAATCAAAGTGTTGTTTATTTATGAGGCCAAACATCTAAGCTAGAGAATGCATTCATCACAAAATACCTTTTGCAGACATTTGCGATTCTCTAAATCTTTGCCATACAATGATGACATTTAAAGATTGTTTTCCACAATAGGTTTTTTATTAGTCTCCCAACACCCTCCTCCAGCAGTTTCCTTGTGCAGAGCTCAGTGTTTCACATTGGAGAATGAGCAGAACAACTTGTACACGTTGCATTATGGGGGGATAACTGGCACTCACCTTCGTAACTTCCATATTTGTGCTCTGAGGTAGACAAAGCAGCATTGCTTTCACCTTCCATTGTGCCAGTATCTGAACCTTCTTGTGTGCTAAACTGCATGAAGGAAAATGAAAATGTTAGTCCAGCAGAGCTTACAGGGACAAGGGGATGTAGCACTTCCATTCTGAGTCACCAGCAGCATTACAATACCAAGGAGTTACACACAGAAATAAAGTTTACTGAACAAAAGCTACGCACTATAACCCTTTAAGGCAGCTGCAATGCATCTTCTATCGGCACACACAATAAACTTTCAACCCAGGAAAAATCTTAAGATTGGCAAAAGTCCAAAAGTTGCCATCTTTACTGCAGCAATATCACGGTCCTCCTTACTCCCTGGCCCACAATGTCAGCACACACGTCCCACATCTCACTTCCTTAACCCCAAAGTGTATCTGAAACAAGCTAGAACCTGCAAAGATTTTTCCTAGGTTTCAGATTCTGCCTGAAAGCTTTTCAAAACAATCCTAGTGAACACACAGCCTGTTTTACACCTTTAGAAAGCTAAATTATTTGGCAATTCTTATTCACAGGAGAGAAAAGATGAAGGGAAAGACAGGAAAACACAGGGTACGCTGGAGGAACTGAGGACTAGAAGTGCTACACCCCAGAGAAACGCGCTCAGAGACTGGAACTCTGTCATGAAGAGAACAGAGAAGGGTCACTCTGTCCCTGCTCTGTGGACTCCAAGAACTTTTCAGGAAGGTGAGGACCTGGTAGCCAAGCAGCCAAAAGTTCTCGTAGTCCACCATGCACAGGTACAGAGAAGGGGCACTCTGTACAACAAAAGAAACCACCGGGCAGTGGGTTTACCTTCAGCTGGTCTTGGCTTGGCCTATCGACGCTCTGTTCCTTTGCGAGATTCTGTGCAGCATCTAGATGGCAGGTAAAACAAAAGAAAAAACCTTCCCTGGTAATAACCATTCTCACAACACAGAAGGCCTTCAGCAAGCAACCAACGAGCCAAGCTTGGCAGACTGCTAGCTAGCCCTTTGAAAGAAAGCAGCATCTCTTCTTCCTGAGATAACAGGTCCTTTCCTAGACAGGCATTACTCCAGCATTCCCTTGGGCTTTCTAGGTATGGAGGGAGGGTGTGCCCTAGGGAATACAGAGTCTGCACCTACGGAGAGATAAAGCTTGCTGAAACCTCACAGCATGCAAGAACCTTCCCTGCAAGGTAAAATAAATCTTTCCTTTTTTCCTACAGCCTGTCCTCTCATTGCAAGCTCTAGGGCACTTACACAACAGGCCTGCATGGGGGCAGAAAACCCAGAGGGACAGCAAAGGGTGGCGAGTCTCAACTGAAGGCTGTATCAGATCAAAACTGAAGAAGGTAAATAGAGGAGAGTAGGATCTTCATAAATACGTGAGGCCACTGTCTTTTTCAGCATATGCTGAGACAGGAAAAGATGTTGTTTTTAAAGGGGGTGGGTATGAAGAATGGAAATTGGGTTAAAGAAGGGAAAATTTCATGTACAGCAGGATCTTTCCTAGGTAACTGTGTACACATCCACAATGAATCCAATTATGCTGGCCCCAAGGGTTAAATAAAAGGCCAACCTAATTAGCAAGATCAAATGAATATAAATGTTTCTACATAACAATACACTTTCCTATTTCTATAGGGAGAGAAATGAAGCATAACTGGTCTATAAAATGACCAGAAAACAGAAGCAGAAAACAACATGGCTGAATCCTATATCCTTTGCCATCTATGTATTAGCTCAGCTCTCCTTTCTTCTCTCCCATCATCAAACTCTACACAGGTACTCAATGCCTGAAGCAAAACAGAAGCCAGCTAGCTCATCCACAATCACTTTGGCTCTGCAGTAGCATTAGAAAAGGAACAGACTTGGCTTTTGACCTTTTAAAAATCATACACAGTACAGTGTGACAACACACTCCACTTACAGGAGATGTGTTCCTGCAATATATACTAGGAACTGAGCACAAAATGTCCTTAAAGTGAGGTATTCCTAAATATACCTCATATGATTCGTATTTACAGTAAAAGCCAGACAAGTAAGGATACCATCTGATAAGAGCAGTATGTAAGAGCTTAGTCTGTATTATCAAGATGCAACGCAGTTGCTTTTCTTTCTAGAAATACACTTTAAAGATGTGGTCAGGATAATGTGCAAAATGACATGCTGATAAGCCTTGATTTAGCCAGTGAAGACAAGCGGCTGCTATTAAACATAATGGCCTCTTTAAAGCCTGTGACACTTCTAGTTATTCCTGTGCTAAGATGAAGTAAAAATAACAGCTGGAGTCTCCTTTCCTATGCACTTGTCCAAGGGCTGGTCTGCCAAGCTTGTTTTGTTCACATACACACACAGGCATGCTGGTTTAACTCAGTGGTCAGCTCACTAAAAAAAGTTATTTCCTTTAGAAGGTTAAAAAGGTAGTTACACCATGACAGGACCATACATCCGCACACAGCCACATGCACACACCAAGCAGAAGGGAAAAGAGCAGCAGAGGAAAGAGCACTTCCCTGGGATCCTCTGCTCTCCACATACACAGGTAAGAAGCCAGGGAATCATCCACAAGGGAAAGAGCACTCACACCGTTGTTCTGTAGACATCACATAGACAAGAGGCTGCTTAGGAAGGTTTTTTTATACAAATAGCACAAAGAGGTGCCGTCAGAGGCACAAATATATGAAGAAATGTGGCTCAGAACAGAGGATTGTGCAGTTTAGCACCCTATTTTCTCAAACAGTTTCAAAACTGGTACAAGCTTTTCTGTACTCATGCAAAAACAGAATAAGTCCTTCTGAAAAATTAAGACCGTATTTTCTGCTTAGAGATCCTTGAAGTAGAAGGCAAGATTGAAGGACCGTGATGTAGATGGGTATGACAACTTCTCCCTTGAGCTGACAGGGTAACCTCTGAGAGTTCAAGGGTTTGGTTAAAGTCACTGCATACTATAAAACTGGAAAAGATGGAGAAATGCATCGTGATTTGGAGGGATACCAAGGCAAGCTGATTTGCACATCCACAGGATTTAGCCCTCTCTGCACACTTGCAGAGCTTGTCTCCTCCGGGGTTCGGCCATTGGTCGTGGACAGCCACGTTACTCAAAAAGCTGATTTCAAATCACAGCCACTGATGGTGACACACACACAAAGGACACAGCCTCAAGAAATTCTCTTATCAAAGCCTTCATTAGAGGTTTGTTGCATCTTCAGAAACATTTCTCTTTTCTGGATATTGTTACTTACCCAAGTTACATCAACACTGTACTGAATATACTTGCCCATTCTGTGACAAACCTACCTGCCATAGCAGCAGAAGTCAGGTTCCGTTTCAGCATGTCATAAACCGGGCTACAGAAAAAACAGAGACGAGGAGTTTACTCCCAGTGACACACAATGAACAGCAGCAGCAGCATCAAGGGTCTCCTGATTCTGCAATTTCTACAGAGCAACACACAATAAAGGTCATTTTTTCCTACCTTGGATCTTTTACAGAGAAGCTCTCCAGCCCCAGCAGTTCTCCCAGCTGATCTCCTCCACAATAGACCATGTGTTGCTGTCTTTTATCATACAGCTGCCTCACCATTATATACTGTCCTAGGTAATGCATAACCTGGGGATACAGAGCATGCCTTTAGACATACACGACGGCGCAAGCAAATCACCAAAGACCCTGGAATTTTGTCTTCGTTTATGGTACTTTTCTCGCACTGCCCTACAAAGTGTCAGCCAAGCAGCATTTGTCATGCATTTTTCTCTCTCAAATAAGAGAGGGTTTCACCATATGCTTTAAGTTTTGTAATTATTAAGTCTTGACAGAGGGAAAACTGTGGCAAAGATAGATAAGTCTCTTTTCTAGCCCACATTAAGACAGAAAATGACAGGGATAAGGACACTGTTATCTGGACAATCTCTCTCTCAGCAACATGGACAGCAAGCAGAGGAACTGCAGCTCAGTGAGAGCACCAGATGGGAATGTTGCTCTTCCAAATACCTGTGGAAGAGCTGTTTGAAGCAGCACAGCAGCGCCAAGAAACAGCTAGTGCAGGGACCACGGCAAGTTTGATTTTGTGTCCTCTCTTTGAAACAGGAGGAAGAACCATATAGCAACTCAGAACAAAGATGAGAAGGAAAAGGTGTGCTAAGGAGGGAGAAGGTGTTACCGGTTGAAAAGATGCTGATACTGAAGCACAACCACAACTACAGCACTGCCCGGGAGGGGACAACTCGCTTGACAGATGCAAAAATGTGCATGTTAGTAGCACGGAGACAAAAAACGCTTTGAGAGCTACCGCTGGCACTACCAGCTAAGGAGAAGCAACATGTGTTAAGCAAAATATAAGCAAAATTCCACCCCCAATTAGCCATCAAAGTGACTCTCCTGAACAACAGCAAATGCAACCAAAAAGTTGCTAATAGTATTCCAATCATTGCAGAAAAATGGACTTAACTGACTTAAAATGTTAATCTACATGAGTAGCCTGCATTTAACACTCAGCTCTCCCCATTTAAACCACTCAATTTGTTTTGGCAAAGATTTTTAGAAGCTAAATAAGTTATTTAAATGCATAAGTGTTTAAAGTAAGTCACAGGGCTCTGCAGGAGTATTTGACACATTCATAATGAAAAACCACTGCATTTAATTCTTTGTAGACAGAATACTCCTGTAAATCACAGTCAGTGTCATTTTTTTAATCTTGTACACATACTGCATTTTAATCTTAAAATAAATGAATTCACTGAGGTTTAGCTGACAAGCCATTCCAAAGGAAACTTAAAGGAAAAACACCAACTAGAATCCAATTTTCAAGGACTGAACAGACGGCAAGACAGCAGAATTTCTGGCATTCTCTCTGGTGTGAGAATATTCTACTTTGCCTTTCACATAATCACACAATCACAGAGTGGTTGAGGTTGGACCCCTAGAGATCACCCAGTGCAACCCCCTGCTGCAGCAGGGACACCCAGAGCAGGGGGCACAGGGCGGCATCCAGGCGGGTTTGGCCGATCTCCACAGAAGGAGCCTCCACAGCCTCTCTGGGCAGCTGTGCCAGGGCTCCGGCACCCTCACAGCAAAGAAGTTCTTCCTCCCATGGAGAGGAAACCTCCTGTGCTCCAACTTGCACCCAGTACCCCTTGTCCTGTCACTGGCCACCACCGAGAAGAGTTTGGCCCCATCCTCCCTACATTTTCCCCTCAGGTACTTGGATATGTTGATCAGATCTCCTCTCAATCTTCTCTTCTCTAGGCTAAACTGGCTCAGCTCAGTCTTTCCTCATATGATAGAGGCTCCAGTCCCTTCATCATCTTCATGGCCCTACGCGGGACCCTCTCTAGAAGCTCCACGTCCCTTTCTCTAAAGCGGTTTCTGAGTTTCCAAAATCCTTTCCTTCAGTATTTTTCACTGCTATCCAATTCCTTCAGAGGCTCTCCATCAATAAAGCCACAACAACCCCATCAGAAAGGTTATCCCCATTTCACAAACAAGGTTTTGACCTATGACGGGCAGGCTCAGTGGCACTGCCTGGAATCCAAGCTCACCTCCTTGAGCGTGAAGGTCTCCCCCTGTGCCCCCGCAGCCTGCAGGATCTTCAGGAGCGGCAGTTTGGGGCGCATCTAAAACGCAAAGTGCAGAGGTTCTTTGAATGCTGGAAAGCAGTGTCTTTGAGAAAACCACCTCATCCTGGCACGTGTGCCTGCACACTGCAGCTAGCGAGCCCGAGCTGCTCCTGCACGTTCAGCTGTCACACACAGCACCCGGCAGAGGAGCGAGGTCTGCAGGGGCTGCTGCTTGCCTTAGGCTACTCCTGCAAGGCTTGTGCTCTTTTCCAAGTAATCTGCATGGACAAGTGCTTAAAAAAGGAAGTTGGAAGGACTGGAAATCACCACAGTTACTCTGACTCACCTGCAAGACAAAAAAAAAAAAGCCAGGGAACTTGGGCAGCCGGGTCTAAATGCTTTTAATCACCCCCATTGTTCCACTAACTTCTTAGTCACCCCCATTGTCCCATTAACTTTGATGCCCTTCACCGTGTGAGGGAAGGCTGGAATCTCAGCCCCTTGGTGTGGATTCCTAGGCAGTGATTAAACAAATATAGAGATGACGGGGTTTCACATCACAGCTTCAGGAACAGCAGGCCTGAATTTCCTCAGTTAATGCAGTGAATAGATCAGATCTGCTCTGTACAGACCTTGGGGAGTAGGTATTTATTAGGATTGGGAAGGGACACATAAGACAGCATGAAATACTAGTTATGGTTAACTAACAAGGATCAGAAACTGTTTTTGCTGTGGATCTCGGTCCCCAAACTCAATCTGTATTATGTGAAACATGAAGCATCAGGAAAAGATGCAAGTGCACCCAGCACTCATCCCCGCCCCGAGCAAATCTGAACAGCAAATGCAACAGCTGATGCTACATAAACCAGGAGCACACTGTTAACAGCTCCCTCCCCACCTCCTTTACTCCAGAGGCTTTTTAAGTATCCCCAGGATGGTGTTGCCACATGCCTTGTGTTCCTGAAGGTCCCAGAGCCTTCACTGCTCTGCCAGGAAGCTGTGTGCTACACAACTGCACACAAATCCTACACAACTGCATACACATACTGTGTGATAATGTGTACGTTTCCCCCACTGAAACTCTTCCTGCTCTCCTCCTTTGTCTGCTAAAAGCTAATACAAGACATTTTATTCACATGACAGAAAGTCCAATACTCCGCACACGATGATTGTTTCCACTAGACTTTGACAGCTTCCTGCTCTCAAGACAGGCAATGTTTGCCTTCACCCGCAAAGACCTTCACCTTCATTGGTGTTAGGTGGGTTCAGCTGTGCCCAATGAACCTCCCCTCCTCCTGGCCTTTATAAGTGCAATTAAAAGTTTTCTTTCTTTCCTTCCCAAGGAGTGAGGGTGCTCAGAGCTCCTGAACTGTTCTAGCAGCAGCACTGCTTTTCCTGCAGAAGGTAAGGAGACATGGTTTGGGTTGGATGTCGCTGCTGTTTGCTGCTTGGCTATCGCAGGGTTATCATGGCAAAGTTTTTGTTCCCCTCTGAGTGCTATGAACAATCTGTCACCTCTGAATTTATCTGTTCTGCTTTCTTATTGTTATGGCTGCTAGAAAGGCTTTCCAGTTCAACTAGAACAACTGTCTAGGCACAAGTCTGCTTCTCAAGAACAGCTATTCCAGTGTGTGTGTGTGTGTGTGAGGGGGGGGGGAGTGAGCACTATTCAACCAAATGTTTGCATCTGCAGCTGGTATTTAACACAGTAATACATATATATTTGCATTTATCCAAATGAGAATAAACTATCTCCCTTCCTGATGCCCCTTCCCCATACTGTTGCTATGTATTTTTAAATAAGCAACTTTGGAAGATGGGCTCTCAGTTTTGAATAAACCTGCCCGATGTTTAGACTTCTCTGGCTGTTGTTTGCACTGCCAATGTCTCCCATGTGGCTGGCTGTTAACACATTGCACCAGAGCCTGTTTCCATGCATTAAACCACTTGTCTGCCAGGATGGCCTTGGCTCTCAGCTCCAGCTTACTAGGAACAGTCAGTAATGGCAGTACTACATGTCCAGTGCTCAAGCTGGTGCCAGAAAAGGCACAGGTAGGTGCTACAACTTCAAAGTAGCAGCTTATAATGCCCCAGTATAACTGTTGCACAGCTGTATGTAATGCTCAAGCATGGGTCTAGTGTGGAAATATGCATTATAAAATGTGTTGTTCAGCTTGCTTAAATTGTCTTTCTCCCTCTTTCCTTCCATGAAAATGTTCATTAACCATTGACAGGGAAAGTTCAGGTCACAGCTGTTCAGAATAAAAGCCATGTTCCACCAAGGGAAATCTCTCCTACTTGAGAGAATTTGGATTTGGCAAAGTTTGAGTTTTATTAACAGATTAGAGAGCAAAGCAATGAAGATAAATGGGGAAGAGAGTTACCTGGTTAACTTGTCCAAGTGTGAGTCTGCAGGCATCCTCAGCTGCTGGATACTGGGCAGGGCTTGAAGATGTCATTTTGGCAGTGATTAGCTGTTTGTAGCACAAACCTAGGAATGAGAATGCTTATTAGCAGCTAAGTTAGAGAGGAGAAAAAAGTCTTGAGTTTAACCACTTCCACTTCTTCAAAGGAAATCAGCATTTAAAAATAAATTGTTGAAGAAAACCACCACTCCTGAGTCCTGTCCCTGCTCTGCTTGGTGGAGCTGATGTGCTGTTTGGGCTGCATCTGGCTGCACAAGCAGCTGGGGACAGGGTGGCAGGGCCTGGGCTGCTGGGGACCTTGTCACTCTGCTTATCTCTAGGAACAGCACTGCAGGCTGAGGCACTTCAGGACCTGCCAGTCTCCACCAAGACAAGCTCTTAATGTTGGAATTTGTGACTCAGCTGCTGTTTCCCCTCCTGACTCTCAATTTCATGGAAATCTTTATCAAAGGGCAACCCCCTGAAAGCCCAGGAGCTCCTCAGCCTGATGTTGATGGCAATGATTAACACATCCCCCACCTACTTTTCAAAAGGTGAAGACTTGCTGGAGCCCTCACCCCAATTCACTAAATACAGGCTACAAATGAACAGTTCTTAAAACTGTTGAGTAGATTGAAAGGATCTTTTCCTGGAAAGGAGAAAAGGGGATGTCCTGCAGCTATCTGAGTGGTTGCAGCATCCACCCAAAGACAGAGCTTCAAATGCAGGATGATCTATAATGACTCATGCTTGCTGCACATTTAGCTTAGTCAACCACAAGTTATGAAGAGAAAAGCAAGATTAGCTGCATAAAATTAATATGGGTTTAAAAAAAAAATCACCCACCTAAAGAATAAAACCAAACACTTCAGTTTAGGCAGAATATCTGTGGTGGTCAGCAGTCAAAGTTATAAAATCAGCTTAACTCTAGCTAGCAGTGACTGTGATAATTCAGCTAATCTGTCCTTCTCATTACCCTCTTCGCAAGTGACAGACACTACTGAGAGACTTCTCATTCATTTCTTATACCAGCCCACAACTCTGAAGCAAAGCACCCCCAAATACCAAACATACCTCTAAATACTGAGGAAAGCTTGTTTAATGCATGTCAGATATTCAAGTTCTAATTATCTAGATCTAGCTGCTACCAATATTAGCTTGCAAGTTGCTTTTAACTGCAAAAAGTTCCCATGCTATCAGTGCATTAACTTCAAGCTCCTCTTCATATCAGCATGCACACTAACACAGAGTGCCCAAGAGCCTGTACTTTGTCCTAAGGACACACTGACTTACAGACCTTGAACAGCCCCACTCTTCTTGCTGTAATGAATATTACCAGACTTGACGTCTCCTCTGTTCTTCGTGCACTCCCTTTGCTCCTGGTTTCCAAGACGTTGAGTCCTTGTGCTAAGAGCAGCTCCCAAGTGGTGCTGCTGCTGCTACTCTCTGCAATGAGTCACTTTTTTTTTTTTTTTTTCAAAAAATGCTCCTGTCTGTGGTGCTGGCAGCAGTCAGAGCTCTTCCTCCTCTGATGACTTCCCTAGTTGTGAGAGGGAAGCACTAAATACATCAGCTCTTGATGACAGTCTGAATTGGGGGCGGTGTGTGTGTGTGTGGAGGGTGGGGGCAGAAAACAGATACAGGAGAAAGCAAAGGGTTGTCCCTCCACCCTGCATTCCTGCAAGGGATTCCCTGCTAGGTGCAAAAGCAAGATTAAGGTTTGCTGAACTGCTTCAGTATTGCTCTTAATAGAGAAACAGGTAGCCAAGCCAGGGTCCTGCCTCTGCTCTGAACAAATAACTTGTATTTTTAACTAAGTTTTAGTTTTGTCTTTTGATATTAGCTTCATTTTAACCAGAAATTAAATATGGAGTTGATCGATGTTATCTTCCCAAGCATGTCCAGGCTGCAGATGCACCCAGAATTTATGGAGATGGCCACTGATCCTGCCCTAGCATTGCCAAGACAGAAAATTAAGCTTTTATTGTGATTCCTTCTAAACAGGGCAGCCAGAAGTGGAAAGAGCAATCCATAAATTCCTACTCCTGTCTGAAGCTGCTTGTTCTACCAGCTCTGCACAGCTCTTCCCTACAACTGTGCTCTTGCCACTTATTTTACAGCAATTATTTTACACCATAACCCTGGCAGTGCCTAAACTATGGGTCCCTACTGAATTTATATCCACCTAAAAACACCAGCAAACTTGGTGGTCCTGCACTTCACACCTTTGAAGTTGCACATTGGAGAGGGGAGAGAAAAAAAAAAAAAAAAGGTGTTGGAGTGGGTTAATGACTCAGAAGAAGGAGTGAATCACAAGAAAAGTCATGAAATAACTATTTCTTCCATTTGAACACTTTATATGGTCATATGCACCACAGGAACAAGGGGCTTGCCAATTTGGTGAGTGCAAATTCCTTAGTTTGACAAATAGTTTAAAACCCCACTAGAAGATCTCAGCTTTTGCTGCTTAGGGAAGGCAAAGCTTAATTGAGCTGTAGCTAATGAGGCTTGTTCCTGTCAATGGGAGTCCCTGGGGAAGCTCCCATGCTTGGTAGTCCTTCTGCTCGGTTATCTCAGCTGCTTCAGTAAAGAAATACTTACTCTTGTGTGTGAACCATGCCCTGTTTGCACCTCTTGCTCATCACTGCTTTAATCACTCTCCTCAGCCTTTCTCCGAACTGTAATTTCACCTGATTACATCAGTGTGTTCCCAACAAGTTCATACATGTTCCCTGAGAGTTGGGATGTGTCTGCCAAGGAAACCTCCAAGCTGCACTTGTTGGGAAGTGGCCCTGGAAGCACCACCTTGTCCCAATTTTATTCCAGGGGACAGGGCAAAGTTGAGGTGATTTGGGGGCCTCTGGCTGGGAAGTGGAAGGAAAAATATCTGGGAGGTTAATTACATGAGTTAAGCAGGTTGTAAAGCAAGAAATCTAACTTCAGCTTTTGCTCTCCTGCTTGTTCAGATTCAGTACTTTCATACTGATTTGGCATTAACTTACATAAAATACCCTCTGCTAGGAAAAGAATGCAGAGAGCAGCTTCATGTCACTATATTGAAGCCTTTCATTATTGCCTAGTGCAACAGGAGGCCAGGCAGTGGTGCTACTTTAATATTTAGCTGAAACACTAGTTTTAAAATGTTCCTTTGGGGGAAACTGCTGTACAGAAAAATTCAGATTTTTTTTAAATCCATTTTTTCAGGGCTTAATTCCACCAGCAGTTATGCTGGTGACATGATGCATCTGGCATAAAGAATGCAAAGACCTCCCAATAATGCACCAGAATAACCCAACCTTTGATAAATGTTAGCAGCTAACAAGCACAAATGTTATGCAACTCTTTTATTGCAAAACCAGTTAAACAGGAGGAAAAGCAAAACGAATTGTTTCAGTTTAAGCTGGTGCACTGGTAAATTGCTCTGCAAACCTTCCAAAATAAACTGCTGCTGACAGAGATCTTGTCATGGGTGATGTGTCTACAATCCTGCAGCGGTTGCACCCTACTAGAAAAACTATTGTTTGCATTTACTCTTATTTAAAGCCATTAAATGGGGCTGTTCTTGGGCTACTTTTCCAAATGATCTATGCTCCTTAATGTCAAATCAGTATCAGGTATCAAACCAGTATTGCTGTTTTTATAGGATTCAAACACGAAGCAGGAAAGTCTAAAATACATTTCTTCCAGGTTAAGTGCTAAGCAATGCACTGAAATGTATTTCCCAACACATGATGAATGAACCTGAAGTAGAGAATTGACCATATTCTTGCAGCAGTGGAAACTCCCCCGCCAAGAAATGCCTTGTTATTTTCCTCCAGTCTTACCTTCAGCAGAACTAGCTGTAAATGTCTAATGTTTCACTACAAAAATTACTTTGTCTATTACTGAACATCTAGGGGCTTTTGCTCTATTTTAAGTAGCTAAATATATAAGTATTTGCTCCTAAGCCCTCCTGCAAGCTCAGCACAGCCCCCAAGGGACTGGGCTACTAGGGACACAAACTTTTAACTCTCCTCCAGCAGCACATTGACCCGTCTCCTAGTGATGGTGTCACCCAGGGTGGTCCTTGGCATCTCACCCACTTGCCAGGCATGAAAATCCACATGGGGCTGCTTGGCATTGATGCCACCCTCCCAGCAATTGCAGCAGAGCAGCTCTCCACCAAAACCCCGAACATTCCAATATTTTTAGTGGCGCTTTCCCCCTGCTTTAACCCAGGCAGATGCCTCCAGTGCAGCAGTCCTTCCCCAAAAATACGTCCTCGAGTTCACTGAGAACAGCTACTTTCAGCAGCTAAACCGCAGGGCCTCTGGAAAAATGTGGTAGGATCTAAGCTTAAAAATCACGTGTGAAAGCCGACACGTGGCTACAGAGCGTCCTGGTAGGGCTCTGCTTTGCAGTCAGGTCGCACAGTGTTATCTAAATGCTGTTAAATTCTGCTGGCGTTACCAGTCTCTCGACCACCATTACGTCTGCAAAGGTTTGGGACAGCGTGTGCTGCAGAAAGGATGTGATAATGCAGGAACACTTGTGGGTCTCCTTTTATCAGCAGAACAGAAGGCAGGAGCAAGGGCTAGGTGCAGCCGAGAGGTGTCGGGCAACAGCAAAAGCCCCTTTAAAAGTGCCCAGCAGAAAAATGGGTAAAGGAGGGTAAGACGGGACGGCTGGAAGGGCGCGCAGGGTCCGAGTGCTGCTGCCGGGGCCTGGAGGTGCCTCCGGGCAGGAATAAAGGGGGCTCTGGGCACCTGTGCGATGAGCTGGCGCGACACGACCGAGCTAAGGGCCTCGAAGAGGAAGACATGGCTTAAAAAAGGGAAAATTTCGGGAAAGGGGAAAACCAA
>VZSV01000143.1:311572-323991 GCA_013398735.1 Nothocercus julius
GCCGCACGTGGGTTTCCTCTCCTACGTGCTGGGCGGCGGCAGCCGCGCGGCCCCCGCGGCCTGCGGCTCCGCCACGAGCCACCTGCCGCAGCCGCTGAGCGCCGAGGTGCCCGCGGAGACCCGGAGCGGCCTGCCGGAGGTGGAGCTGCTGCGGAGCAAGCGCCTGGAGTTCCTCCAGCAGCGGCGCCTGGCCGTGCCCGAGCCCGACCACGGCTATCACAGCCTGGAGGAGGAGCAGCAGCAGCGGGGCGCCTGGCAGGAAAGGGCAGGACAGCAGCAGGGGGGTGACAGGGAGCTGAAGCGCCCCGAGGAGCGGCACGTTGCTGGGGGGCAGCTCCAAGACGGCCGCGTGGAGCAGGAGATGCGGGGTGCCCCCGAGATGGCCGCGCTTGGCGGGGAGGCCTCGACCGAGGAGGATGGCACGGACTCGGAGGCAGAGCAAGAGCTGCACCTTTCAGGCAGGCCCGCCTGTGCTAATAAACTAATAGACTATATTATCGGGGGAGCCTTCAGCGGGGAGGAGAGCGCAGATGATGAAGACTGGGATGATGGTGACGATGGGTTCGATAGCGAAGGGCTCCTCTCCGATTCGGATGCTGGTAGCCAACACGAGGAACGATTGCATCTCTGGAATTCCTTCTTCAGCCTGGATCCTTACAACCCTCAGAACTTCACGGCTACGATTCAGACAACTTCCAGGGAGCCAGGAAAGGATGTGCCCTGTGGGTCAGATGTAGAAGAAGAGGAGGAGGAGGAAGAGGAGGATTCATCGGCAGAGGAATCTTCAGGCTCTCCTGACCCTAGTTGTGAAGAGGACGATGAATGGGAGTGTAGTAGTGTGGATGAGGCAGAGAATTTGAAACTTTGGAATTCGTTCTGTACCTCAGATGATCCGTATAACCCCTTTAATTTTAAAGCCTCCTTCCAAACGGCAGCAAAACCAGGGAAACCTGGTTTAAAAGGAACAGAAAGGCCGAGTCTGGTCACTTCTGAGTGTAGCCGCTTAACTGTCTGTGCGGTACAGCTGGAAACGCAGCCTTGCGGCATCACAGACCCTGGGCAGCAGGGCCTTCTTTCTGCTGTGAAATGTGGACGTTCCAAGAGAAAAAAGGTACTCCCAGTTCTCACATTTTTGTGTTTGAGAAAGGCTTTTTAAAAAAAAAAGAGAGACTTGTGCCAAGTGGGATGTGAGCAGTGAGGTCATTTGTGCCAGGGTCCCAGATTGGGCTGAACTGTGTGCTGCATTTTTTTTACATGGTAGCAGACTTTGTAATTCAGTGGCAAGAACCAGAAAAATGCTTTCAATTTTCATTCTTAAATTATAAATGTCTTCATTCTATATTTATTTGTTATAATGTACTTTTCCTCATCTGAGAAACAAATGAGAACCATGCGAGCTACATTTTATTTTCGTCTGGAAAGAATTCTTTGGGTTATCAATCATGCTGGTAAAATATTGCAGGGCTTCTGTGTGCGTAGTATAATTGAGACTTTAAACATTTAATTGTAAATGTGTAGACCTCTGATAAGCCAGCTTAAGTGTTTGACTGTAACCATGTGGCCTTTGGGGGCAGGAAGAACTGTTGTGGGTTAACACACCCTGCAGTAAGTCATTAAGGCTTTATATTTGTGCTTCAATTTCTGGTTAGGTGATAGTTCCTTGCAATCCAAAATGGAATGATTTAACAGACAAAGCTATTGTACTTCCCTCTACCTGGAAAGTACCCCAGGTTGAGCCCTCTTTGTGAGAGGAATATGGTCCCTTAGAACATCTCTCTGAAATGCTGTAACCCAGCTGATAAACTCTGCTGTAAGCTGCTGTTTCCCTGGGCTCAAGTCTTGAGAGATGTGGACTTCTTATTTGCAGTAGTAATTTTTTTTGGCCACCCTACTTTCAAATCAGTGTCCCAGTAACTGTGTGATCTTTCCAGTGGTGCCACGAAAGAACCGTGCTCTAGATGCAATATTTAGCGTGATGTTACAAGATCCAGTAATTGCACTCAAGGGCATCTTAGCCTGATGTAAAAAGAATGAAAGGTAGCAAGTCTAGGGGGACAGGCTGATGTAACAGCCCTGTGTGCTCTGAAAGCAGATGCTTAATTAGGCCTGTCCACAAATCTGAGCAAAGGATTGAAGTTTTCCAAAGAAATCTCCAGGTCATCCGTCCAGGTCAAGGCTCTTTCCTATGTGTCACCCTGCAATGAAGCAGCAAAGTTCTTCTTTTAAAGTCCTAAAGCCTGGAAGTGTTTTGGTTTACTTAAGAGCTATTGAATGTAGTAACACTGCTTGAGGAGCACAGGGGGTCTGCTGAGCCATAGAATTGAATTAAAAGCAGAACTTGTAATTACAACTTGTCTGATTTAAAAATTAACTTTTGAATGTCATCCCTTTCAGAGGATTAGTATTCTTAAGTTTGCCATGCATAACTGAATTAAGTGTACCAGCATGGCAAGGAGTTTGCTTTCTTTCACTTTTCCCAGGCAACCTGTATACACTGAAGTTTTTCAGAATTTCATCCCAGCTCTAAACAGACTGATTTGTTCCAATCACGTAGGAATGAGTGTTGCTTCCTTGAATGTAACATCCCTTTCCTGGTGCCAGAGTGCAGGCTGACTCACACGATTACTCATTCTGTGGAACAATTGTTCTGTGGAACAATTTATTTATTTATTTAAAGATGCTTCAGTAATTAGACCTGGGTAGGTGGCATATTTTTAGCTTTAAGTCAGCGTTCTGGCTGATCCTAATGAGTAACCTTGATTATGAGTGTCTGCATAGGGCAGGGGAGTCTGTTATTTCACGCTTGGATCTGGAACATTGTGTGATCTTCCCTCTGGTTAACTAGGCCTCTTAAACATTAGAAATAATTGTATGTGCAGATGAGACTGAGCTTTTTTGCATGAGTCTTTGCTTAATTCTTTAATCCTTGCCTTTTCCAGGTAACCTTCCTTGAAAAAGTTACGGAGTATTATATAAGCAGTGAGGAGGATCGTAAAGGGCCCTGGGAAGAACTTGCGCGAGATGGATGCAGGTTCCAGAAACGTATCCAAGAAACAGAAGATGCCATAGGATACTGCTTAACGATAGAGCATAGACAAAAAGTATTCAATAGACTCCAAGAAACCTACTACAAAAGGCTTGATCTCGTCTAGCACCTTAAAAGCTGTGGTAGTTGTATGACCCTAAGCACTCATGAACACCTTCAAAACTATGCGTGGCAGCTGCCTGTGTTTTGAAATGGGGGGGGAGGGAGTGGGATTTTAACACTTTGTCCCAATTTAATATTCAGTCAGTGAATTTACCAATGTGTGTCCCATTTTTGATATCTAAACAAAGCCTTTTGAGTATCATCAAGGGGAAAGTGGGATATAGTTGTATTCCTTTTAAGTAGCACTTGAGAACTGGACTGCTTTAGGTTAGGTTCATTCCAAAAATGCCTTGTCTGCCGTATTTGGAGAAGTGGTAGCTATTAAGTTGGAATTTTGCACTTTGAAAAAGCAAACCTATTTTGAAGGAAATATTTATGGGGCTCAAAACCCAGTTATTGCAGTTTTGATTTAAAGTTTGAAAATGTGTGCTATGTTTTTGTGTTTCTGTTTTCTTGTTCAAGGTCAAGACACCTTGAATTTTGCATCTCAACGTTAAATTTATTGTGCAAAGGAGGTACTACTTTTCAAGATCCTAATTTTGCATGTAATTGGTGTTTAGGTGTTTATGTAGCATAAACTGATGTCTTAATATTTCAGTCTAGAACACTGGGGGTTTCAGGTGAGCTCTGGTGCATTATGAGCCCTTTGTTTTGGTTTTATTTAAATAATATCTTTGCCTGGTACTGCTCCAGGGGGTGTTGACTGCTTGTGCACCAAGGCTGTTGCTTTCAGGACACTGAAAGGCCTCGTCCTGGTCAATAATTTAAACTTCAAGGCGTGTGTGAAACTATGGGTGATAATCTGCGTTTAGGTGTAACCCCACGTAGGGAACTGAACTTTAGTTTTTTAGTTAAAGTAGCATCACCACAATTGACTCTGTTTTTTGAAAATGGATTCAAGCGGAGGATTTTTCATATTTTTTGTATCCCATGTACTTGCTCTGGTAATTATAAGGAGAGTTATCTTTGACTTAGGGAAATCTGAAGTTACAAATTCCTGTGTTTTTTACCAAAAGCCAGTGTTAATACTTCATGTGTCTGCACTCTTGTTCAACTGCTACCGAAATAACCTTTCGCATTTTGAATCTGGAAGTTGAGAGGTCCTGGGCAGAATAAAAACACTCCCTGTTTGTGTTCCAAACTTAAAATACTTAATAGTGTTTCAGTCAAAATGTGGCTCGTAGGTAAAAATACTTGTTATTGCCTTTGATAAAATAGGCAAGAGTCAGACTTCTCACCACCAGCTCTGCTAGTGTCTGTGATCTTGGAGAACTCTAAGTAACTGAAGATGCTGCTTTGGTTGCTCCAGGTAGCTCAGGTGTGTGTGTGTTATGAACATCAGGATGATGTTAATAAACATGCAGATGCTGCTGTGCTGTTTGCAGTGGCCAGCAAGAGACTACAGCTGGAACTGAACACAGAACACACATACAAACCACATTACAAGCTGCTGCTTCCAAAAGTGCTTCTCATATCAAAGAAATCCCATTTTCAGCCTGCAGTGAGCTGAGGACCCTGTTCTTCCACCTGTGAATAAACCCTGCTAATATTCATAGAAACATATCTGCCTGGGTAAGTGTTTTCTCCCCTTTCCCAGTGTTTTCCAAGTGTCAGACTTAAGGTGCTAGGAGACTATTCCCTCACTAACTTCATGATAAAGCCACTTAAAAATAAGCAGAGTTTATTTGTCGCTATTTTCCGTAGAACCTGTCTTAAAATGGTCATGCAGGATGTGTAAACATGTAAGTGGCTTTGAGTGAGGCAGTAAAAATAACACATCTTAAACTTTAAATCAAAACTGTAACTATCAGATTTTATTTTTGTATGATTTAGAGAGAAAGTTAGAAAACCTTCAACATTGGCTTTATACAGATTTTAATTGATTTGTTGCATTTGTTGGGTTTTTATATCTAAAGTTATATTTCTGTATATAAAACTATTCTGAACTAATCTGTAAATTGTAATAAAGATATTTGCAAGATAATAAGTTGTTCATCTTTCAGGGAAGATACTGGGGATGTGGTGGGTGACTTTATGAAGCATTATTCATAAACGTACTGCCATCTGGCCAGGTTGAGAACATTAAATATTTTTTTTGGCAGACTTGGGGGTAAAGAGCAGCTTGTAGTTGCTTAGAAACAGTCTTACCTTTGAACTTCCTTGTGAACCAGTAAAGCTGTGGGTTTGTACCTATTAATTCAGCTTCTGAACTAAAATACAAAGCGAATTACACAAAGTGCAATTGCTTGTACTGAAATTAGGTATTTTGCTGTAGGTAGTTGTTTTAATTGAACCTGGGTGCTGTAGATTTGCTTTAGTTTGCTCACTGGTTAGTTAGCTGTTTATGTATGAGTATTAGTGCGGTTTTTGAAGGGTTCCAGGGTTGTTTTTGAAGTGCTTTTGGGTTTCTGTCCCTAAATAAATCTGAGGTGTTGCCTTGTAAATAGAAATGACCTCCAGGTGCCGAGTGTCTGGTCTTTAATTACAGAAGAGCTGGGAATGCCTTGCTGTAGTTTGCTGTGTAACCCTGTTTTTTAAGGCAGCAAGTTACTGGGTTTGTTTTAAGGAGTGAAAGCAAAATACTTGATAAGGAGCTTGGAAGATGCAGATGTGTCCGTGTGCAGTGAGACTTAATCTTGCACAGGATTAACTAGCATTATTTAAAGTTAAAGTAGGGTCTTGAGGAGGCTGTGCAGCTTGGCTGACTCTTGGGTGTCAACAACTCTATTTAGTAATTCCTTAAAGAAAACGGTGCTTGGAATAAGCAGTGGAATAGGGAGGAGGACTCTGCTCGTGTCTTGCAGCACGAGCAGTGCCTCGCTTTGCACTTTTGTCTTTCCTTGGCATCACTGGAACAAGGATTGTCCAGTACTTGTTTCTGCAATGATGTCTTGGGTAGAAAATTGCTAGGCTAGATGAGAACCTTCTCTGAACTTCGTAGAATACTTAGCCATGAAATTCCCAGTTGTTTAAAATAGACCTCAGTGGTTTTCTAGAAACTCATCTTCACTTCTTGGCTCTGAAATTTGCCCTATGGAGCGTGTGGTGACTAATAAGGCTGCATTCTCCCAATTCATTGGGATAGTTTAAATACAGTTGGTGCACAAGATGAAAGCTTTTATGTACTTGGCAGTGCATCAAGATGCCATCTGGAATGTGGAAATCCTGCTGGGGTTTCCTTATTTTGTCCCCACTAAAGTCTGCAGTTTGAGTTCAGTGTAAGCTTATCTATGTTAGAGTAGAATTACTCTTGCTCTGGTAGCTGTATTTTTTCCAGGGGACGTAGGAACTTCTTTCCTCCCTGTGTGCATTGCTGACAAACAAGCTGCTGTTTTTGTAGTCGCTGCTGGCTCCATCCCCTGAAACTCTGCTTGCAGGTTAACGCTGCTGCAGAACTTGTTTTGTCCCAGAAAAGCAAGTTCCCGAAACAGGCAGAAGGGCCACAAGTCATGATGTGACTGCAGCCCCTGAGAATCCCCTGCTTCTCCCTGCACGGATTGGATCTGCTGCAACTCCGCTGTAATCCAAGATCCGCTCAAGGTTTGGCTCCTTACGTCACCGAGTGCAGGAAAACTCCCCGCTCGGAAGAGGGTGGCAGGGGATGACGTCTCCTAAAAGCCAACCATTAGTCACGAGGGCCTGAAGTATCAGAACCCATTAGGAGCAGGAACCCGTCTGCTAATGCTCCAGATAAGCCTGTTAGCAATAAAAACATTTGCTACTTTGAAGCTCTCCTGGCTGAGCTTGTTTTGTATTCCAGGGGCTCTGGAAAAGGGTCTTTTTTTCTAAGTACAATTTACTGCTTAAATGATGGACTTGATTTTTTCACTAACCTGCCAGCTGTAAAATAGAGCAGCTGAAGGACGAGTTTGTGCCACCGTGGTCACAGTGAGGGCTTGGGCAGCTCTGCATGGCAATATCTCAAGCACCTGTCTTGAAGAGAAGGTAACTGCTGTAAAGAATAGCAGATCAACAGCAGGAGAAAGGAAAGATCCTATGTGTGCTTTGATGCCCAGTGCATTTGTGAGTGTTTGTAAGTGAATTAGTATATTAAATTACTACGGAGCAGCCACACACGAGCTTGGTCCTACCCAGGGGAAATACCAAGTAGCTCCTTCCCTTTTTGCCGAAATTGGAGGCATCTTGTCGGAAACCGAAAACAGCTAGCTGGACTTGGAAGGGTTGTGTAAGGAAACTGCGATCCTGGGGCAGGGAAACCGCCCTAGGGCCCGGGCTGGGTGCCGAGGAGGAAGCCGGGAGCGGGAAGGGGCTTTCGCCGTTGGATCTTCCCTTTCCTAGCGGGGCTCAGGCTTACGTTAGGCTCTTTCGGGTTGCTTCTTGCCTAAAATAACCCTGACTGGAGCTGAGGTGAAGTCAGATGCCCCTGGCAAGGGGGATGCCACAGCAGATCAGAGCGGTTTTGCTTTCGGAGGGAGCAGGGGGCTGGGTTTGTGTGGGCCCCCTGTGCCATAGGAGCTGTGGTAACAAACGCAGTGTGAGCAAAGAGTCTTCGAGTGGGTGCAGAGCGCTTGGTTGCCATGCTTGGTGTTAAATGTGCTGCACAAATTTGCCATAAAAAGGCTGTTAAACATCTGATGGCGCCCGCCGGTCTGGGCTGCGCCGTAGCAGCCGGTGGCCGCGACGGCCCCGGCATCTCGGCTCGCGGCGGGAGCGCGTTCTGCTCCCGTTCCCGTCGGAGGAAGAGCTCTGTCCAGGAGGTGGTGCCAGACCCGCGCGGCAGCATCCCGGCACACGCGTCGTTCTGGCTCCAAGCGACTCGGACTCCACCAGGTACCGCCGGGACTCTCCTGCTGCTGCCTGTCCCGGCGCGCGCGTCCCTTGGTGACTGTCCCCACCTTGACCGTCCCTGTCCTGCTGGGCCGGTTCGGGACAGTAGCCGGGACGCGATGTTTCGCTTTCCCTCTGTGAGAGCCTCAAGGTGCCTCCCTGCTCGGCGACGAGCAGCAGGACAGGAAGGTGAATCTGGGGCGAGCGCAATGAGCCCGCCGGGTCTCTGCAGAGACGCCCAGCTCGGTGACATTCCGAACGTGTGACTTGCCACGGCTCCACGCGGGCGCCCTTTGTGCAGGGCACATCCCGGGCCTCCGTTTATCTTCCCCTGGAAGCTCCGAGTCACCTGCGACAGGCCTGGGAGCTGCAGCAGCCGGCGCGGCAGCCGGACCCGCGCTCTCGCTGTCCTCGGGCCCCGCGGCAGGGACTGTGTGCGGCGGCGCTGGCGGCGCCGCTCCGCACGCTGCCCCGGGCAGCCTTGCCAGGGAACGCCCTCCTCGCGCAGGGGGTACCTTGCGGACGGCTCCCACCCCGCGCACAAAAGGGCTCCTTGGTCCGGCGCGCTCGCTCGTCAGCCCGCAGCCTTCCTGCTGAGCGGCGCCGCGCTGCACAATCTTCTCCTGCCCCGGCGCTGCTGTAGCCCAACGTGCCCGCGCCCTCCTCGCGCACGCCGGGGTCGGGGCTGCGCGCGCTTGGCCCGAGCCCGCGGTGCGGCCGGGCTCTTGTGCCCGATGCCCCACGGCCCCCGGCCGCTTTGGAAGACGACCGATACGCAAGGATCTGTTTTCCTTGGAGTGAACGTGCTGGGCTTTCTCCTGCGCCTCCACGTGCCTGGGCATCAGGGAGCCACGTGAATCCATCGCTGGGCTGGTGGGGAGGGTTGTGCATCCTTTGAATTTCTACTGGATTCAGATATAAAGAAATAGGGAATAGGGGGCACCGAGGACCTGGAGAGCACGTGGGGCCAGGGACCCCGTCCCTCCTGGGGTCCCTGGCAAAGGAAGGGGCTCTGAGATCAGCTGGGCTTGTCTCCCGTGGCCCCAGTGCCCGCGCTCGGGTTCCTGCAAGGGCAATTCCCAGGGACCCTGCCCTGGGCTGGGGGCTGAGCACAGCAGCAAACGCAGCCGGCGGGCCGTGGCAGGCCCGCGTCCTCCTCCAGTTCCCAGTTCTTATCTGCAGGAAGGCATTGGCTCCCAAAGCCGCAGCCTGTGGGGTATCGCTGGAGGCTTTCGGGGGCTCCGGAGGGGCCTGGAGAGACACGGAGCAGACACAGCTTGGTAAAATGTTTGTGCTGAGGAAAGATGTTGTGCTTGCCCCGGCTCGGGGGCTGCCGCTTGCAAACAGAGGTGCTTTTGCAAGTGGCCGTGGGCTGGGCCGCTTGGAAAGGATCCTTGTTCGGAGGAATGTCGCCGTTATTCCCCCGGCGCCTCTCCAAATACTGCAATAGGATTAGGGCAGATCAGGAACTGATCTCTCACTGTGTTTGACTGCATAAAACTATTTTTGACTCGAGCTGGCGCACGGCACGGGTCGCTGCTCAGCCCCACACTGGCCGTGGGGGCGATTTGACCCCACAGCATCGTCCCCCCCGGGCTGTTCTTGGCCAGAAGCTGCTTGTCCTGCCGCGGGACTGAGGAGAAGCGGTGGAGCTGGCGCGAGGGCCGAGCGAGCGCGGGGCTCGCGCGCGTCCGCACGGCCCGGCAAGGGCGGCAACGCGCCGGCTTCACCCGCGGGGCTGCAAGCGCACCGGCAGGGAGGCCCGGGCTAACGTTATCCCCGGGGTAACCTTATCCCCGGGGCTCACCCAGACCCGGGCCAAAGGCCAGATCTTGCAAAAAGCCGCCCCGTAACCTCAGAGGGGTGGGCGGCGCTGCGGGGGCTCCTCGGGGCCGCTCTGTGCGCGGCGCAGGGCACGTGCTCGGGGCAGAGCAAACCGGGACGCGCGGAGCCAGCAGGACTGCAGCGCGGCCTGGCTCTGCCGGGAGCCAAGCGCTCCTCCTGCAAAACGCCGGTGCCGTCGCTCCCTGCTAGCCCGGGGTCCCTGCCGCGTCCCGCGGTGACTAACCAGACGGGTTTGGCCTTCCCTTCAAAGCGCGGCAGGAGGATCCTTCCCGAGGCTTCGGGGGAACTGGTTTCCCCAAACCTTGGCTTGCAGCGCGCGGAGCAGCCCCCGCTGGGGCTCCTTCCTCCCCGCCTTGGAGGCTTCTCCCGAAAACGCGGCTTTCTCCGTGTGCCGTGCGGAGCCTCGGGAAGGCGCCGCTGCGGCGACTGCCTGGATCCGGGTCGCCCATCCCAGGACCTCACCTCCCACCTTGAGAGATGCCTAATTGATGGCTAAGGAGCAGCGGGGAGGCGGATCCCGCGGGCAGCGCCGGCGCTCGCGGCCATGCCCCACATCCTGCTGCCGCCGCGCGATCGGGACTGGGAGAAGCCTTTGGCACCCTTTGGAATGGAGAGGAGAAGTCGTGATTACTCACCTCGGGTTAATTGGCACTAATTACACGGTGACGGGCCAGCCCGGCGGAGTCACGGGAAGAGCTGAGGATGCCCTTGGCCCGCGCCGGGCAGGGCGGCAGCGAGGGGGTTAAGTCGATGGGTTTGGTTTGGTTTCTTTTTTTTTTTTCCTTCTCCTTTCCCTCCCCTCCCTCCTAGGTCATTTGCAGCAAACGGAGTCTCAGCAGGGCTGATCGGAGCCCGTCTGTGCTGCTGGGGGCCCAGCCGGGAGGATCCGTGGCTCTTCCCGGCGCTCCTGTCTCCGCGCGCGGGCGGCAGCGCCCGACAGGGACGGGGGCCCGGCCGCCCATGGCAGAGGACGTCGAGTGGCTGGACCTGCCGGGCCGGTGGACGTACGGCGTGTGCGGGGACGGGCGAGTCTTCTTCATCAAGTAGGGGCCCGGCGCGGGGAGGGCACGAGGGCACGGGTCTCACGGTCCCCGTCTGGGCACAGGGGAGCCCGCGGCATCTGGGCTTCTGGCCAGGGCAGTGCTGGGATGAGGCTGGCAAGGAGCTAAGGGCAGCAGGGCAGCACTGCAAACCTCCGCGTCCGCCTGCCGTCCCCTCGCCCGGGAAGGGGAATCGGCACCCTCCCCTCCCGCTTCTCCTTTTTGGGGCTCACACCTGCTCGTGAGCTGCCCCGCGGATGCTCTTCCCCCACATCCGGGGGATCCCTTTGGCTGGAAAAGCAGGTGCTCACAGGCAGCTTCTTGTCTTTGCAGCGATGACACTAAATCCACCAGCTGGGTGCACCCTGGCAGCGGCTACTCCGTCCAGAGCGGGCACTTCTCCTGCGCCGGTAAGGGCCGGACGGGCCACTGCGCCCCTGCATTCGCTGCTTGCCATCTTTGGGCAAAGCCTGATGCTCTTCAGAGCCCCTGTTTGCAGAGTTTTCACCCCAGAAATGCATCCCACCTGCATCCCCCATGAGCACCCCCCGTGAGCATCCTCTATAGCCCTGCCCTTCCCTGGTGCTGCCTCCCATGAGGAGGAGGAGGAAGAAGAGGAGGAGGAGGACGAGGACTGGTTGCTCCCTCCCCAATTGCCCCCAGGCGCAGAGGTGCCCGGGCTCAACCCTGCACCTCGCTAGTCGCCCGGCAGCCGGTTCCTTGGGGCGAGCGGGCTGCTGCGGAGCCGGAGCGGCGGCGGCGGGCGATGGCGGCGGGCGAGGGTGACGGCTGCTTGTGCTGTGCCTTGGCAGGGCTGCCCCGCGGCTGGGAGCTCGACAGCACGCTGCACGGCGGCCTCTACTTCATCAAGTAAGTGGCAAGGGGGCCGGGGCACGCGGGGTCTGCTCGTCCCAGGGCAGGGGGGTCTCACCTGGGGCTGCCCGGAGGAGCCCCCTTCCTGCAGGGTTTGCAAGGGGGTGCTGGGCATGGGCTGCCCGGGACCTTTTGGGGAGTTCCTAGAGCAGCTCTCCTCCCTCTGCACAGCAAAATATAGGAAAAATGGGAAACGCACTATAGGAAAATGCACGGGAGCGCAGCACCGGGGTGGTAGAAGTGGTCGCCGAGGCTCCAGGGTGCTGCCGGGGCGGCTGCTGCTGCGGTGGGGCGGCCCCACAGCCAGAGCCGGGCTGGGGGCCGCGATCCGCGCGCGGCTCCGTGTCCTGCGCCGGCATCTCCCGGCGGCTCCGCGTCCTCCCCGCGGCTCCGCGTCCTCCCCGCGGCTCCGCTCGCCGCGGGCGCTCGGCAGAGGTGGCAGGACCTGCTCGGCGCCCCGTCCCCGCGCAGAGCCACCATTTCCCATGCAAATGGCTCTGCCGAGGGCGCTGGCGAGCTCGAGGACAGCGCGGGCGAGCGAGGCGGCCCCGGCTGCTCCCGAACGCGGCGAGCGGGGCCTTCCGTGCAGTGAGGGGCCCGTGGGGGCCCTTGTGCAGGACCCAGCACCACCACGTCCTTGCACAGGAGATTTACGAGCTTCCAGCACCCCGGGCGAGGACGGGGCTTTGCGACTGGGCCCGCGCGGTCCCGCCTGCCTTTGCCCG
>VZSV01000143.1:356964-369798 GCA_013398735.1 Nothocercus julius
GTGCCCGGTGCGCGCGGCTGCTTGGCGGTGCCCACGCGTCCGTCCGTCCTGAGCACGCTCGCCTCCTCCCTGCCCTGCTTCCTCCAGCTGCCTCCCGCCCCGCCGCGTGGCCACTCCGTCCCCGCTGCCCGGGGGTGCTTCACTCCCTTCTTCCCTTTCTCCGTTCCAGCTCAATGTGCTACCCCGAGCCCCCCCACCTCCCCAGCCTCCCCGACTCCACCGACCAACCCCCTCTCGTCCGAACCGTGCCGGGGCGCCGACAGCAGCCATTTTATGCGTGTCTGAGGCAGGACGTAAGCACCTTTTCTCTTGTTCTCCATCGCACGCGCTCTCCATGGCAGCCTGCGCCTGGGGGATGCGCCCGGGGGCCTTTCCGCCCCGCCGCGCTCTGCTGGGCCCCGCGCTCGTCCGCCGCTGCTTGCTCCAGCTAACAGCGCGCAGCGCCCGGGCTGCACCCGCTGTCCCCCGTGGAGCGGCCTCCGTGCAGCGGGATGGAACCGGGATGAAATCTGTTGGGCTTTAGCGGGAGCATGAAAGGGGCGCCCCGGGGCGCTGCGCCGGGCTCAGCCGCGCTCTCCTCTCCCTCCAGCGCAAGCCCTGGCTGCTGCCACCGCTGGCAAGTTCCACGGGGCCACGTTTTAGCCCCCCAGCACGGCGCGACACGGAACCTCGGCCATCGCTCTCCTGGATCCCCTCCCTCTCCCGAACAGCGAGACCGCCCCCGTTGGAGGAGCAGGAGATGTAGTGGACAGGCCTGGCCTCGTACCAGCTCCCTGCTCCTTGCTGGCCCCGTGCTCTGCTCCAGACCGGAGAGGTGCCGGAGCCGGGAGCCGTGCGGGCGCAGGAGCTTGCCCAGAAGAGCGCGGTGCTGAGGGGACCGGGGACCACACCAGGCTCCGGCCACGCAGGGCTGGGCTGCTGCATGCAGGACTTGTTGCATCCAGCGCGCTGGGTTGAGCACAGACGTCGGGGCAGGGGAGTTGCAACGACGGCGTCCGTGCCCAGCACAACTCCAAGGTCTCCCGGGACAGCACCGGAGGAGCACAGGTCTCCCGTGGCTCTCCATGCTGTACTGGGCTCCTGAGGGTCTGCAAAGGGGCTCTCCTGCATGGAGACCAGCCAGTCCCCACCATGGATGGTGCTTTTACCCACAGCTGGACCTGGATGCTCCAGCCCTGCTCCTCGGGCAGCTCTTCGCTCCCTGCGTCCTGGCCTGAACCTGCTCCTAGCATCCCGGGAGCAGGGGAAGGGAGGAAGGGGCTGGCGATGGGGCGGCAGGAGGGCAGAGGGGCACGCAGAGGTGCCCGGGGACGCGGGGGGCCCTGCGCAGGGGTGGCACGAGGACGCCCGGCACGCAGCGGGCACGGAGCAGCAGGTCAGCGCGGGGACACGGGCGCGTTGCAAGGGAATGGCGGAGCGGCGCGCGGGCTGCGAGGGGACGAAGCCACGCGGGATGCGCACCTGTAGCTGGTGGCATGCGGGACCTGTCCTTGGCACGGCCCCAAGGGCGATGCCCAAGCTGCGGCCACGGGAGAGGGGGGAAGACGAACACGGACTCACAACATGGACTCGCGTGCCCAAGGCCTCACGTGCCGGGATGGGACCGGGTCCCTGTGGCACCAATTGTCAGCCCCAACCTTGCCATCCCCCCCCAGCCCTTTTGCTTGCTTTTCCCCCAGCGAGTTCCCTTCCCTTTAGCCTTCCGAAGGGAGAAGGAGGCCGGTTCTGACTGGAATTGCAAAATCCCATGTGAGCTTTTCACCAGGAGGCACCACGATGCCGAGAGCAGGGGCTGAGCTCCGGCCGGGCTGAGCATCCCTGGACCCGCAGCCCCAGCCTCGGATGCTGCTCCCAGAGCCTCGCGATTCCCAACCGGCTCCACGCCGGGATGCCCCTCGTGTCCGTGATCTTCCCGCAAAGCCCCGGTCCCCCGGGCTCTTTGATCGTAGCAATACATGTAGTGTCCCAGGACCCCCGCCCGCGCCGGGACCCTCCCGCAGCCCCTTTAGCTCATAAAGCTGGCCCTTTATTTTGCTATTACATGCCTTAATATATGTTTTATGGAAATTATACATTTATAATATATAAATATATATATATTTGTTTTTTTCTCTTCTTTTCTGGGAGGTACTCTTTTGTGCTAACTTTCTCTCGCTCTGCAGGGTTGTTGGCACCAGCCCTGCCAATGAGTTATGAAAGCAGATTCTTTGCCAATTTATCAGAGGAAAAGAAAAAAAAAAAGAAAACTATTTAAAAATATATATATTTTCTGCTTTTATTAAAAGCAAATTTATTTAAAATAAAATATAAAGAGAGCTGTAAGTTTTCGGCAGCGATACCTTTATTTCCCCTTGGTGGAAGACTCCTCGGCCTGTGTAAATTGGGGTGCTCCAACTCCCTGTGGAGCCACCCCCCCCTTTACACTGGCTGTGGGGGGGGATCCAGCCCAGTGGGTCCCCCCCGGGCCCCAGGCATCTGCCTAACGCACTAGGATCCCATGGCTGCAGTATTGTGGACCTGGGTTTTTTTAACAGTTATTTTATTTCTTTATTTTGGTTATTGTTTTTTTCATAACACTTCATACACCAGTGACTTGTAACCGAGACAGGATTTCAGGATTTGCAATGGGAGGAAATCTATTTATGCACCGGGGAGGGTGGGTTGAAGGGGGACATTTGTTTTCTGGGTTTTTTTTTTTTTTTTGCTAGTGTTAGAGAAATAAAAGTATCTAAGAAACAACCTGATGTCCGTGTCTTTTGTACAGAGGTGACCACAGATCGTAATATTAGGGCAAAAGATGGGGCCCAGCTGGCTACAGTCCAATCTGAGGCTGATGGCACTTTCCTTCCCACCTCTTTTTGGGGTAATCTTCCCAGTACTGTGGATTTTCAATGTTGCTGCTCTATGGTCAGTTCTTGTGGGTAGGAAACGCGTCTAAACTCTGCAAGTTTGTATAGAGCCGATGCATAAAAACATGGGGTTTTGTGAAGAGGTGGCACGCGGAGCAGGTCCTTATGCCGGGTGCCACCCAGGGACTCCCAGGATTGTTCCGAGCATGGTCGGGTCCTTCCTGGGAGCAGGAGGAAGAGGATGGAGCGGGGGCGGCCGCCCAGGGCGATGCCTCGCCGGCGGAGCTGCAGCGGGTTAATGATTTGCAGGATGACGTGGGGACTAAAGGCCTTTCCAAGGGTCACCGCCGGCGAAGCCGCTGCGAGCGCGGCCGCCCCGGCCGGCAAGATGGTGCCGCTGACGGACCCCCAGCGTAAGCGGGGCGGGGGGGCAGGACTGGCGCTGTCCTGGTGGCACCGGGTCCCACGGGTGCTCGGGAACGGTGGCCGCGTGGGTTGGAGCGGGCCGAGGGACACCTGGCTTGGTGGCTGGTGGCCCCCAGTGCCCGCTCCCTAGTTGGGATGTGGGATGTGGGATGAGGAGCCCCACGCGGGGTGCGCGGCTCGTGCCCCGTGCCGGACCCCTCACCACGGACCCCGTCCTCTGCAGGGATCGGCCTGGGGCTGGTCGGCTTCGGCATCTTCTTCATCCTCTTTGGGATGCTCTTGTACTTTGATTCAGTGCTCCTGGCCTTCGGGAACGTGAGTAGTGCCAGGCTGGGTCCGCCCAAGGGGCTCTCCTGACTGGGCTGGACCGAGAAGATGCTGGTGCCAAAGCAGGAGCGAAGAGACCATCCAAGCAGAGCTCTTGCCATTTCTTCCTGCTAGATCCTCTTCCTCTCCGGCTTGGTCTTCATCATCGGCTTCAGAAGGACCTTCACCTTCTTCTTCCAGAGGCCAAAACTGAAGGGTACCAGCTTCTTCCTGGGGGGAGTCCTCATCGTGCTCATGCGCTGGCCGCTCCTGGGCATGCTGCTGGAGGCCTACGGCTTCGTCACGCTCTTCAGGTCCGGGCGCCACCGCGCGCCTCTTCCTTGCGACCTCCTCCCAGATTAGAGCCCTGCAGTTGGGCTTTGCAGCCCAGAACCCCCCTGAGCAGGCCTGGGGAGCACCTTGCAGCTCCCACCACTGCCCCGGCGCCACCAGAGCCCTGCGGGCACCCTCGGCTTGGGCATTAACAGACACTTGTGTTCTGATGCAGGAGTTTTTTCCCGGTGGCTTTTGGGTACCTGGGCACCTTGGGGAACATCCCGCTGCTGAGCAAGGTGAGCAGGGCACTGGTGAAGCTTGCGGGTGGTGCGAATCAGCAGCGGCGCTGAGTTTGGGGCCACAGTCCTGCACCTCCGCAGCTCCTGGAGGCTGCACCGCAGTATTTGATGCTAGTCGGGAATTGTCACTCTTGCAGCTCTTGCAGAAACTCAGCGACACCAGCTCCATGGTGTGAGCTCGGTGACAAGCCACGCTGCTAGAAATGCGACCCAGTGAGCCAGCTCCGGCCCCGCGCGACTGTCACCGGGACCCGTGGCGCTGCCCGCGGTGGGGACGGGGACAGCGCGCCGCAGCGCGCCGCGAGCGAGCGGAGGCTGCGCGAGGCTCCGCGGCCCCGAGCT
Organism: Nothocercus julius; assembly: GCA_013398735.1. NCBI lineage: Eukaryota > Metazoa > Chordata > Aves > Tinamiformes > Tinamidae > Nothocercus > Nothocercus julius. Next base: position 361,463 of record VZSV01000143.1, read on the forward strand.
GTGCGGCCAGCGCTCTGGAGGGTTTTCCGCTCCTGTCTGCCCTTGATGAGTTGGGTTTAATTAAAATCCGTGTCTGAAACCAAATGGGGGCCATGCTCCTGTCCTGTGCGTGGGGGCTGCTCCAGCTCCGCTTAGCGCCACTGAAAGGCGCCATGGCCATGGCTGGAGGTGACACAGGGACCTTTCCATAGCCGTGGCTGGAGATGGAGTGGGAACCGTCCCATGGCCACGGCTGGAGGTGACGCAGGAACCGCCTCATGGCCCTGGCTGGAGGAGGCTGTCCCCGGTGTCCCCGGCCGTGCTGCCTCGCTGCGGGACACGGAGCTGCGTTCCTGGCACGGGTACGGGCTGCGGGGAGCGGAGCTGCCTAGGGAGCAGTGCGAGAGGGCAGGGGAGGTTAGGGAAACACCCATTAAAGCCCATTAACATTTCATGACCTGATCGGAAGAGAGTAAATTACCCTTTTCAGATTCAGTGACCATGAAAAAGCGAATGACATCTGCGATTATTAATTAATCAAGAGATGCTAGGGGGTGAGGCAAATACTTCAAGAGAAGAGCCCAAAGATGGAGATAGTGCTCCCTATCTCTGAGCATCCTCGCCGGGACTTGCGTTGCCGAAGGCCCATTCCCGGCTGGAGGACGGGAGGTGGAGGGAGAGGAGTTTGGCGTGCAGGCTGGACGCGCATGGGCATCGCTCCGCGGAGGGCAGCGCAGGAGCCGGCCCCGTCGGCTCACGGTCAGCCTTGCCAAGCTGAATGCATGTGAACCACGTTTCTATGAGCGTATGGGGAGCATAAGTTTAATTAAACCAGGGTGGCTGCATCGCAGCTGGTCCCTGTGCGGATACCCTTCCTAAAATGCAAGAATTAATTATTGTGTTTGAATGAAACCTGTTCCCTCCTGACTGAAGCACAGCCTTGCTGGCAGTTTGCATCAGGTGGGAGATCTTCTGCAGAATGAGCTCCCCGGGAGACACAAATCAGGAACAACCCTCAAGACCAGGGGATGTAGGATTGGGGTCCCTGTTTGTGCTGGTTTCTAAGGTCCCTTAGGGGATGAGAAAATAAAAAAAAAAAAAAAGAGGCTGTTTGCTAAAACTTCCTAATGGCCTTGCTTAGGGAAGGACTGCTCTGTGTACTTCACATTCCCAGCTTAAGAGCTAAACTTGTTCAGATGAGTCCAGCACTACAGGAGCTTATCTTGCAGGAAAGCACTTGTTTCTCTTTGGAAAACATTTTTGTTCCTTGAAATCATTCTCAGCCTGATGGGTTTTCCTTGAAAGCAGGCAGGAAATAAGCTAAGAGCTCGTTGCCGTGTTATTTCCAGATGAGATCTTTATAGGTACGCAATCATGTGAACCGGCAGCCTTTGCATGCAGCCGCAGCGGGTTTCCACGGGCGGGAACTGCGGTCCTGCTTGGTGGCCTCGCTGCAGATGTGTGGGGCCAGTGTCACTCCAGAAGCTGCGGATGCTCTGAGGCTGCGTGGGACGAACTCAGCATCCTCCCTGCTGATAAAACGCACTGGAAATGGTTTGTTTGGGTTATTTATCCGTAGCTCTGCAGTGAGCTGGGGTACAGAGAGCTGGGTGTCCCCAGGTGCCACCCCAGTGCCCCTCCGTTTTCCTAGCCCATCCCCGCTCCACCGCAGCCCTGCAAGACGAGTGTCTGTCCATCCGTTCCTCCCCAGGTGCTGCCATATCCAGCATCCACGGGACATGTCCAGGCTCTCATGGATGTGCCCCCAATTCCCTGGGTTGAAGGGCAGCTGGAAGCGCTAGAGCCCCTTCCCCAGCTCATTCACCACAGCCCCCGGCCTCTCCTTTCGGAATCCTGTCCCTGCAAAGTAAGCGGAGCCGGCGGGATGCCCGGGAGGGGATTTATGCCCGGTGGCTGCTCGCCAGCGGGTTCTCATGTTGCTGCCGCTCCCAGACCAGGCTCCTGACCCCGCGCCCGCTGCGCCCGGGGCACCCGGGGCACCCGGTTCCCCCGAGTGACGCAGTCCGGGCTGGTGGCACCGTGACCCTGCGTGGGAAAAGACGTCAGGGGAAGCGGCTGCTGACCCCACAGAGCAAAGCCTGGCGGGATGGGGGCCTGGAGCTGGGATGCTCCGGCACGGAGGGACACGGGATGCTCTGGCACCGCCAGGGCTGAGCCTCGGTACCCTCTGGGCACCCCCTTTAAGCTCCACATGATGCTATGCGGGGGGAAGGCTCTGCTTTGGAGGGGACCCTGCTGCCTTGGGGGCAGCCCCGCCGCCCCCGGTGGCCCCTTAGCACCGGTACCCGCGGGACGGGATGACGGCAGTGCCCTGAATAACCGCGGTGTGCAGCAGGAGCGCGTCAGCGCCCTGGGGAGCTGGGCACTCGGACGCTGGGGCTGCTACGTAACCAGGTTTCTTCCGAGAACGTTTTTATTGCTGCCGCTGTAATTTCCCATCGAGGTTTCCTGGGATGGAGTGTTTGGCTCGGAGCCAGGGCACCCGACACAGCAGAGCCCCGGCGAGCACGGGAGCCCTCCAGGCACCAGGGCAAGGAGCAGAGCCCGGCCTGGGCCAGCCCAAACCCTCCCCAGCGCTGGGACCAGCAATGACCCTTGCAGAAACGTGTCCTCTGAGCCCTAGCTGGGATTTTCCAAATAGACTGAGCATCCTCCTGGTAACGTGGCCTCCAATACCCCTCAGTGCATCCCTGGTCTTGCATTAATAAGAGGCAGATCTGAGTCTTATTAACAGTCTCGGTCCACCTTTGTCTGTGTTTTGGGTCTTGGAGGGTGCTGGGTGGGATCCCCGAGATCCTCCTGCCTGCAGTGAGACAGTCCAGGCCACGGGCATTTCTACTTTGATACAGCATCACGTGCCACACCTGCAATGAGTTTTTGCAGTTCTCTGCATTCAAGGACGCTGTGCTTACCAGTTGGCATCGCTCGGCCGGGTGGTGCTTTCCCCGCTCACCGGGGGCTCTGGGTGGCACCCGAGAGGGCAGCGTGGTCTGGAACAGCTGAGGGGCCTGCGACTGGTGCCAGCGCCTGCTTTCCCTCAGGGAAAATCCTCTTTGGGAAAGGAGGCTCTTTGGGAAAATCCTCTGCGCCCCCTTTCCCGCACGGCAGCACGAGGCCAGTAGAGCTGCTCTGGGGGATGATTCGTGTCCCCGGCGGAGCAAGCGCGGACGCTGCCTCCAGCGCTGCTCTCCTGATTGACACCAGCAGGCGCTCGGCCCGTGCCAAACACGCCGTGCTAACGACGGCCTGGTGCTGACACGCAGCAATGCTACTAATTGCACAGAGCGTGGGTCCGTGGTGCCAAGGTATTCACGGCTGCTCGGCAGTGCCCACCTGCCAGCCCGGGCCGCGTGTCCCGCTGCTGGCATGGGGTGCCAGCGGGCAGCGATCCCCAGCCCTCCCCGGGGAGGAGGAACCCACGCGGATGCAGGAACTCGGGCTATAAAAGCAGCCTCCCCTTGGAGACCCAAAGGGATCTGCTGCGAGAGGAGGAGGTGGCCCCGGGAGAGCTCGCGATGCCGGCGGCACGGAGCAGCGGGTTGCAGCGGTGCTTGCTGCTCGTGGCCGTCACCTGCGGCGCTGGCATCTTCCCCTCGCCAGCCCAGGCTCTGCAAAGGTAGCAGCTGTGCATGTTGCTCGTGGGCTGCAGGTCTTGCTGCCTCCCAGCTTTGCTTGGGGATGGGTTGGTGCTGAGGACTGAAGACCCCCCCTGTGCAGCCCCATCCCTTTGGAGCAGCCAGAAAACACCTTTGCTTCCCCTTTTCTTTTTCTTGCCAGCACCTCCGGTCTCCTTTGCTCTTCTTGCCCTCTCCCTTTGAGCACTGCCAGGCTTAGCAGCATCCCTGCTTCCAAAAGACAGAGCAAGGAGACCCCGGTGAAGCTTCCCTTGCCATGCAGAGGGCTTTGCTGGGCTCTGCTCCGCTGACGCCGGCCGGTGCCTGGCGGGCTGCGGCGGGGAGCTGCTGCCATCTAGAGCCACCCGGCTGGATGTCCCGGGCGGGAGGGAGCCGGGGGTGCCCACGGCCTCGCCGCCCGCAGGATCGCGCTGCGGAGGATGCCCTCCATCCGCCAGACGCTGCGGGACATGGGCGTGCAGGTGTCGGACGTGTTCCCGGAGCTGCGGGCGGGCGCGCGCCGCGGCGCCGCCGGGCCCCGCAACGGCACGGCGCCCACCGTCCTCACCAACTACCTGGACGTGAGTGTCCCCCGCACGGCCACGCGGGGCTGGCCCCTGGCCGCGGCCCTGGGCGACGCGTCCCGCGCTGCCCCCAGACCCAGTACTTCGGCGAGATCAGCATCGGCACCCCGGCGCAGACCTTCAAGGTGGTCTTTGACACGGGCTCTGCCAACCTGTGGGTGCCGTCCCACAAGTGCTCGCCCCTGTACAGCGCGTGCGGTGAGTGCCGGGGTGCGCCGGGAATGCGGCTGGGGTGAGAAATGCCACGCGCTCTCTGTCCTGAGGGTCCTTGGAGGAGCCTGAGGATGCTCAGCTATCTGCAGCGCCGGGCTCTCTGCTCCTGTGGAGCCCCCCGTGCTGGGACACCGGTCCCGCTTGGCTGGGGGAGCAGAGTTCCTTTCACGCTCGTCCCCTTCTCCCCAGTGTCCCACAGCCGCTACGACTCCTCCAAATCGCGCACGTACGTGGCCAACGGCACCGGCTTCGCCATCCGCTACGGCACGGGGAGCGTCAAAGGCTTCCTCAGCCAGGACGTCGTCATGGTGAGCGCGAGCGGAGCCAGCGGTGCCCCCGCGCGGCTCTGCTCCCCCTGCAAGCACAGGGGCCACCCAGCGCGGGGGGCTCTGCTGGCGGTTTGTCCCCCTGAGCGCCCTGCAAAGCCCCTCGTGCCCTTCCCCTCGCCAGGTCTCGGACATCCCCATCGTGCAGGTCTTCGCCGAGGCCACGGCGCTGCCTGCCTTCCCCTTCATCTTCGCCAGGTTCGACGGTGTGCTGGGCATGGGCTACCCCAGCCAGGCCATCGACGGCATCACGCCCGTCTTCGACCGCATCCTCTCGCAGCAGATCCTCAAGGAGGACGTGTTTTCTGTCTACTACAGCCGGTGGGTCCGAGCGCGGGGGCCAGCACCGGCTGCTTCCGTCTAGTCCGCTGCTGTCAAATTGTGCAAAGTCTCCAGCCGCTGGAGCATCACAGCTGGGTGCAAACGCAGTGCTGCAGCTGAGGCAGCACAATGTGCAAATAAATGAAAAAGCAGCAGCTGGCTGAGCCGAGCCACGGCTTGCGGTGCGGGGCCTCCGCTCCGGGCTCACGGTGTCTCTCTCTTTGCAGAGCTTCCAAGTAAGAGGACAAGCAGCACCCCTTCTCCTGGCACCTTCCCCCTCTCCATGCGCAAATTCCCTCCCCCTGCTCTCCACCTCGTGCCCTGCTGCTCGCTGGTTTGGCAACCCTGGGGGCAAGCAGGGCCTGCCTTGCCCGCAGGAACTCCCCTCTGCACCCCGGGGGCGAGATCATCCTGGGAGGCAGCGACCCAGCCTACTACAGCGGGGACTTCCACTACCTGAGCGTCAGCAAAAGTGGCTTCTGGCAGATCCGCATGAAGGGGTGAGACCATCCTGTGCTCCCGGCACGTGAGGATGGGCTGGGAGAAGCCCGCGGGCTGTGCGGGGACGGGCTCCGGCCGTGCTGCCGCACACCCCTCTCCGCTCCGCTCCAGCGTGTCCGTAGGCGCTGAAATGCTCTTCTGCAAAGAGGGCTGCTCGGTGGCTATCGACACCGGCGCGTCCTACATCACCGGCCCGGCCGGCCCCGTGTCCGTGCTCATGAAGGCCATCGGGGCGGCCGAAATGGCCGAGGGAGAGGTGAGCGATCCCGCATCCCGCCGCGCGCACGTCCGCGCCTGTGGCTCAGCCCCGGCTCCTTCCTCCCCCAGTTCGTCGTGGACTGTGACAAGGTCCCGCAGCTGCCCAACATCTCCTTCCACCTGGGCGGGAAGGTGTACGGGCTCAGCGGCTCCGCGTACGTCCTCCGGGTAAGCGGGTGTCCCGCCACGGGGGTGTCCAGGGTGTCCCGGGAATCTCCCCGTGGTCACTGCTGGCTCTCCTGCCCCTTGCAGCAATCCCAGTACGGCGAGGACATCTGCGTGGTGGCTTTCTCGGGCCTGGACATCCCACCGCCGGCCGGTCCCCTCTGGATCCTGGGAGCCAGCTTCATCGGGCACTACTACACCAAGTTCGACCGGCGCAACAACCGCATCGGCTTCGCCACGGCCCTGTGACGGCTCCGCTCCGCGCAGGAGCCGCGGCAGAGCCTCCCCTTCTCCCACTGCTGCTTCCCAGACCCTCTGCTCCTGGGCCTCAACTGCTTTTCCTATGGAGCCCATCCGGGGCGGGGATCCCAGCAGCATCGCGCTCCGGAGCGGCTGCTCCGGGCGGATCAGGGGGATGCGCAATTGTCCAATGTGCGGGTGGCCAAGAGAGCAGTGCTGGCAGGTTGCAGCCGTACCGAGGAGGGATGATTTGTCACAGTCTGTGTTGCTCTTCGAGTGGCAGAAAAAATAACCTGGCTGCATTTGGTGACTGTTTGAGCTGGTGTTAACCCTATCCCCCTCCACGACTTTGCATTAAACAAAACCTCAAAGCACCAGGCTGCTGAATCGATGCTCGTTCTTGCAGAGGAGAGAGAAATGGGGCAGACTTTTAAGAGAAGTGGGAAACAAGTGCTCCTTTATTGGGATTTGCCATAGCGGCTGCTCTGCTTTTATCCTTCCCCGTGCAAGAGCGGGACGCGCTCCCTGCTCGTGCCAGTGCATCCACACGCAAATGATGGGGGCTGTTCCGATGCACGGATAAACTTTCCTTCGTGGGTGCATGTTGCACCCCTCTTCCAAAGATGCCATCAGCCCTAAGAGCTAGATGGCAAGTTTGCAAACCCACTGTCTGGTTTATTTTCCTTGCCCTGGTGGCTCCAGCCGCTGTTCCCAGCACTGCCCAGAGCACAAGCTGACACCAGCCGCCTCTCAGACTGCAGTGATTTTGGGGGGGAACGTGATGCTCCTTTAAGCACCCAAAAGCTGGGCCTCCTCTGCCCGATGCCCTGCTGCAAAGGAGAAGGCACGAGTGGATTTGAGCTTGGAAAAGCATGGGGAGGTAGCTTAAGAAAACACATGATGGCTTCTGGTTATCGTGTTTTGCTGGAAAATGGTCAGAGTGGCCTAAAATGGGATGTTTCTTGCATCCGGCTCTCTTCCTGCTCAGCACACTTGTCCTGAGCAGGAAGGACAAAACCTTCCCCGGCCGCTCGGTGCCGTCCCTGGCCCCTGCAGCCCATCTATTAACACCTCTAATGGCCTTTGCCGGGCAATTTCCCGCTTCCCGCAGCACAACCCTGGCCCCAAGGCCCCGCTAACCTGCAGCGACCCCGTATTAACACTCACCATGGGTACGGCCGAGCAATTAGGCCACGCTCAGCCCGGCAAAGCGGCCGGAGCAATTACAACCATCTTATTAAAAGTGACAGAGATGTTCTATATATAGAAACACAAGGAACAGGCTGTGTTATTTTTTCCCCCTTCCTTAAACGATTCCCCCCAAGTCTCCATGGTCCATTTAGCCGGTTTCAGCTGCAGCCAGCTGTAAACTTTGGAGGGGGTATTCCTTGCTCCGAGCCACGTGCGCTTGTTATTTCCTCCGATAATGAAGCAAGGCTGGAGCAGTGTCAGTGTGCTGCGGGCAGGGGGAAAAGGGGGGCAAAGAACAAGCAGTGCCCCATCTTTAACGGGCATTTTAATGGGGCAATTTAATCTCTCCGTGCCACCCGCAAACCCTCATCCATATGGTGCTTAATGCATGGAAGGGCACAGGGCCACCTCCTCCAGAGGGGACGTGTCCCTCCTGCAGCCAGGCTCCCGCCGGGATGTGCTGGGTGCAGCACCCTGTGACTCGCCCTGCTGCACGGGGCATCTTGCGGGTGCCCCTTCCTGCCCCCAGGAGCGGCCGCCCCCGGCCCGGTACGCGCAGCGAGGGGGAGGAAGAAGAGGGAGGGTCAGGGGTACCGTGCGCTGGGGCCGGGCGCCCTTCCCGGTTCCCCACGGGGCCGGAGCCGCCGCAGTGCCGGTGCGCAGTGCTGCTTCCCGCCGCTCGGTGCTGGTTCGGTGCCCACTCCCCTCAGCGCGATATCCGGTACGCGGTTCGACTCCTCCCTACGTGGTACCGGTGCTCGGTCCCGGCCGCCCCCCCCGGCGCGATGCCGGTGCGCGGTTCCACTCCCTCCTACGCGGTCCCGGTGCTCGGTTCCGCTCTCCCCGGCGCGGTGCCCGTTCAGTGCCCGCCTCCCGCGGTGCGATGCCCGCCGCGCGGCCCCGCTCGCCCCGGTACCGGCTCC
>VZSV01000143.1:386472-399865 GCA_013398735.1 Nothocercus julius
CCGGCTCCATCGAGCTCCAGCTGGGCAGAAACGGGGCTCCGCATGGACATCCTGCGGGATCGGCCGCGGTGTCAGCGGAGCCCCCGGGTTGCAGGCACCGGCATCACCCTTTGCCACGGTGCCCACATCATTCCCAGCTTTCCTGCTCTTGGCTCCGAAAACCAACCCCAAGCCACATGCGTTGTCCCGCTGCGAAGGGAGCGGGATGCTAAGCCGAGCCTTGGTGTGAACCCACCCAAAAGTGTGAGATTGTGGGGGCAAAGCGAGTGCGGGGAAGGTGCGGGAGGGGACCCTGGGCGCGTGCGGCGCCGGAGCCCCGTGCGGAGCGCGCGGCCTCCGGCACCCCGCGGCGAGCGAGCGTGCCTCGAAAGCCGGCGGGCCGCCCGGCGGGTTTCCTGTTCCAAGGGGAAATGGAAATCCTGGCCCCGCTAAACAATGCCTGGGATTGCAACCAGAGCCGCTCCTGTGGGAGTCCCCGCAGCGGCTCGGAGCCGGGAATGACCGGGCCGGAGGCCACGGTGGGGTCCTTGCCGCTCCCGGCCCGGCACAGACGCACGATCCGTCCCATGCGCTGAGCTCTAGGTGACCACGGCCAGCCTGGCAAGGCAAGCGCACCCGGAGCGCGCTCCGGGAACAAGCGGCACTTGGGAAGCAAGGCCGGCCGCGGCTGCGGGAGCCGGGCTGGGGAACGCGCAGGACCGGGGGGCTGCGGCGACGGGGCAGGGACCACCACGCTGGCCCTGCAATGGGGGCGAGGGGCGCGGGCGCCGGCGGCCCGGCCCGGGGCGGCAATTACATAACAAACAAAGCGCGGCTCAAGCTGCGAATTAATCAAACCGCTGAAAATAAAACCTTCCTCTCAGGAACTTCAAACAAAAGAAACGAAAACAACAAGGCCGGCTGGGTAATGAAAAGCCAGTGCTCTGAATAGGGGACAAAAGGAAGTGGAACAATAGGGTGTTGGACAAAAGCAATAAAGCAAAGGGAAGTGTGACAGCTCCACAATGGGGCACTGTGCGCGCCAGCCTTTCTGATCTTAGCGGGGCTTTTTTTAATCTCCGCTCCCTGCCCTCCGCCGCCCGGCGCATCGCGGCGCTCGCCGGGCATCGGCTGCGTGGTGCAGGTGGGAGCCGGGGCGCGGGACGTGTCCCCCTGCCCGGCGCGGCTCGCAGCGCCCTGCCAAGCGCCCTCAGCGCGCGCCGGCCGGGGAGGAAACGGGCCCGTCTGGTGCAGGACGGGACGTGGCCGGGAGCCAGCGGGAAGCTCGTCCGGAGGGCCGGGAGCTGCGTGCGCTCCCTGCGTCCCGCCGTGCCCCACGCGCCCCGCCGCCTTCCAGGGGGAAACCGAGGCACGCGGAGCCGGGCGCCAGCGCGGCCTCGTGCTCCTGCAGCGCCTCTTGGCTCACGCGCCCAGCGCTGCCGTGGGGAGCTTAATGCGGCCAGCGGGACTGGCAGGATAACAGGGGGCTGTTCGAAAGAGGTGCGTTTGTTATACGGCTTGCAGAACAAAACAGAAAGAAAAGAGCAGAGCAAGGCGAGGGCGGCGTGCGGGTGTCGCGCTGCAGCGCGGCCGGGGCGGCTCAGGTGCGCCGCACAAGCCGACAATGGGACCCGGAACAATTGCGGTGGCCGCAGTGGCCCGGCCCGCGCGCTTGTGCACGCGGGGACGGAGCGGACACGTGGAGCCCGTCCTGGGTGCTGCAGCCCTGCGCGCATAAGGAGGCTCCCATGGGGGTCCTCCCCTTGCAGCGGGGCCCTTGCAGGCCGATCCCGCTGCTCCGAGGGCTGCTCCGCTGCCCCCGAGCGCGCGGCCCGCAGGGCACATCCTGCCATTCTGGCCGCGCGCCGGGCCACCCTTCCCGGTACCGGCTGATGCTATGGGGCCCCGCAGCAGAGCGGCTCGCAAGGCCGGGGCCGACGCGCGCGGAACAGGCAAGGAACTGCTGCCGCTGCTCCGCCTTCGCAGAGCCGGGTATGTTCACGTGTACTCGTGAAACCCTTGCTGCACGGCGGGGTTTGCTAGCAGGGCAGCGCAGGGGGAGGCTCTGCGGTCTGGAGCGGCCCTTGCGGGGCGCCCCAGCTCACCTGCAACCCAACCCTCGCTAAAACATCGTGGGCAAAAAGCCACAAAGTGCAACCCCCCACTCCGAGCGGCCACAGGGCCAGGAGGAGCTGCAAGATGACGGCGGTCGCAGCTACATTTTGCAGCAGCACCCAGAGAACGTTCCCGTGCTGCCGCGCGCCCACCCTGCCCAGCGCACCGGCTGCCCCGCGCGACTGGGGGATCCTGGAGCATCCTTGTGTTTGCACGGTGCACTTCGGTGCTGCAGCATCCGGGGCAGAGGGGAAAAATAAGACCCGCACACGGCCTCTCCTCCCAGCGCAGACCGAGGAATCCCCGCCGGCCGCCGGGACAGACAATAGCCCGGCTCCTGCCTGACGAGCGTGCCGCTTTCCTGCCAGCTTGGAATGTCCTTTCGGGGCTCCTTCCAACCGTTTCCGCCTTCGCACATAAAAGAATAGATGGTTTCCTCCGCTCTGCGCCTGCGGGGGGGTGGCCGGGGACAGCCGTGCCCCCCGGGTGCCCGGGCCGGGGACGTTCCCCGGGTGGCCATCCTGCTGGCAGCTCCGCACGGCGCTCGGTGCATGCAACATAATGACGGGCGAGCGCAAAGCCGGGGGGCCTGGACACGATGCGGAGCCAGGGCCTCGGCCCACCGGTGGCTGGTTTGCAGCTACGGCCTGGAGCGGCTGCTCAGCAGAACGCACCCATTTACAGTGGGATAAAACAGAAGTTTGCACCTTCGTGGGACAAACATCTGCTTTTTCCCGCAGGCTCTGGTTGCAAATCTAGCTCTAGCAGCCGAGGGCATCCTGCTACAGGACTGGTCATTGAAACGATGCATTTTAGAGCCTTGCGCTTTCCCCAGGGCAAACGCACAACGGGAAGGTCCCCCAAGTGGCCCATAAGCAGCTGGACACGGTGGCTGCTCTGCCCCAGAGTGGCCCGCGGATCCCTGCACATCCAACAAGAACCGGGATTGCAGGAGGGAGCTCAGGGGGCTCCCACCCGGGGGAGAGCTGGGGCTCCCCGCTGCCCAGGCAGGACAGACCGGTCTTTGTCCAGCCTCCTGCTGCTTCCCAGGAACGTCCATCCTGGCGGGACCGGCCCTGGGGCTGGGCAGAGCCCGTGGATTTGGAGCTGAGCCCCCCGCCTCGGCCATGCCGGGCGCTCCTCCGGAAACGTCCCACGGGCTCGGAGCGGCGGTGACGCTGCGGGGAGCATCAGCATCACGGAAACCCCGGGGAAAGGGCAGCGGCGCAGGGGCCCCCCCGCCGCTCTCTGCGCGCGGCCCCCGAGCGCCCGGGCCCCTCGTCCCCTCTCCCCGGCCAGCCCAGGGTTGTGCCCGTGTCCCCACCAGGGAAAGGGTTTTGGGACTCCCTCGGCCTCGTTGCAAGGAGGAAGCCACAGTCACGTTATGGCTCCTTGAGCAGGGAAAAATCCCATGGATTCTCCTTCTACTAAGACGAAAACTAGAAACAGAGGGTCCTATTCTGCACGGCCCGTGGAAGGCTGGTCAGCAGCAAAATTCAACCGTTGAGCAATTAGGAGCAGCTCAAAAATTCTATGATTCTATGAAATAGCTCTAATTCTCTCCAAAAATCCCACCTGCCTTCTCCACAGGCCTCCCGGCCCTACCTAGCGCTGCTGAGGACATGCACATGCAGAGGAGCCTGTCACGGGGAAACCTAATGAGCCCTGCCGTTCAAAACCTGGGGAGGGAGGCAGAAAATGCATCAAGCACTAAAGTCACTTCAGAATTTACATTTGCAAGACAGGCATGAAAAAGAAATCTGAACTGCAAGGCTGTGGCAGAGGGGAAGGATCTGGGTTGCTTCAGCAAACGACAGCGTCGCCGTCATCTCTCCCGCATACAGCGGGATGAGATCCTAGTTTTGTGTGTTATGTGTGAGCACTGAAAACCACCAAGCTTAGAGCAGGATTAGTCCTTGGAAGGCACTGGGAAGGGATGGGGGCATCAGGCTGCCAAACGGGATGCTCCAGGCAGGAACGTGGTGGTGAAAATGTCTCCAGAGAACAGGGCAGAGAGGCACCAAAAAGCTCCTCTTCTCACCACGTCCTCGAGTCCGTTCGCTCCCCGTTGGCACCCATTTAACTGGGCCATTTCCCCGGCCCCTCTCTTACTAACACTTTCCAGCTCGCTGCTAGTTGGGGTTTCTCGGCGTTTCTGAGGTTTCGCTGGCTCCGGGTGCCGATGAGCCGGTGGGGGGGCGCGTCGGAGCGCGGCGCTTTCCGGTGCCGCCGGAGCGGGAAACGCAGCGTCCCTCGCGGCCGGGTCCTGCTCTCCTCCCTGACGGACCCGGTTCCGGGGTAAATCAGCCGCGTGGCATCTGGATTTGGGCTGTCACCCACCTGGAGCTGCTGCCATGCAAAATCCCAAACCTCGGAGAGCAGGATGCAAATGATCCCGGTGCAGGATGCATGGGATTTGCTCAGCATCCATGGGACTGTGGATGGGCACCCTGTGGCCAGCCCAGCTTTGCACCAACTGGACATAACCCTAACCCTGCTCCCAGTCTCACGCCTGAGCAGCAGTTTTATAACGAGCTAAATAATTAAATCAACTATAAGGAGGCGGCCGAATCCTTCTGAGGGCACAAACTGGCAGCTCCACCGCCTGCACAGCCGCGACCCAAACACATTTTCCCTTTGCTGCAATGAGTGATAGGAGGGTTTTAAGTAGGGGAAAAATTAAACTGAACATCAGGTGGAACTTCCTGCGAGCCAGATTTATTGGCCTGGGAATGAGCTCATCAGGGAAGCGGAGGAAACGCCATGGTGCTGGAATTATTTAAATCCGTGTAAAGCCCTGAGGAGCAAGTGCAGGGAGCGAGCCCATGCGATGGGCTGCTTGTTCCCATTTACTCACCTCTTTTTTGGTTCTTTTGGGCCAAAAAGACAGATAAATGAGGAAAAGCTCCTTGCACAGGTCACAGTGTTGCATGGCCTGGCTGCTGCTGATGCACTGGGGGGCCCTTGCCCCCCTCCTTCCCTGCCACCCTCTCCATGAAGCCACAGACCAGACCAGCCCTGCTGCCACCTCCAGATTTGCAAATCTAATCACTTCTCTGCAGCAAGCAACCAACCACGGGAAAGAAACCATACATATATAATGTATATAGTTCTATATATAATACATACAATAAATAATAATAAATCGGCGGGTGGATGAGCAGGACGGGAGGGTCCAGCAGGTGACTTACCCAGCACCAGGGGCTGCGTCTCCCTCCTCTTCGTCACCACCTCGGAGCTCCCCGTGTCCCCAGGCGGCCTCCAACTCCCCCCCGGGCAGTTTGGGTGCCCCTCGCCGCGCTCGGCGCGCGCTCGCTTGCAAGCAACACTGTCCTATCACCCGGCGGAGGGACCACGACGTGTGACCCCCTTCCCTCGCCCGCTGGGTGCGTGCGGAGGAAGAGCGCGGCGGACCCGATCTGATCTGATGCTATCTGCCCCCGCGCACCTATCGGGACGCACAGCCATTCGGGGGCTTTTTCCGCACGTGTGGGGCATCCGTGGGCCTGTTTGCCCTTTGCAACCCCATTCGGGCTTTTTCTCGCTCTCCTTTTTCCGGAAGAGCGGGGGGAGCCCGGCGGGATGACGGGCACGCCGGGTGGTCCGGGCTCAGCCCCCGGCGCGGGTGGCATCGGAGCGCGGCGCCCTTCCGCCCGCGCTGCCGGGCTGCCGCCGCCCCCACGCCGTGCGGAGCGCCCCGGAAGCCCCAGAGCACCCATTTTTGCACCGTTTGCAATGAGAAAGCCCAGACAGACGAGCCAGTTGCCACCGAGACAGGGTCTGCTCGGCCGCGATGGCCAAGGCCACCCTCCCTCCACCACGGCTGCATTTCATGGCTGGGAAGAGTCACGGCTGGCTAGGGATGCATGGAAGTCCCCCAGGAAAACGAGGCTCGCTCCAAGGGCTCATTTGCAGGCAGGAGGGAGCCGGGGGTCCGGCCCATTCTGTTTTTATCACTACGGCTCCTTTGGTCCAGGGAGCCGCTCCGCTCCGTTCCCGCTCAAGCTTCCAGCTTTTGTTCAAGGGAAAAAAACATTGTTTTCTTCCCCAAACAGGGCTCAGCGGAGCCAAAGTGACCTGCCTAGCGGTTCCTCCCGCGAGATGCCAGATCCCCGCCGGGAGCGGCACGGAGCGGGAGCGCGGGCACTGCCGCAGCACCGGCCCACTGGAGCGACCGGCACCCGCACCAGGGCGGGTTTGGGACGGAGGGGTTTTTAGAGCCTCCCTTGGGCTGGTTTTGCCCTCTCCAAGCACTGCCCGGGCTGCTCCGGCCCCAGCCCGGCTCCTCGCTCGCAGCAGCGAGCAGGAAACTGCAGAGCTTCCTGCAAGCACCAGAAATAGAGAGGGGGGCCGGCACCGGCACCCCGGCTCGCTGCGAGCACCCGGGACCGGGGAGCCCCAAAACCCCTTCCTGACGTGGACAAAGAGGCTGGGATTGCGGGAGCTGCCGCCGAAGGAGGGGGAGTCCGGGTCATGCAGGGGTGCTGGGACGGACGCCGCACGAGGCCGCTCGGGATGTCCCCCTGGGCCACTGGCTCTGCCGCCTGCTTCCGGCTGGGCTCCTCTCCCACCAGGAGCAGAGGGATTTAGGGACCGGCTTTGGGTCAAGGACGGAGGCCTTGGCCGCACGGCACCAACAAGGCAAAAAACGAGGGCAGAGACGCCCGTCAAGGAAGCGGTCGGTGCCCCCATTTGCACGGGGGGACTCGGTGGCCCCGTCCAGCCGCTCGTGCCGCCGCACAAGAGGCCCTTTGTGCGCGCGGCTCCGCGGCACCTGTCCGCCCCGCTCCCGCCGTATCCTTATTTACCCTGCTCTCCCCGGCCGGCTCCCAAGGGCCTTGGCAGCTCCTCGGGCCACGTGCCTGGTCCCGGGATGCGGGCGCAGTTGCTGCACGCCGGGGCCCCGCGCGCCACTTGTGCACCGTGGCCGCTGCCGGCATCGGCATTCCCAAATCCAGCTGCCGGAGCGGCCCCACGACGGCGATGCACGGCAGGGAGGAGGACTGGGCGCACAGGGCTGGATTCGGGTATTTTAGCACACCCCAGTCCTGCAGCAGGGCACCCAAATGGCACCCGGAGCGCCTCCAGGATCGGCAGACGTTGCACTGCCCCTGCCCACGCAGCAGCCGGCGCAGGAACGGAGGAATCCTGCATTCCCAGGAGAGCCCTCAAACCGGCCCCGGCTGAGTCCAACCCAGCTGCCTCCTTCGCATGGGAATTCCCACGCAGGACAGACAACGTTATCCCTGTCCATCCCTCCGTGCTGCCAGCGACTCCCATCCCGCATGGCCACGGAGCCCAGCGCAGGCTCCAGTGCAGCCGCTGCCCCCGGGGACTCCCTTTCCTGCGGGAGGGCAGCAGAACAATAGGGCCGAGCCTGCCATTGTTTGGAGCAGATAAGCGGGGCCGGGGCCACAACCCTCCCTGCCGCCCGCGCCCGGAGCCGCCGCCAACGAGGGGGCACGAGGGGCTGTGTCCCCTAACGCTGCCCGTGCCCTGCATGGCTGAACCCCAAAACCCGCGGCAAGGAGCATCCCACACCCCCATCGCTCTCGCCGCTACCCCACATCTCTCCACGATATTTAACGTATAACTTTGCCATCTTTCCTCCCCACAGGGCTCTCAGCAGCCCTCAGAATTAAAAAAAAATGGCAATTTGGGCCAGCAGATTTGGGCCGGGGCAGGCGAGTGCCCCCAGGGCTCTCGCTTTGCCCTCCGCCCACGTTATCGGGTTCCTCCCGATAAGACGCCCGGGGGCCGCGCTGGGGACGGGCGCCCGCGCTCTGGAGCCGCCAACCTGCGTTTTCACTAGCGTGCCGAAAGCAGCGCGGCCGTAACGGAGCACTGAGCAGAACTGCAGCGGTTTCGGGGCCATCTCCCAAGCTGCTTCTCCAGCCGCAAGCCAGGGACCCGTCACACCAAGGGCCTTTGTTGGGGACTGGAGCGGCTCCAGCCTGGGACAAATGGCCCTGCAGCAGGTGGGAAAAGCGGGACGGAGGGGAGGGCGACCTCCCAAACAGCAGCAAATTCTCCCAAAGTTGACGCCTTCAGCTGTGCCAACTTTGCTGCTGCTGGAAGTGGCCGCGGGGCTCCGAGTCCATGTGCTCACGCAGGGACACGGCTCTGGCTTCGGAAAATATTCTCCAAATAATAGACCCAGACAGGGCAAAAAACACCCGTGTGTTTTCTGTATTTGTTGTCACAAGCTGCACTAATTTTGTTCACTTTCGTTTGGGCCCGATGCAGGTGGAGGGGGGTGATGCATCCTGCAAAACTTTTGCGTTTCTCACATCTTCCTCCCTGCAGCACAGTGAAACCAAAACCTCCAAAATTTTGTGAAAATAAACAAATAGAGCCTAGAATAGCCCCGCATGGCTTGTCGGGATCCCTGCTGTGCATCCCATGGATGGGCTGTCCTTGCCAGCAACTTTCCAGCTTCCCGAGCCCATCAGCTCCCGGCCAGGCCGGGCACACAGGGGGACACCGCTCTGACAAATAGGTCTAGAAAAGGGGCCTTCGAGCCTGGGGGGAAGAAAACACCAATTTTCCATCAATAGCTCCGGGCTGGGAGCGACGCTGCGTGCGGCAAAGCAGCCGGCAAAGGGAGAACAAAAGAGCCGAGCGGCCCTTCCCCACCTCCTGCCCCAGGTAGCGCCTGCCCTGCCTGGCAGGCTTTTTTTTCCCCCCAATAAATGCGTATTTTGGTGAAAATAAACAGCGTGCATTTTATTAGCCAGCCCGGGAACTTGCAGGGCGCAAAAGCAGAGCAGAGGCGCTGACGGCGGCTCTGAACCGTCCGGCACAAGCGCCTGTTAAGGGTTGTCTCTTGGGCACTGAAGGTGTTTCTGATTTCTGCAGCTAAACGGGCACGGGCGGCACCAGCCGAATGCAAAACTCCGTGAGGAGTTTGCAGCAGGACGAGGCTGGAGCAGCGGGAGCACCGGCTCGCACGGCCGGCGAGCGCACGCGAGGGCCAGCGGCTCGCGGGTTTTCCTGCCGGCCCCAAGGCACCGAACACGGGCGGCCGCCCGGTCTCTCCCTGCCACCCCAGCCCGAGCCCCTGCAAAGTTCCTCTGCTTGGGCCTTGCGCCCGGGAGCAGGAGGCCGCGCGGAGCAGCGGCCCCCGCGCTCTCCGGAGAGCTCCGTGCGCGCCGAAGGCACCGGGGAGCTGCAGCCGCCGGGATGCAGCGCTGGCCACTGCGCTGGTCCTTGGCCACCCCCCGCCGTGGGCACCGGGCCAGCAGCCCCCGCGCGCTGCCGGACCCGCGCACGCCCCTTGCGAGCGCCGCAGCCGCTAGCGCATCCCGGCACCGGCCGGCGCCGCCTTGCCCGGCCCCGGCCGCAGCCAGCGAGGGCTGCGAGCGCCCGGGAGCCACCAGCGCGGCCGGTGTAAAAACAACCGCCCTGAAGGGCTGGATTTACGGTGCGCCGGCCGCCGCGCTGCCGGCGCGCACGGAGACCCTTCCGCTGCGCCCCGCGGCCGAAACCAACCCCTCCAGCAAATAGCAACTTTACGAGCGGCTCCAGCCTCGCTACTCATCCCGTGCCAGGGCACAGCCCCCCCGGCGAGGCCTTTTAAAAGGGACATTTCAGCAGAGGGACAAAAAGTCAAACTATCCCCCCCGGGGCCATCTCACCCTCCCCGTGCGGCCTGGAAGGAGGTTTTGCTCATCAGGAGCCTTTTTGCAGGGGGTGGGTTGGGTGCAGACTTGGCAAGGATAAAAAAAGCAGGAGCACGAGGAGCATCCCGGCAGGGTAACCCGAACGGAGCGCCCTAAGCGCTCTGCCCGAGACAGGGAAACGGTGCCCGGCACGCTCAGCGCTCTCGCCCTGGGCGCTTTCTGCAGCAAATGAGTTTAGCAGGAGATAACGTATTTATAAAAGTGGGCGATCTCCATTCCTACCTATTAGGCTGCCGGGAAGGGGATTCGCCCCCTGCGCTGGCGCCTCGTGGGATTCCTGGGAAGGGGGAATCCGGCGCTGGGCAACACGGTGCCCGCGGCTCCAGTGGCAGTTTCGCTGCTCGTAAGAAAGTGAAACAAATAAATGGCACAAAGGGAGATGCTGCTAAAAACAGGTCGGCAGCAAATGGGTCGGGAAATAAAAGCGCCTTGAGCCTGCCCACGTTTGTCAAAAGACAGTGGCTATTTTTAACACAAAGCCTCTGAAATCAGCAGCTTTCAAAATAAATAAATAAATAAAAATACTGTCTCAGTGTCAAGCGAATGGATGCTGAATGAAATTAAATTGAACTGAAAGGAAATGGCATGAATTACAAACACAAGTTATTGGCTCAGAAGAGGAGTAACTGAGTGATATGATCTGGTCTGTGCTATGGAGAAAATCGCATTAGCTGAGATAATGGTCCTTTCTCACTCCTAAAATCTATTACCCCACCTTTGCTTTGCAAGTCAAGCGTTTGCCATACGGACGGTACCTCCAAAGACTTAACTGCGACTTGAGCAGCACGCGGCTCCAGTCTGCAGTGTCTCCAGGGCAGCATCCCTCACTGCAAAGAAGCCCGGGCATAAAATACTGGAAACCACTAGCCTGGGGTGGAAAAATGAGCGAGCTTTCTATTTCTTTGCACAATTCGCCTGCAAAACCTCTTGCTTACACTCCCTCGGCCATCGCTGCTCCTCTAACTTTGTCACCGTTTCACTCTGGAGCATCCCCACAAGATGCCCATGGCTGAGTCCCCGCCACGGGATAAATCCCACTGCCAGGGCTGCTCCCGGTTGCCAAAGGCCCCAGCCAGCAGCGGGTCCCCCAGCTCCTGAGATGCAGTGGGAGTCGCTCCGGGCGGAGCGGCAGGATCCGTGGCCGAGGAAGGCGCCGCGGCGGGACGGGGCTCGCGTGCCGCTCGCTTCCTGCGCGCCGCGGCTCAGCGCTCGCCCCGCTGCTCAAGTCACCCTCCGGCAGCGCCTTACGGGGCTGCGCTTGAGCAAAACAACCCCAAACCTGCCAGCCGCCACGAACCCCTGCGCACAGCGCGGCCGGCAAGTCGTCCTGCCCGCGCCCCCGGCCTCTTTCCCAACGGGGGCGTCAGAACGCGGCTCCCGCGGGGTGATGCTGTTGGGGACGGAGAACTTGTGTGTCCCCGCTGCGCATCCCCAAAACGCGACCCCCACGTGTGACGGCCCTGTGGGGACACGCGTGTGCGTGGGCTGACTGACGGGGCCCCGTGCACTGCATGCGCCAGCACGCACTGTCAGGGGGTAGCGTCCGTCTGTGCACAGTGGCGGACGGGGGACCCTCCTCCACCGTGTCTGGTGGTGCCAGCCGATATCCCCTTGTCCCCACATCCCTGTCCCAAACTGCCCGGACAGACAGCGTCGCCCTCAGAAGGAACCGGGCAGGCAGTGGGGACAGGAGCCACCTTCACTGGGGAAGGGGCGAGAAACTGACCCCAGGGGGGTCCCGGGGGACACTTAGGGGCCACCCCGTGCTGCCGGGGGTGTCCCCAGGGTCACTCCCCCGCCTGCCGCGGCTGCCCCTCGCCCCGGGCTTCCGGAGGACTTTGCAGCCCCGCAACTTTGCAGCGGGGACGGCGCCTTCCTGATGCCCTCCGGCTTCTCCTAACTGAGCGGGGGTGGCTCTGGGCACGGGGGGAGCCCCTGCCAGGCGCCCCCCGCCCCGCACAGCGCTGCCCGGCCGCGAGCGACGACCGCGACCCGGGGCCGGGTCCCCTCCCCTGGGCCCTGCCCGTGTCCCCGGCCGCACTCACGGCTCCGCCGCGCTGCTGCGCTGCGCCCGGGGCCCCGTCGGTGCCGCTGCCGGTGCCGGTGTCGCCGCCGGTGTCGGTGTCGCCGTGCGGGCTCAGCTCCGCTCCATGTCGCCGGCGCCTCCGCTGGGAGCTGCCCTGGCGCCGGGCGGAGAGAGGGAGCGAGGAGAAGGAGGAGGAGGACGAGGAGGAGGAGGGAAAGGGAAGGAGGAGGAGGACGAGGAGGAGGAGGGCCGCCCGTCCAGCCAGCCAGCAGCAGCCTCCGGGGCGGCCCCTGGGCTCCGTCCCCTCCCTCCCGCAGTCCCACGCGTGACACCGCGGGCAGCCGCGGGGTGACACGCGGGGTGGGGGGGGTGTCCTCCCCCCCGCCGAGGGGACACCCGCTCTGAGCCCCCCCGGCTTCCCCATCCTCGCCGGGGTCAGTCTTGTCTGGAGAGGCGGCTCCGGGTCTTCCTTCCCGCGTCCCCCGGACCGGGCTGCGTTCTGGGGGCTCCAGCTCCGGCCTCCGGCCACGCTGCCTCCACAGGCGCTGTTTGTCCCCCCATGTCCAGACAGGGGCCTCAGGTTCTCCTGCCGGCTCCGACTCGCCCTCCAGCCAAGCGGTGCCGGCAGCTCAGTGCCTGGGAACGGCTCCTTCCCACCGGATGGGGATGTGGGATGCTCCACAGGGATGGGGCGGGCAGGACGCTCTTGCAGGCGGCTTCCCCTCATCTCACACCAGAGTGGCTCTTTGGGGCGTGGAATTCCTAGGGAAGCACTGGAGCAGGCAGAGCTCCAGCCCGGCACAGAGCATTCCCACAGCCGGACAGCGTTTCCATGCGGAGAAGCCCGTTGGGAGCCCATTCCTGATGAACCCTGCAGGAAAATCCACCGCACTGGGAGCAAGATGATGCTCCGGCCTCCTGGAGCTGTGCGGGGGGGTATTTGGAAACCACCATGTTGACAAACATTTTATTCTGTCTTGTAAAATCTTTAAAATATCGTGTCAGCATGGAAGGGAAACTGTTCATGTTTCACCAAACTGGGAAAATTCCCATCGGCTGGAAGGCATTTCCTCCCCTCACCCCACCACGTTGTTCCATGGGAATTTGTTTTCCCAAGTGCTGTTTCCCTCCAGTCTCAGGACTAGAAAACAACAACAGTCGGAGCCCCCATGACCTCGGGCCGGTTCCGGCTCAGCTGGGACAACTCTGATTGTCCAGCCGCCATGTGCCAACCTGGAAAACTGCCTTTCCAGAGGCTCGGACGCGCCAGCATCCCGCGGCCGGAGCGGCGCCGTGGGCAAGGCAGCACCTCCATCCTCAGGGAGGGCCTCCAGCCGCCCTCCCCCGGCTCGGCGGGAGGAAGAGGAGGAGGAGGCGGGAGGCGCATCCCCCTCAAACGGGACACAGGGACAATGAACAAAGGGGCCGAGGACCCACAAGCGCTTTGTTCGGGTCGCCATGGCAACCGCTCGGCCACCACTTTCACTTTCCTTTCCTTCCCTTCCCCCCCCCAGCTCCGCGGTGGCCTCGGCTGCCCCTCAGCGTCCCATGGCCACGAGCGCCACCGTCACCACACGCCACCGTCCCCGTG
>VZSV01000143.1:415584-426660 GCA_013398735.1 Nothocercus julius
CAGGCGCAGAGGGGCGGAAGCGCAGCGGGGCAGATTTGGGGAGAGGGGGGCAGCACAAGCGGCCCCCGCGCGTTGGGGGGCTCAGGGAGGCAGCCGGGGGGGGCCTGACCCCTTCCCCAGCCTGGGAATGGGGACACAGGACCTCAACTGGACCCCGCTCCAGTGCTGGGGGGTCAGGGAAGACCCCCCTGCTCAACCAACACCCGCCGAGACCCCCCATTTCCCACGGCCCTCGAGCCCCGGCCCCGCAGACAGAAGCGGCGCGTCCAGCTTTCCTAGGCCAGGTTTATTTAAAAACACCTGCAACTTCTGTCACGTGGAACAGACCAACTAAGGGGGAGGCGGGAGGAGCGGGGCTACGGCTCGTACAATACCTTAAATAGAATACAAATATAAAATGAAGGAATAAAATATTTACAGGAACCATGGCGTACACAGACCGCTGTCCCCCGGGCGGCGAAGGCGGACACGAGAACAGAAGATTCTGCTTAAACCAGAGCAGGGAGAGGAAAATTTTACAAGGTGGGGGGAAGTTTTCCACACCACAGTCTTTTCCATGTGCTTCTCTCCTTCCCAACGTCACTCCCGTCTGCCCAAGCAGCCGGAGCCGGCGGCAGGCGCGTGGCGGAAAACGTCCTTGAGCGGGATACGGGGGGGTGCTGTCCCGCGCCGGCCGTAGGAAGGTGACAACTTGGTGACCCTGCTGGAACCAGAAGCGCCGTTTCTTCAGAAGGGGCTTTTCTAGGTTTGGTTCCACCTTTTCCCTCTAGGAACTAAGACATCACAGTGGATTATCAAAGCACACGAGTGTTTCCTTCCAGAGAGAAAAAATATTTACAATGAGCTAAACTCATTTTCCTCTGCCAGCAGCAAATGCCTGAGGGCCCGTACAGCTCCACGAATCGTAACAGGAAGAGACTAAAGTTCTTCAGAGATTTAAGAAAATAATTAAAAAATATACCTGCTAGAGAAAAATGCTCACTGGTGGCAGGGTACTCAATACACCCCAGTCTCAGCTATTCTCTGTAGGGTCACAATTTCAAACTGCACGTGCAGCTGGCCAGTAACCTCCAGTCTTGGCTCCAACCTGTACTGCAAGGAGCTCAGGCTTCGATGGTGGGCTGGGGATTCAGGGGAGGTGAACGGATCCCCAGGAGATGCCTCAAAAGCAGAGTGCGAAAATCAGTCCTGCAGCACTACCCAGCGTCAAGGTTGTGCCGGGGCACCAGCCGCCTGTTGGTTCAATGCCAACAACTGACCACGCAGTCACACCAACGCCTGGCGGGCACCAGTTCAAATAAAGCTGACGGTTGGTGTTTTAACGTTGGGCTGAGCAGCTGTCTCTTCGCAGCAGAAGAGCCAGCAGCTCAGGGAGTGATTCTTGAAACCAAGAGGCACTTAAACCAACTCCTCATTTCCTGCAGCCTACAAGAATCGTGACTTCTCACCCCAGAAACCTATTCACATCAGCAAAAAGCACCAAATCCCCCACACTTTGATACAGTACAATAAACTGGGAAGGGGGTATTCTAGCTGTACTGTATAGCTGCTGCTTTTCACACTGATATTGTATTATCCCTGATAATTTAAGAAAAATAAGGCTGGATGGACTGACTCCAACCACCACCCTTGGCAGGGTGTTTGGTCCAAAATGCTAGAATTATTCTGCTCCCTCCCACCCCTTCATTTTCATTAATTTGCCCTAGAAGAGTCAAATCAAAATGGTAACATACATAAATAAAAATCAAGAGTTGACATAGTAACTCCAGGCTTTAGTATCAACTGTCCAAGAAATAAGAATGCAAAAACCTTGAAATACACCGAAAACTGTCTTGTCAAGGGGTGGGCTGCAGGGCAGGGAAAGAAGCCTTCAGTTTAAGCCTTGAGAGCATCGCTGACTCAGTAGATTAATTCACAGCCTTCATAGCTTGTGGACGATGCCTTTCTGGTCTGAAATAACGAAGTGCTTTGTCCTCCTAACATTGAAGGCAGCCACCAACAGTAACAGAATAGATGCACAGGACTTGAACTCTGAACAGCAGGGAAATTTAGGACAACTGAGTGCAGATATTGCCAATTTCTACCAGTCCAACTGTGCTTTAAGACTCATTGCAAAGCCTCAGCTAGAAAAAAAGATCATCTCGGAGTATCCAACAAAATATACATTTTTTTTTTTTTTTGGAAACAGAAGAATATGCAGTTCAGCTGTCAATCATTTCAGAAAGTTCAAGGAGGAGGTCATCCTCATCCTTCCCTGGGTCCAGATCAATTTCTGCTTCCAGTTTGCCTCCTGAGATTTCCCAAATCAGCTTCTCAAAGTCATCTTCTACAGACAAAGGTGCTTTTCCAGCCCCTGTGGAGCTTAGTCGACGGGTTTTCACCACAGCTTGCGAAGAAGTTGAGCTCGAGACCTCTGACTGTGCCACGGAATCAGCCTGGCTCACAGCGCTTGGGAGAACAAGAACAAACAATCAGTACAGGACATTCCTCAACTGGAGGATGCATTTTCTGGCAATCAGCTCTTAAAACTGCAGTTAATCCCTTTTACACTTTACACAGGGATTAATATTCAATTAAGCTGGGGCTACTCTAGATTCCCATACCCTAATGTTAGCAGATAAATCCCTGAACTGAAAATGTTATGGGTGAGAACAGAGCAGCTGGAGATCCGACAAACAGTTCAACTTTTGTAGCCAGAGTCACTTCGCTACATTTACCGATTTGACCGTTAATTTGACTGTTACTCAATTTCTGCTAATACCTGCTTACTATTTTGGTTATTTTCTACGACATGCTCTGCAGACTTTGCTCCCAAATACAAAAAGTTGATCCCTATCTACCATCTATCTCTGACCCACCTCCAACTTCACCCCATCTTCATTTAGCTCTTCAGATAACCCAAGAAGTCACTGTCAACTTGCAGCATTTCCAGAGAAGTAACTAAATAGGAATTCTTCCTTGCTGCTGGATAATTCACTCATTATTTGTCCCAGCAGAGTCCTTTTCTTTTTTGATTTTGGCATTAATTATCTCAAAACTCTCTTTTTTTTTTCCACATATGAAAGAACGTACAGTGCAAATAAAAGCTACAGTGACCAAGAAAAAGAACAAGCTTTGATTGTCACCTGTCTTTGGGTTTTTCTCTTTCAGATATGGTAACCACACTATCCTCCAGCAGGGCTGGAACAACAGCCTGTGAAGAAGCAAGCAATATTTATTCATGACACACAAGTAAATGACTTCTTAGTAGATCCTTCTTCCACACTGCTTCTCCCCTGGCATCGCTGAGCTTTAGCAAAATCCAGTACCAGGACTGAGGAAAGTTAATATTATTTCAAGCTCACAAACAACCTCATTTTTTTAAGAACACTAATGGAAACTCCACATAGAAACCACAGAAGAATAATACGAAAACACCATCATTCATCTAATAGTACCAAGGCATATCAATCATCTTTAGACCATTACTGGACTTAACATGGTCCAAAAGACCTACAGCACCCTTCTGTTTTCCATCTTTTATCCACAAGGGTGAAACAGAAGCATAAATTTAGTCGCAGGCAGTGTCCTTACCACAGCTGCTTTTTTAGCTGGTGGTTCCATTGTGTCCCCACCGTTGCTGCTCAGTGGTTTCACAGCTGCCACGGCAGAGGGATGACTCTCAGCTGCCTTACGTTTCAGGGCCTGCTTTACAGGGGAGGTGACTTTCCCATCCGACAGCTTCACATTCACCTTGGATTTGGCTAGAACAAAAGGGAAAGAGCTGATATTGTCTTGGGGACAAGAAATATCCAGATCCTTCCTGCAATCCTTCCTCAGATCATGAAAACATATCTGCTCAGCAGACTTGCACTGCCGTTTTTCACACTCTCAGGAACACTTCAGAGAACCTGTAGTCAACACTTACTTTTAGCTTTCTGGTCCAGAGACTGAGATGCCTGTTTCCCTGAGGACACGGCAGCATCCTTTCCCGGGCTATCAACCCCATCTTCCTGAGATTTCACCAATAACCTCTTTGCAATCTGACAATTTGGCCCTGATACCACAGTGGATTCAGGACTCCCAGATGCTGAGGTTTTAGTTGCTTTTTCCATAGTGGGTGACACAGAAGCTGCTTCCTTTGGAAGTTTCTCCTCTTGCTGTTGTTTCAGTTGCCGCTTCTCCCTCATTATCTCTTCAAGGCTCTTCACCTGAACTTTAGAATTAGCTGCACTCTGATCAGAGGACTAGAAAAAAAGAGGAATAATTGGACAAAAATCTATAGAGATTTCCTTAAGAAAATATGATTGGCCATCCCTCTGCAAAGGGCTCCATGTAGAACACAGTAGATTAGCATAATTCAAATAATTGATTTTTTTTCTTGCTATGAAAATGTTGTTTCATATGCCTGCAATTCCCAGCCTGAGAAACTTCTTCAATACAGCAGAAGCCTCCATCTCTAATCTCTTCCATTCTTATTAAGCAACAGCAATGCAAACTCCTAATACAGCACTGATAGACTGCTTACCTCTAATACAAAATTCTATTTTTTTTTTCCTATTAAAATGCTTGTCTAAGAACTCAAAAGCCCTTTTGAGTCTGACAGAATAAGTCACTGAGAACAAAAACATTTGCTCCCCATTAACTGTTAGATTAAATCTTGTGCTAACAGGATTTCTTATTCATTGTCAGGTATAACGAATGAGAAGTTTGAGGGGACAGTGTTGCCCTAACTATTGAAAGCAGTAGGATTTAGACTTCAAATCAGCTCTTTTCCCAAACAGGGAAAGACACCCACGCTAGGGACGCACAGCCAGTTACAGATCAACAAGACAGGACAGAACTTACCAGCTGTTGTAGGAATATATATACACGCACACGCAAACATTACAAACGCACATATATGCACACACACAGACAAATAAGTATTCACTCAAGACTCACCTCTGGAGGTGCAGGGACAGCTTTGGGAGAAGGCTTGCTCACTTCCACTACCTTCTTCTCTTCTCTTCTTCCAGGTGCTTGAAAAACAAAGAAAAACAATTTTCAAAAGCAGAAATAAACAAACCTGGTTACTCTTCTTTCCCTGGAGTGTTTTCTCATGTCTAATAACGAAGTCAAGGGAAAGGCTACAGCACACGCTCACATACACCACATTTTATTACCTATTAGCTTTGTGATCCGTAACAATCTCCTCCCTGCTGGTGCAGGTTCAGGTTGGGCTGCTGGAGCTGGAACATTTTCTGCACTCTGTTGCATCCGCAGAGCTTTTTCCTGCTTGATTTCCTCCAAGGTTTTAACACGCACCTCTCCTCCTGGCTTGGATTTACCGGTCAGCTCTTCTAGCTGCCCTTTGCTAGGCTTCTTGCCATCGCTCTCAGCCTTTGTCTTCACAGGTAGCTCCTCTGCTTTTTGCTTCTGTTCTGCTTTTTGCTTCTGTTCTTCCAATCGCTTGTGTTTTTTTTCAGCTAGGGCCTCTGAGAAAGTTTTGATGCGAACTGCAGTGGAAGGTCTTGCCCCTGGGCTGGGATCTTCCGTTCTACAGGGCCCCTCAGTCTGAGGCCTAGCTTGAGGTTCTCGTCTCTGACTAGCTCTCTCAAGACGGATTTCTTCCAGAGTTTTCACATGGATCTCTCCTGTTGGCTTGGCAGCTTTCTCTGTCATCACCATCAAGAAAAACACAAGAAAAGGAGTTCAGCAACACTGGGTCTCCAAAGTTTGTCACAGTACTAAGGGAAGTTAATGATCTTGAGTGATCTAAACTGTGTTTTCTCCTTTAGCATCTCTAAGGTTTGCACTTGGTAGTGATTCCTTTCCGCTTGGGCCTTATGTGCTTCATCTGCTCATGGCTCAAAGCAAGAACATGAAAACTCAATGAGGCACAAGCAGAAAAAAACGCTCATCAAGAACCAGACCTCTGACAGTAGCCACCAGATGAGCTTTAAAACTCAAGCAAAGGGCGTCAGGTATTTTTTAAAACTATCTTTTTAGGTCTGTGCGGAGGTGGTAGAGGCCCATGGAAAGGAAAGGCAGATTTAGCATCTAGTTATTACCTGTCTCTGAACTGGTCTGTTCAGAAGGCAAACCCAGCCTCTCCTTCAGAGACCTGGGGACTTGAACTGCAAGAGAGAACAGACAAAATTAGGCAAGCCGCATAAATTTCAACTTGGTGCTTCCATTTCAAAAGCAGGGATTCAAAACAACCTTGAGGCCTCAAAGAAAATGCAAAGAGAACCAGAAGAGGAAAGGCTAAAAGGAAAGCCTAAGGTGAGGATCTGTGTATCAGAATCGGCTGTTTAATAGTTGTACCTCTCTTTGGTGCCTTTTCAGCATTTTCCAGACTCTCTATCTTCTTTCCTAGCCTTTCAGCAAGGCTCCGCTTCAATGGAAGGCCACCTTCATCAGCTTCAGGCAGAGAGAAAACAGGCAACACTAAGAACATTTCTCCAAAGGAAGACCTTAGAACAGTCAAAAAGAAACTTCATTTTTTTTCCAGATATATTTTCTTGTGTTTGTCCTTCAGCTGCTAACGCGACTCGCCACTTCTACAACAAAAGTGCATCTTTGCCAGAAGGTGGTACTTCTCTCTCACCTCGGAAACACCCTTGAATCTAGATGAAAGCATCCGAACAACAGCTCACAAAAAGCTCTTACCCAAGGAGGCTTTCCGTTTTCCCGCTCTCTCTCCAAGGTTCAATCGAATTACAGGCTCTTCCCCTAGAACAGCAAAGTTTGGACTTTAGTTCATATAAAGCAGTAGCCGGCAGAAGCACTACCTGCAAACCTCTATTTATGCACCTGCTCTGAACCCCTCTCCCCCAAATATTACAAGAATTCTGTGTCACAAAAGATTACCGTATTTTGAGAGCCAAAACATAAAAACTAATATTTTACCTGTAAAAATCACTTAGAAAAATACTGATAGTCTGAGTCCTTGGTTCAACTTCCTGCTAAGCTGGTGACTAATGAACCAGAGCGTGCATGAAAGCTACACTTTAGGCAGGACAGAAGGTTACACACCATGTAATAAGTGAGAAAAATACTATATGCAAACTCTTATCACAGTACTGTTCACAAATGACACTGCTGTCCTCTTTACTGCTTCAAAACTTGGCTTCCTGTGTGTATAACACGATCTTCTATAGCTCTTTCCATTCATCTCTTAACTGCTTTTCAGCTCTCCCTTATTTGCATGCTGACATTTGTTTTGCCTTTATCCTCTTTTTCTCTGCTGCATTTCATTTAAATACTAATGGTGACACATGCTGTCAATACACAAGTCCCACTAGGCTTCAGGAGCAGCAAAGCCAGGACACACATGGTCACCAGTAGGATAGTGATATATGATTATCTATGGCTTTATGCCAGCCTGGTAAAAAAAAAAAACTTTTTGACCTCTTCTTGCAACAGAACAAACTATTATTCCTGCAAAGTTCTTAATAGAAAAAGGCAGCACCAGCAGACTACGGTGCCTGAATCAGACCTAACCTTTAGCTTTAAGAAGCTCTGAAATGGCAATGTAGCATTCCTTATTACCTTGCTTTGTAGATAGTGTCACAGTCCTGACCACTGTCCGAACATTTTCCTTTTCTGGCACAGGAACAGTCTGAGATTGAAGTGGATGAACAGGAACTCCTGAAGGACCTTCTGATCAGAGCAAGCAAAAGATGAGAATGTTTAGCAGGGGAGGAAAGAACTATCACAAAGACCAAAAGTTATTAAGTATTTATTGCTGCCCAACACTGAATGACCAGTGCATGGAAATAAGAGCTTGAGCAACCTGCCTCTGATCTGCAATTGAAATTCCAATTTCAAGAAAGTAGCTTTTACGCTAGTGAAGCTTGAGAGCCCCAGCAGAAGGAATAGGTAAGTTCGTCCCCCAAGCAACTTCAAGTCGAAATCAACTGTGGGTCTCTACCCATTAGCACAAAACAAAAACTTCCTTCGTTTGCAAATAATTATATTCACCAATGCAGAGCCAGCCACTCAGATTTTTTTTTTTTTATATATAACAATTTATTTTATATACATATATATATACAGCAGCAGAGGAGTTAGTAAGTGAGAAAGGGAGGATCTCAACTTACCACCTTGTTTTTTTGATCTTTCCCTCAGTTTCTTCAGTTTAATTTCTTCAAGTGTTTTTATCCCAAAATTCAACTTCTCATCTGAAAACACAAAATAATTAATGGAACAGAGGCTTAAAGGGATATGATGAGAAGCACAGATCCTCACGCTTTTCAGTACTCAGCAATTTTCCAGAGTACCTAGAATCAACCCATGTGCCATCATCCCCCAGAGACACTTGCAGGCATTAAAATTCCATTCTGTAGTCCCATTTTGTTCTACAAAAATAAACGAAGAATTAAGTAGAGTCAAGGGACAACTAAGGATCAGGTAGGAACGAGATCATGGAAATAAATGAGTACATTCATGCCTACCATATACTATTATATATTTACAGTGTATTGCTTTTGACTTAATTGTCAAGCTCTCCTTTATCTGCCATAAGATGCTTCCTACATAAACACAGTTTTTCCCCTACAAGAAAGGTTTCCTTGGTGTTCTCTCAAAGAACAGCTCCAATAGCATGCCTACACAATATTCCAGTTGTCTTCAAAAAATTCACTTGGAAGACGAGTGGGATTCATCCTACTGCAGGAGTTGGAATACCTTGTTTTGTATTAGCATTGGATTTCCTAGTGGAAATTATCCGCAATCCGTTAGGAGTTTCTGCGGCTGGTTGCTGGACAGGTGTTTTCATTTCATCTCCTTCTTCAGAAAGCTGATCTGCAGGGGAAAAATAAACTTACCCAATTAAGTAGGAAGGATTAGACAAGAGTATCAGCCTGTCTACATTTGTGTAACTTGTACATTGACATTTCAGTCCATGCTCCATAGTCTATCCATATTCTTAACTGGAACAAAAACGGTTTTAGATTAAAAGAATGCTAATGATTATTACTATTATAGGCTGGACACAATTTTTGAGACAATCTGGGAGGGGATTTTCAGCAACACACAATAGATCAGCTGAAACAAGATTGTTTCTAAGCTTTCCTCCAGGATGGGGTGGTCTGGACACAGACTGCCAATCACCTACCACCACTGGTTTGACCAGACTGGCTGCCAAAAAAATAGTCAGTTTTCAGACACTCCATGATTTACACATTCATTTATGCCACAAAAGCCTCAAAAACCTAAAGTATGCTCACCATCATCATCTTCATCATCATCTGCAGCGTTGATTACAACTGGAGGATGTGTAGGACTTGGGACATTTTCAGAGTTCTCCACTTTCATTACTCCCCTCATCTGCGGAGAGGGATTTGACTGGACAGAAAGTTTATTCTGCTGCAGAGACAGCTGAGTGGCTTTCACGTCATCTTCCGCAGACTCAGGTGGACCTGGCAGCGTAGCTAGAGGAAGAACAGGATCATCTGCAATTTGGCCATTTAAAACTTTGACCCCAACGCAGCACTCACTGAATAAAAATGGCAGGTAAAGACAGACATTTACCTATCTGGCAACTGAATCTACCCTCTCCTTTTCCCTACTCTGTTGCTGGTTACACTATGAAGAATGGCTTTACTTCACGCACAAGAGCTCCTAAACTACTCACTTTTGCTCGGTGGTAAGAAGAGGCCATCCACGTAACGTCCCTTGGTGTGATGAAAAGCACAGTTGGATTTCTGACAGCCCACTGGCTGGTTCTCCCAATAGCAAGGAATCTCGCTGCGCTTCTTCTGAAGACAGAATAAAATAAAACCTCAGTAGCTAATACATTTCAGAGTGAAAATTGTGCAACGGAAAATATTATTACCCCCCGATCTCCTTCCACCTCACCTGTGGTGCTGCAGGCCAGTTTTGCTTGAAAGCAAATGCATCTAACCTATACTTACAGCAGGGAAAAACGCTTTACTGATTTACTTTGAAAGTACATTGTTAGGCAGACACTCACATCAATTTCCATATGTCTGAACCTGCAGATATTCCTGAAACACCGACCCTCCTGCCAGAGTGTGCAGACTGTTTCATTGCCCAGAGCAGCTTCACAGTGGCGGAAGGGGCAACTGTCTCCCTGTAACCAAGAGGAAATGAACAATACAAGAAAATAGTGCAGCCTGAAAAAAAGCTCATTAGAATCTGGATTAAATTACCTAAAAATTAAGTTACTAAAAATCATTAATTAAAAAACAAACAGCCAGTCATACCTTGTTACACGTGGAATAGAAATAGAAATAGCAATCATCTCCCTGGTTAGCCATGCTGATCAAATTCCTAAAAAAAAGCTGGGCTACAAGCGTTGTCAAGAGTGAAGAGTGCAAGAGGTCGCCGTGGAGAGACAAGAGCTGCTTTCACTCTTTCTTGGGCTGAAAGTCTTCTACAGGCTTGATCAGTGAAATCTTCTTTTAAAAGTAACCCTGAAGAAAACATCGACAACCAGAATAAAAAAATCCGATTATCAGTTAAGAAGCATTTTCCAGCTTTTGCCTGCTAACTGAATTAGTCTCAAGAGGGGTGCAATGTCTTGAGATTAGCTGGTTTCAAAAATATCCCAGGATTAAAACAAATTTCTGTAAAATTGCATGAATTTGTCATAAAGTCTTCTCTTCTACATCCTTAGCAACATTTGTATGCCTCAGAGCATAGAAAACAAAATACGGAAATGTTGCATGCAGCTCTCATCACAGCACTTGAGTTACAAGAAGTGATCCTACAACAGAGCTCTCAGTCAGTGATTAACTATGGGTATTAAACGATTTCAACAAAGTGCAATTTGACACACGAAATATTACTTTCCAATTGCCCTAGATCTTCAAGTTCACATACCTGGACAATCTCAGCAAAGGTACTGATCTTCAAAGACTTCCAGTTAACTTCTCCTGTAGGCCGAACCAACACTGAATCCGTGAATTAATAATAAAGGGGTAGAAAGAATTTTCCTCCTCACATTGCCAAGGGAACCTCTCATCCACAATTCAAACTTAGGATGTGTTTTTAAACATCTTACAACTAATGGAGGAAGCAAGTCCATTTGAATACTCTGAGAGACTGGAGACAGCCAGGGTTAGTTAGCTCTTCAAAAAATAAAAA
>VZSV01000143.1:430680-441892 GCA_013398735.1 Nothocercus julius
TTCCCTCCTCTTCTTTTTCCTCTTCTTCTGCTCCTCCTCTCTTCTCCTTAAGCGTATGCTGGTGATGGCATACCACGCAAAACAAGGATCGCATGGAAGAAATCCCACAAAATGGAAACCTTGACTCTTCTTCTAGGCAACAGCACAGCCTTTAACACAATGCTCTTGATAAAAGAGCTCTCTTGATCTTGCTCAGCAGCAACAGGCACGACATGTGCAGCTGCAGCAGTACCTGCAGGTCCAAATCCTTAGCAAATTGTTTAGATAGTACCTTTTGCTGTTGTTTTAAATGTGGTGGCTTTCCCTTAGTCCCTAACCCCTTCCTCCCTATACTATTAGGTGACTCTCCTCTGCCTTTCCCTCTGCCCATCATGAATTTCCCCTCCTTGCTGTCAGGACAGGCACTAGAAGTAAATTCCAAAGGGAGGGCAATGGTGAAGCTGCTGCAGATGCTCTTGGGGGAGAGCAGCACGAAGAAACACACACTCATTTCTCTTCTATGTCTGAAAACAATGCCAGGCCCTGGCAGCAACGTACTGTGGGGGTACTGACAATTCATCTTCCTCACTGAAATGTTTTATTAAATCTCAAAAAGAGTCAGTTTCCCCTGGAAGCAGTGACCTGGAAGGGTGCCATTTTAGATGAGAAGGGACAGCAAGAGGAAGTTTTCTCTAGGCTGACACTCTTCCTGAAACACAGGGCCATCCATACAAAAAGAAAAGCGCCTATCAAATTCTTAGGAAGCAAAAAACAAACATCATTTTTTTTTAAAATAAACTAAAGAAGAGATTACAACAACCGGGTGCACCCAGAGTTAGTCAGGCGTGGGAGGCGGCTCGGCGGGGCAATGGAGGGGCCGCACACCCCTCGTGCCCAGAGCTACAAAGGGAAGGCAGGAGCTTTTTGCTGGGCATCACCTATCCTCCTAAGGCCCCTGCGCCGGGATCCAAAGGTCGCTCATATGACAGTGCCTGAAGCCACTCCAAGGTGCCTCTTGCCCGGGGAGGCCGCAGGGAAAGGGGGGAGCCCGCAGGCGAGGCCAGGGGAAGGGCAGGGGGAGCAGCAGGGAGGCCCTTGGGGCCTAGTCCGGCGCCGCCGGGAGCGGCTCCCCGCTCGCAGGAGCCCCCGGGCGCCGCTCCCTCCCCGGCGGAGCCCGAGCTGCCCCGCAGAAGCGGGGGGGAAACCGTGAGGAGACGAGGCCGCCGCCTGGGAGCTGCGGCCTGTTCCCCCTGAGGGGAGCGGGAGGGCCCCGGGGCCTGGCGGGGGTGAGCGGGGGACCCCGGGCCCTTCCCCCGCCCGCGGCAGTCTACGAACGGCTCTAGTTACCGGCGAGCAGCACTTTACCGAACCCCTGCGGAACTGCCGCCGCCGCCAGGTCCCCGCGCTCCGCCGGGGCCACCGCTCGGGCCGTCGCCTGCAGCCACTGCCAGCCTCAAAGATGGCGCCCTCAACATACGGGCACCTCCGCGCGCCCGCTGCTAAGATGGCGGCCGGCACCGGCTTCGCCACGCCCGCTTCCGCGCACTTGACGTTCTGAGGGCGGAGCCCCGCGCCCTTTTCTCCATGGCAGCGCGGAATGCGCGCGCGGGCGGGCGCCGCCCAACGGCGCAATAACCGCGGCGCGATAACCGCGGCGCGGGCGGGCGGGCGCGGCGAAACGACGCGGGCGGCTCCTTCCTGCTCCTCCTCCTGCGGCTGCCAAGGGCGCCCTGAGTTACTCTAACACCGAACAAAACCATTCACGATGGGGGGGAACTGCAGGGTTCAAAAAAGCCTTCCCGCCCGTCTCAGTGCCAGACACGGCACGGCTCCTTCCCCTTTGGGATTTTTGGGTTTAAATCTCCGCGTTTTGGGCTGAGACAAGCAGCTCGAGCCTGCCCAAAGCTTTCGCTGTGGCCCTGGGGCAGGAGGCCTCAGGGGCCTCGAGGCTTCAAGGGGCTCGGGGCTTTTGCTGCAGCGACTGGACCCTGGAGGGGGGACCAGAGGCGGCCCTGACCCTGCTGCCGCCCGGCGCTCAGATGCAGCGCAGCGGCTCCGCTCGGGAACGGGAGCATTCCCGAGGGAACCGCGCTCCCGGCACGCCAAGGCGCTCCCGTGCGGAGGCACCGCGACGGCCAGGAGGCCGACGACACCGCGGAGCCGCCGAGGACGAGACGGAGGCGGCCGCGAGGCCTCCGCAGCGAGGCGGCCCCCGCAGCGAGGCGGCCCCCGCGAATCCGGCCCTGGAGAAGCTTCTTTGCATGGAAAAGAGGGACCCGCGGGCCGGCTCCGGCCTCGGGAGAGGCCGCCACGGCGACAACATCCCTCGGCTCCTCCGGAACCTCCTCCCTGGCGCCCGGGGCTCCGCGTTGGTCCCCCACGCACTCGCGCACCGGTTGTGCTCAACAGCCAAAGCTTTTATTGATCGAAACCATCACCCTTCGGCCCCACTCCTTTAATTAATTTTGCATTTTTTAATACGTACCCCCTCTCCCCCGCACACAACCGCTCTTCCATCGCCTCTGCTCAGAGCCCGCTTTCCCAGAAGCGGCTCACGGACAAGTCATTCCAGTTGCTTTTTCTCCCAAGAACCATATAAATTACATGCAAAACATTGTACAGAGAGATTAATATCAAAATGCAATACAGATCAGGTGCACTTGAAGCTGGACTCTAGGATATGGCAAACACACCAGGGTACATATTGCTTTGAAACCACCATTTTTTTTGTTCTTTTTTTGTTTTGTTTTAAATGGCATGCATACCACATTATATTCAGCCTGTTATTTCGTAGTTTTCTGTCTTTTATACAAAAATACCAGTGCTTAGTATACGAGTTACCGGGGAAAAAGGAAAAAAAAAAAAAAAAACATATCTGCGTGCTGCTTTTGATAGGAAGTTTTGTTGTAAGAGCGCTGCATAAATATATATACACACACAAATGTCAGATTAATACTGTATATAT
This sequence comes from Nothocercus julius, assembly GCA_013398735.1. Lineage (NCBI taxonomy): Eukaryota > Metazoa > Chordata > Aves > Tinamiformes > Tinamidae > Nothocercus > Nothocercus julius. The sequence continues at coordinate 433,625 of VZSV01000143.1, forward strand.
ATATATATTTATTTCAGGGGAGGAAATAAACTAACGGCAGTTTTAGCCGTGGGCTTTGCCGAAGGAAAACTGAGCTCCTGGTGTTTGGGTGCTCTTGGAGCAGAACAGGGAGCAGGCGAGGCCAGCAGATGCCGGAGAGGAAGGGCCCCGTGCCCAAAATCTTGCTGGATGGGACAGGAAGAGCAGCGCTGTGCCCAAAGGGATGGATCCGTGCGCAGGAGCCGGGCGAGCGAGGTCCAAGCGCCCCTTTTCCGAGGGACTCCGGGGAGACGGCGGCTTCGAGGCTGCTTGGACGGTGCTGCCGACGGCGCCAGGCTCCCGTTTTCCCGTTAAGCCCAACGTTCCAGGGCCAGCGGTGGCTGCGCGTTAGAGGACGGTGCTGCTCCGCTGTGGAAAGCCAAAGGCTGCCCGTGCTAAAATATGGTTTAGTTTTTTTCCTTCTTGGGATGGGTTCAGGTTTCCTTGTTTCCCCCCCTCAAAGCTTATTGCACAAAACCTCTGAAAATTAAGTCGGCTTCTGTGCAAATAATAAAGAAAAAAAACACTAATTGCAGAATGCCAGTGCCTCAAAAGGACGGTCCAGCAATGCACGCAGGAAGGGAGGTGATGTCTTTGGTACCAATCCACCAATTTATTGAACAGAAAACCACCACCACCGGAGACCCTGGGATGCGCAAGAACTGGATGCAAAATCATGTTCAGAGTGTTTTAATAACAAAGCATTCCAAGGCAAGTTAACACGTATCACAGGGCAGTACTTCAGTTCCTGTCTGGCATGGCACTCTCCCCCGTGCACACTCGGGGCAGTTCAAATAAAGCAAAAATCTCCCCGCTCCTTCAAGGCATCTTGCAGAGAAGTCCCCAAAAGTTCATGCCGCCGGCCAGGCCTTTTAGTGTAGAGCACCAATCTCCCCCACGGTTGTGTAATGTCCTCAATAACTTAACCCAATAGTCATCTGCTGCCAGTATATCACGGAAACTAAATAGAAAAAAATACTTTACATAAGATGTATGCACAATAAACGCTTATACTTTAAGCAACCAGCCATACCAACATAATTTATATAAAAAAAACATTTGTGTCGTCCAACTAACATCTAGTAGAAAGATGGCTGCTCAGAGAAAAGGAAGCTGACTGGCATCCAATCGCTGATATCCTAAATTACCTGTCGCTTTGAACTGCCGTCACGCGGCCGCGTGCCATCACAGACACGTGGCTCAAGGCTTATTTTTTCCTTTAAACAAAATACATATGGCTGACGTAAAAATATCAGTTTCTGATCTAAAGAAAACTATATCTTTTTTGCATAATATTTATATATAATTATTTCTCCCCCTCCTAATATGGAAACTAGAACAACAAAAATATATCAACTAAAGAACAACCAGACCCTTGTGGCAACCTGCCAGTCACAGATTTCTGGGAGTGACTTTTAAGAGCCTCCAAAGTTAGCTTTTTGATGGTTATTTTGTTGTTAAGTCTTTTTTTTTTCCCTAACAGGTCTGAGGTAATAAAAAAAATATCAAAAGAAACAAAAAAAATCAGTGTCCCCCCACAAAGTATTCAATAAATATTTATGTAAGCTTGTAAGAACACCATATTTTCTTTTTTTTTTTTTCTTTTTTTTTGCAAGTATTTAAAATAGAAAAAGTGATCTTTTTAAGCAATGTCACCTCTAGAACAGAACAACCTCCCTTTTCCTTTTGCTCTCCTGTCAACTCACGTCTGGCTTAAGAAAAGCGCCGGCCCCAATGGGACCCCCTGGTTCTGCCCCAGGCGCCTCCTGAGCTCGCGTGAGGAACGCAGGGGGGGACGGCGATGGGTCTGTCTGCACGGGCCGGGGTCTCGGCACGCGATTTGCAACCGCGCCGGGCAGTGGTGGCCGTTTCTTGTTGCTGTTGGCAGTGTAGGGAGCCCAGCGCCCGCCAGCACCGAGGCAGGAGGCCCGCGGGAGAAGGACGTGGGAGAGGAACGGTGGGACCTCCTCGTCCTTCCTCCCACCCCAAGGGAGGGACAGGTCGGTGCTGGGCTGGGAAGGAAACCAAGACGTTGGGTTTTGGTGGCTGTCGTTTAAGGAACACTTATTTCTTGGCAAAAGGGCTGGGCTCTTGAGTGGCAGGCGGTGCTGCAGGCAGTGCTCGGAGAAGGCACGGGACAGTCTGCTGTGCGTTCTTCACAAAATGAAAAGAAAAAGAAACCAGCCACCCCCCGTCACCAAAGCCCCTCCAATTACAGGGACAGAGGCCGGGCAAAGACCCCCTTATACAGCCAATTACAACCAGGTTCTGGCTGCTTCCAGACAAACCCAACGGGACAAAGAGAGGAAGCAGCGCAGGTTTTTCCAGCCTCTTCCAACTGGGGCCAACAACTGGGAACGAACCTCCAGGAGCCCACAGTGAAGAAACGAAGCCCAAGCAAACCAGTCTCCAGGTCTGGGCTATTCTTGGCTCTGCAAGAGGGTCGGTTTAGAGCAAACTTGCCCAGGACCCCGAGGGCCTCTGCTCAGAAGTTCCCCTCGGGAGAGGGATGGTTAGAAGAGATGGGGGTAAGGCAGGGGAAGGGATGAAGGGACGGCCTTCCACAAAAGCAGCAGTAGAGGCCGAGCCTCATTGCAGCACCTCCCGGGAGGACCTCGCCAACCGACCCACCGGCGAGGCAGCTGCCCAGGCCAAGGGTCCCCCAGGGCCACGCGGCCCCCGTCCTTCCCCCAGCTCAAGAGCCTGCCTGGCTCGTCCCTTCTAGGATCTATGGCTTGACCCAGACACCCATTCCCTGGGCATCGTCCCCGGGGGCTCCTCAGGAGTCAACCACAGCTCCTGCTCCACCGCTCGGGAAACATTGAAGCCTGAATACACAAGCCACAACACGCAAGCGCCAAAAGCCCCTCCGCTCCCGCTGGCAGGAGCTGTTCAAGTTTTACACGGCTCTTGCCAAGACTTTCACAGCTATTCAAGAGCAGGAGAGGAGCATTTCTTAAGATTCCCCAGGGAGCAGCCCGAGGTCTCATGAGCCTGGGGTGTTTCTTCACCACTCTCACTCTGCCATTTCACTTCCACCTTGTTTTTGTTGGAAAAAAACACCCCAACATCTCTCAAATCCAGCCAGGTTACAGCAAAGTCCCCTTCATCCCTTGTCTAACAGCTACTGCTTTGGGAACAGAGACACACGGGTGCTGCTTGCACACACAACAGAGCAACTGCAAAGGCTCCAGAAAGGTACCATTTTTAGAGGTGGAAGACTCGTGTGCATCCCTGTATCTAACAACCTGCGCGTAAACACCTGCCCCGGCTCCTTAATTTCCGCACCACGGTGCTCGCTCCCCTGCTTCCCAGTTACCAGGGGCCGGTTTCACAAGCAAAGAACAAACCCCAACATTAGGAGAAAAATAAACAGAGGGAAAAAAAAAAAACCAAAAAAAAACCCAACCCTTAAAAACCACAAGTGGAAAAATAAAGTCACAAGTGCCGCCCCGGCCGTCGGGCGGGGAGCGTGCATGTAAGACTACGACGATCTGAACTCCCTTTGAACATGCATTTCCCAAAGTGAACCCCCCCACAGATGCATGGAGCCCAACTCTCGGAGAGGAAATAACTTGGCTGTTCGGCTTGGGCGAGTACCACGGAAAACCAGGGATGAAGATGCACGAGTTCGGCTTTGCCGCCTCCCAACACCCGGCAACGTGGTACTCTGGCTCCCACTGCAAAATAATTGTTAAAAAAAGGAAAAAAAATAGACGGATGAGCAGTTTGACATGAAGTGACCGCGGTGTGTGATCAGTTACGGGTGCCAATATCACACAGGCGAGGGGCGAAGGTGGAGGAGGAGCGGGGGGCGAAGTTCTAAGGTCAAACCGATGTCTCCAAGCTGTGTAAGGGGCTTTCGGGCTCCGGGACGGCGACCTCGACTTGATCGCTGTCCACTGCGTTGTTATTTTTGTTGAGGGCCGTAGATCCATCCGGGCTACCCCTGCCTTGCTTTTTGAGTCCATCAGTCTCGGGGTCGTCTTCAGCGCCATCAAGGAATGGTGTGCGAGGCTCGTCCTCCTCCAGGATGAACTCTGGGTGAGTCATGAAGTTATGAATGGAGCTTCTGGATTCGGGTTTCTCGAGGCCTTCGTACAAGGAGCTACGGAACGCATTCACCACCTTGATCTGCCGGCGGCCCAGGCGAGGGGAATAAACAGAAGAGACGTTAGTAGCGGCTACAGGAGGCCAGAGCTTCCAGGAGAAATAAAACACAATTAAAACAAACAAAAAAAAGACACAATAAAATAAAAAACGACAACAACAATCACCACCACTGAACAGACAGCTAAGTCAAAATGAGAGATCTATGGTGAACTAGGAGGACCAACATGGATCAGACTCAGGCACTACGTGTGTGTGATGGGGGATCAACCGACTATGGGGCGACTTCAGAAGCTGCAAGAAAAGACACAAAAAACTCAACTCAAACAGGTCATTTTGAATGAATGGAAGCCAAAAGGCATTAGTTGTCATTACGTGTGTGCACGCGCATCTGTGTGTATAAACAAGGACAAAAAAAGTGGAACTACAACTCTGAAAAGGTGGGTTAGACAAACACAGTGGGTTCACTTCCAGGCAAAACCTCTACTGTGGGAGCGATGCGTTTGTTCATTCTATTTCATTTCTAGACCTACAGAAAGCAATGAGCTTACAAGCGTCACAACTTGTTCAGGCCCACGTGAAGCAGAGGGTCCAAGTAGGTGCCATGAAAACAGGACCCAGCTAAACATGCAAGAAGGAAGCCGGATCTGTGCGAGTTTTCCCACTTGCTGCCACCTAATCCCGGGCTGGCGCTCCGGATCCCTCCCTACATGCTGGAGGGCACCTAAAGCTTCCCAAAGGCAGCTATTCTTTCAGATGCTCTGCGTGAAAAACAAGCCCAGACCTTGCTCAAGCCTAGCCGCTGCGAAGCCCCCGGCCCTCAGCGCCGCCCTAAGCCAGGCTCAAGGCGCTACGAGCAGGAGATCCAGAGCCCAGCTTGGACAGCTCAGGGTCTGCACTGCCGCCTCCGTTGCTCTGGAAGGCAGAGGGCTGCAAACAAGGCAGGACGGCAGCTCGCACTGGATTCACTGCCGCTCCTCTGGAAATCCAGCCTGGAACTCTGCGGTTAGAGGGGTGACAGGCACCGCGTCCAGCGAAGGAAGGGGCAGGGAAGGAGGTGACGCTGCAGCAGGGCTCTCTCCTCTGCACGGCCGCAGCCACCGGCCCAGCGCCCACGAGCAGCCGCTCTGCAGAGGGGACCCCGTCCTGCCACGGCAGGGCACGTCGGCACCCTCGGGCCTGGCACCCCTTCCAATCACCTGGAAACTAGATCCTCCCCTCTCTTTCTGAAGCGGGGGCAGAACCATTGGCAGAAGCTGCGGGCAAGGGTCAGACATCTCGCGTAAGTTCTCACGCGTATTATAGATTCTTTGCTTTGTTAACCAGAGATTGCCTGGCGCCACGAGAACTTCTTAACTGCTCCTTTCTGAAGGAGCTGCCCTCGGACCGCAATGAGACTCCACTCCTGAGCCCTGCCGAGCGGAGCCTCGGAGCCTCCCCATCGCTCGGGCAGCGCCCGGGCGAGCAGAGGACACGCGGAGCTGCCCCGGGGAGGACGATGTCTGCAACACCTGCAAGCTGATGAGGCAAACAGAGAGATATATATATATGTATTTTACCAATCCTTCGGGAAGATGCTGCAGATCTGCACCTGAACAGAGACGACAAGCCCCTTCCGAGGGTGGGGATGAGCCAGGTTAAACATCCCACCTTGCTCTGCCGGTACCATGGGCAGGCTGCGAGCGAAGCCAAGACCACCAGAGCCCATGAGAACCTCCTAGAGATCTTTGGTCTCAGCACAACAAAACACGCACAAAAACCAGACCTGTCACTCCGAAGACAGCCTTGTGCCCAAAACCTTGGAGCTTTTACCTGCAGGATATTCCAGGGGTCCCCTCTCACGAGGGATGCTGAGTCTGTTCTCCATCCGTCTCCAAGATGCTACCGCAGCACCACGGGCAGCACCGTGTGGCGCCAGCGGCCCAGGCTCAGCACATCCCAGCTAGAAACAAGCCGGCTCTTGCACACACGGACGGGCACAGGCGCACACATACACGAGCTGGACAACACACACCCAAAAGAGAGGGGCGTCAGCTGGGCGCCCCCGCGACACCGGAGCACCGGGTGGCCTGTGGAAACGGAAGGTTTGTGTGGCTGGAAACAGGAACTCAGAGCCATGTTTTCTGCACTAATGACCACAGTGAGATCCTGGAGAAACTCAGTGTTTAGTTTCCCAGGGGCAGGGAGACGGCTGGGCAGGCCAGGTTGCGCCAACACCGACACCGCTGTCCCCAAACAGCGACGGACAAATAAAAGCACCGAGCCCTGAGGCAGCAGTGCACAAAACTACTAAACCAAGAGTAGCGGGGCTGGAGAAGCCAACGGTGACTTCGAGAGTAACTGGGGGCTTGTTCTAGTGCCAGCTCCCCGTCTGCTGCTCTGCCGGCCACCCCACCGGTAACTTCTCCCTTCTGCGGGTATTGATGTTGTGACTCAACCATCTCTACCAACAACTAAATTCTGACCTTCAATGAATAAATGCTCCATTGCCAAAGACACTCGAGAGCAAGAAAACGTGTCTTGAATAAGCCAGACAGCGCAAATAAAGCCACCCCCCTCCTCAAATCCTCTCCCCAAATGAGCAGGTGCTGAGGCTCAGGACAGACCCCCTTCCTTGCAGGGCTCCTCCTTCGGCTGCTGACCAACCCTGTGTTTTGGAGGAGGGACACGGGACAACGTTCCCGGGCTGGCAGAAAGACAAGGGGCAGCATCTCTCACCAGCAACCTGTCGAGGAAACGCTTTCCAAGGCTTCAGAGTCTCCTATTTCCTCTGGCCTAAACGGCACCTCCTGCCCGCGCTTCCGAGCCCGGCACCAGCGCGGCCTGGAAACCCTGCGCCCACTGCTTGACCCAGCCTGGGCCCAAAGAGCCTCTGGGAAGCGTCTCCGCACCAAAGGGACCCGAGCTCTGCACTGCAGGACACAAACGCCACGTTGGCACACCGGGAGCATAACAGGAACGTCGACCTCCCTGTCATCATCCGTCCAAAACCTCCAGCGCTCGCGTAACCTTCGAGCCGGGAATTTACTCCTGTTTCAGGTCATTGAGCAGCTGCATCACTACAAAGTGCTGGTTAAAAGCCATTTTCACATGGAGATGGGAATTATATCTTCTGAGAGACGCCAGCATGAGCTCCACCACTGACTGTTGGCTTGCAGGGCCCTTGAACCAGGGCAAAACTGCCAACGGAGACAGCCCTGAGCTCTGCAAACCACCCCGTGGGTCAGTCACGGCCCTTCCCTCCTCCATCGGCACCCACGGGAACGCAGCGCTCGGAGCTGCAGCGGGTCTAGCGCCGGAGAACTCTCCTCCCAGATACAGAGTGGAAACAGAGGGACTTTGTTAATCTGTATTCCAGAAAGTGGAGCTTGGAGGGAAGGAAAGCAGCAGAGAGGGAAACAGAGCAGAGTACGGATAGAAAACAGAGGGAAGACTGAGCACCCTGGGTTAGCATTTGGTAAAGGTCATGTCTGGAAGAGCACGAGCCATCCAAGTTACCTATTGCCTGGTGACAAACCAGGGAGAACATTCCTGCATGGTCTGCATTTCAGTGTTGCCCACCCAAGCCCAGTGCCCTGATACTCCTCTAGGCAGGTTTTCTTCTGATTAGAAAGTCATGGTAGTGCCCAGATGCAGATGGGAAGGGAAGGCAGCTGCGCTGCTTCAGAAACACTGGGGTTAAACAGAATAAAATTCAGGCATCAGTGTTGGCTAAATAGAGAGAAAACAAAAATTATCAGAAATTCTCTCTTCTCTCCCACAGTGCATAAACAGCGGAGACTGAAAGCTATTCAAAAAGTCGCCAGGGGTGTTTCTTTAATAAGACAGGAACAAAGAAAATGACTGTGCAATAAAAAAGCCAATTATCCAGGGAAGATGTACTACCTACTCACAGTCTGGCAAAGCCCTGCGGAGAGAATTCGCACTCACAGGCCCGTATATAGGGCTCATCAGGAGCATGGAGAGGGGCCTTATAGGCAGAGGGGTCTCCCTTGATCTGGACACCCCAGCTAGCCCCAGAATGCAGCCCGGGCGCTCACGTCGAGCAGGGGGCCGTGTTTTTCCAAGCAGGGTTTCTCAGCGCGCGTGCGGAAGGTCACGCACCTCCACGCGCGCTGGAAAACGCCGTGCGCGGCGCAG
>VZSV01000143.1:441987-457316 GCA_013398735.1 Nothocercus julius
GCGAGCTCCCGCGCGCACAACATGCAAGCCGAGGCGCAGGCCGCGGGAGGCTGCTCGCTTGCAAGCGGGCTCAGCTGCAGGCGAGCGGCTTAAGAGCAGCTCTGGTGCTGCAGCTCTGGTGCTGCAGCCCTTGCAGCCGGGCCGCCGCAACCGGCTGCTCTCGCACACGGGCCGGGTAGGAGCCCCAGCCTTTTATCACCCCTGTGCAAGAGGCGCAGCCCGTTACCGCCGCCCAGGCGCACGCCAGGACACGGTACCTGCGGCGGGCCAGCCCGAGCAGTCCCCGCGGCCCCGGTTTTGGGCAAACCGCCCCTCTCCTCAGCACAGCCCTCCCGGGCCGGGCACGGCCGCGTCAGGAGGAAATTGCAGCGTTTGGCTGCACTGTTCCCCTTGGGCAGCAGTGCTTTTAATTGCTCATTAGCACCTGGTTCTTTAAACAAGAGCTGCCAATTTTGCACCCCTCGGGAGGGCGGACTCATACAACAGTCCTGCAAAGGAGGAGGAGAGGTGTAAAAAAAAAAAAAAATAAATAAATAAAAAGAAGCAACAAGGAATGGGGTGGGGAAGAGGAAAAAAAAAGACTAGAAAGTATCATAACCTTGTTAAAGATGCAACAGCATAAAAAAAATAATTTAAAATGTTCTCCCACCCCATTCTTCATTTTAGGAACCAGTGTGTCGGTCAAAGGTTAGAGGGAGAGAGAACAGGCTGGGTTAGGTTGGTGCAGTGCTCTCTGTGGTTATTAGAAGTCATGCATTGTAATAGACTATCACTCACTGCCCGCAGGAGGAGATGCAGCAGCAGCAGCAACAGCAGAAGTGGTGGGAGTGGAATTGACGGAGGAAAGAGCTACATGGGTTGGGCTAGAAACATTTTTTACATCGTGGTGCTGGCTCACGATGGAAGGCTGTCTCCTGAGGGCTCCCTGCAAAGAGGAGGCGCCGGTCTGGAATGTGTAAACTACGTCCATCTGTAAAGAATCAGAGAGTGAGATAGCGTCGCCCCAGTCAGAGAAAGGGAGAGGGGACGGGGACGGAGCGGAGGGGAGCAGGGAGGCCGGGCACACACACGGATAGGAAGGAAGAAGGATGGACGGAGAGGTGGGGAGGAGAGGTGAGAGCCCCCCAGCCCGCGGTCCCAAACACCCGTGCCGGTCCGGCTGCTGTTCCTAGGGCTGCCTTGCTCTCGGTTGCGGGGGGTGCACAGCTTAAAACGGCACCGGGAGGGACTGCGGCAGCAGGAGTGCGACCGGAGAGCCCTCGGGACACCCCACGGCCGCAGGAGGAGCGGAGCGAGGTGGGGCAGAGCTGTGAGGCAGCAGCCCGTGCTCCGGAGAGCCGCGCCGGGAGCGCGCCTCTAATCCCTCCATCCCACGGGACGGGCAGCCGGCGGGGCCGCACGCGGAGCTGCGCCGACATGCCCACGAGCCGTGCTCCAAAACGCCCAGCCCCGCTCCGAGGTCAGCGCTCGGCAAAGCGCTCGCGTACGAAGCGGAGCTGGTGGGGCAGCCAGGGAAGGCAAGGAAGCACCCACGTCGCTCCGTGGCAGGAGACGGATGCCCGGGATTCCCAGGCAACTTACACCTGGTCTCTGCCCATCTGCCAAGCGAGGGGGACACTGCAGGGCCCTGTGCTGCCCGTGCCGCTGCCCTGGCCACCACACTCCTCGCTGCAACCTCTGGAAAGGGGCAGCGCCTCCAGAGCTGCTCACGGCTCTGAGGTGCCCTGGAGATATTTCACGTACTGCTTTGCTCCTTGCCCAATTCCACCTCCTACCACGGAGAGATCCTTGTTCCATAGTGCACTGGGCTGAGCCGTGAAGAGGAAAACCCCACGCTTCTCCTTCCAGGCATGTTGGTCCAGGACACTATCTGAGGCCTTTTTGAGGCGCAGGTTTGACCTGCAGGCTGCTCTGCCCAACTTGCAGCCAGAAAGGGAGCAGCTAAAGAGACTCCAGGACTTGCCAACAGTTGCAATATCCAGGAGAGATACTCAGAGTCTCCTGGTTCAGAGGGCAGACCCAGAATCGAAGGCACGTCCAGCCTTTGGTGCTGCAGGTGTTCATACCTACCGTGCCTCCAACACCCGGATTGCTTCCGAAACAGCCTGGTGCTCCCAGCAGGCGTTTCACGGGAGCGAGCCGGACTGCGGCGCCCGCGAGCGGCGCCGCTCACGTGCAACCCAGAGCCGAGATCAGCGACCGCAGCCGCTGCTCCCCAAACCATCACCCGTCACCGCAGCCTCCCGGCAACAAAAACCATCTGAGGCCAATTTGCGCTTGGCTGTTCGAGCCCAGCACACGTTGCCCCCAAGGACAGGGGGGACAAGGATCTGGACAGCAGCAATGTCCAGCTGCTCCGTGCTCCACCTCCTGTTGGCACTGCCCCGATGGCAGAGCTCAGGACGGCCTCGTCTCTGGGTTATTCCGAACCCAGAGTTGAAGCCAGCCTGCGGCCGAGGCTCCAAAGCAGGCGCAGGTGGGAGAGCACAAAGCCGAGCTCCGATGCGCCCCCAACGTGCCATGATGTCCAACGTCTCCTGTACCGCCAGGATGGAGCCCTATATAGGGCAGCGGGAGCAGTGTCCCAGCAATGCCCCCGAGAGCAGCTTCAGAACCAATCCATTGCATAACTCAAGACACCAGGAGGGACCCAAGGCCCCTCCAGAGAGCTCCTGAACCCCCTTCTTTGCTGAGGAAGGTGCCAATTGCCAGCACATCCAGGCTCAGGCAAAACAGCTTGTCGGGAGCTGCAGGATGCCCCGCTCTGCATCAGAGCGGGGCGGCATCTCCCCCCTACCCCAAGCTGTCCCACAAAGACAGGCTGTTCTGGTTTTCCACTCAGAACAGAAAGGCACAGATGGTGGGGGAAGTCTAGCCCAGAAGGTGACGGCATCCTCTGAGTGACCGTCACCTCTTTCCACATAGAGCCCTTGGAAAGAAAGAGAGAAGAGAAAACCCCACGGGCTCTGCTGCCCTGCAGTACCTGAGTCTGTATCCTGTTGAGGCCCCTGAACCACAGGATCTGCCCTCGCCGCAGCTCCATTTCAGCATGGTCAATCTCATCCACATCCTCGGGTAGCTCCTCTTCTGGGATCTCCTCCTTGGTGATGCCATGGCCAGCTTCCTTCAGGAACTTCAGGTGGCTGGTCGGGACAGTGCAGATCAGCTGTGGAGAGGCAGGGAGAGAGCAGCTCCTTAGCTGGGCACCACCAAGAGCGCGGGCTGCCCGTATGCCGAGCGGCATCGAGGCACGGGGTATTTTTTAAGGCTGGCTCTTACCTGACCCCAAAGGAGCTCTCCCACTCCAATAAAAATACACCAGAACCACTGGCTCAGGGTGAGTCCGGAGCAGCTGAACGGCTTGCCACCAAACTCCACAATGATGATCTAGAGCACAGGGGAGAACAAGTCGCACACCAGGGAGCTCAGAGGGCTGCACTGGGGCAACCAAGGGAAGAAGGGGTCTCCCCAAGGCACAGATCTTCTCCCCTGCCTTGGATCATAAGAGGAACGAGGACCTAGTTTCTACACTACTATCTCTAGAGGACACCCCAGCGGCATCGGCCGGCCCTGGGATTTCCCAACACACTTTAGACCCTTGTTTCAGGTTTTATGTCACCAAGAAGTTGCCAGAGAGGAATAAAGGGAGAAAACAGTCAATAGCTGAGGTGGTGGCAGATCCAGCTCCTACTGTGAAGGTCCCATCCTGCCCCCCCATGCATCCCCACGCTGCTCCGGGGGCCTCACCTGAGCTGCAAAGGTCCCAAGCACCACTGTGCAGAAGATGGGATTCCGATAGATGGACTCGAAGACGTTCCTCTCCCCATGGATCTTGCGAGCGTTGATCTCATTGAACAACTGCATCATGACGAAAGTGTTGAAGACGATAGTGTAGTGTTCGGTGGGCGGGGAGTGCAGGGGGGCATTCCGGCCACTGTCAATGTCGAAAAACTTCTCCCCTAAGCAGGCAAGAGGTTCAGGGACAACAGATGAGGAAGGCTGGAGGAAACGTAAGGTCAGATCCTGTTCCTTATTCCAGCTATTCACTGGTGGAGGTGGGACCAGGATCTCAACCGAGTACAGAAGAACCCTTGACCCAGACAGAGCCCCCATGCTGGCCCATTCTTTCTTTGAAGGCCTTAACATGATGTTTACCAGACTAAAACCATCTTTGCACCTAGTGCAGACCCACACTCTTGAGAACCCTTTCATTATCACCAACAGACACCACTCCCCATCCAGGGGATAAACTCTGCCCTGGGGGTTCTGGGCTATTGCTCAGAACTAGGATCCCTAACACTACTCTGCAGGCACCGGAACGGTCTGCAGACCTGCACTGCTCCCACCCATTTTTGGGGACCTTACCTGCAAAAAGCAGCGTGAAAATGATAGTTAGCTGGTACACCGCATGCCCCAGGATGTTCTTCATCATTGTGCGGGAGATGAGTGGCTTGTTGCGGCCGTAGGGCTTGCGGAGCAGCAGAGACTCGGAGGGGGGCTCAGTGGCCAGGGCTAAGGACGCAAAGGTGTCCATGATGAGGTTCACCCACAGCATCTGCACAGCCTTCAGGGGAGAGTCCTGCAGAGAGGAGGGACACCCCGTTACACTCCCTCTTTGCACTCCCCATGTCACAGGCGTCCCCGTTTTCCAGCTGCCTGTACCTGTGTGATACAGGCACCCGTGAACGCCACGATGACGGCCACCACGTTGACGGTCAGCTGGAACTGCAGGAACTTGGAGATGCTGTCGTAGACGTTGCGTCCCCACATCACCGCCTTGACGATGCTGGTGAAGTTGTCATCCGTCAAGATGATGTCCGAGGCCTCCTTGGCGACGTCTGTGCCTGCGATGCCCTTGAGGGAACAAGTGGCAGCCGTGAGTCATTGGCCAAGCTCCGGGCTGCCCATCTTGGCTCCAGCACTCTGCTTCTTCCCAGAAACAGCCCTGAAACCGGTGCCAAAAGAGGTGGGAGCCAGACCTGCTTTTGCAGCAGGGAAGCTGGATGCCAGATCCAAGCTCTGCTCCGGCTGCAGGACACCAGCTCGCCTCCCGCCTGGGGCTCTGGATCAGTGCGGCATTTCAGCCCAAAGCCCTAAGTGCTCCCATGAAGGTACCGCGGTGCAGGGAAGCAGAACAGCTTACAAGCAGCTGCCTCCTCCTTATGCCTGGAAAACCTGCAGTCCTTGGCTGTGAATGGGAGCCAGGAGTCCCAAAGGAGCAGGAGAGCTCAACAGCAGGAGCCCCGTGTGCCTGCCTGGCGCAGGGCCCCCATCACAGTCCCCCGTCCGGAGCTCCAGCCACCAAATCTGCTCCACGGCCACCTGCAGCCTCTACAGGAGCCGCCTGTGGCCCCTCTGTGCCTGGTTCTGCTCGCTGCGCTTCTCCGCACGGGCACCGAGAGGCGCCCGATTTGCGCCCAGGCTGCCGCCGCCAGGCGCGATGCTGCCAGGAGCCAGTGCCTGGCGAGAGCTGCTTCCCCAGGTACCTGCCCGCAAGTTCTCTTTGGATTTGCAAGATCTCAGTCAGGAATTCCTGGTTTTTGCAGGGCATGAACTGCAAGGTGAAGCCGGAGCGGTTGCGGGGAGCACAGGTGCCGGCTGATCCCAGCTCCTCGGGCAGCCCTACGTCAGGTCAGGGCCATGCAGAGCCCCAGGGAGAGACTCCCTTCTGCTATTCCAGCTCAGGAATTGTACTCACATCTATAGCAGCTTCCTAAAAATTCTCTTCCCCCACCCCAATAATTTTCCTTTGCACATCAGCTTCTCACAGCGGCTCACACACATCCCCCTCCTGCAGCCAGCTCCTGCTCACCTACCAAAACCTAAACAAATTCATAGGAAACCAGTTAAAACTGACAGGTTTATTTTCTTGCCTCTTCCACACAGGGAAAAGAAAAGCAACGAAATGGAGATCAGAGTTCTTCACTGTAAATAAACCACGCAAGTTAGTGCCAGCCCCACGTGAGGAGAGCCTGGCCTGCCCGTTACGAGCCTGAGTGAAGAAATGCAGATATAAACCAAGTCAGAGTGAATTACTGGGCTCCCGCTGCCCTCCTGGACCTCACGCATTAGGAAGCCAGGCCAGGCAGGCCACGGCTTTCAACTGCACGTGCTGGCTGCAGGCAGCACCTCTGGGCAGCTCCAGAGCCCTCTCCAACACCTGCAGCTCGCCAAGGGCCTTCTAGGTGGCTCAGGAAAGTCGGCTTTGAAGCCAGGCTACCAGAGGACTGTTTCCCAGCAATCTTTTGCTACCAACCCTATATCATCTTCCAAAAAGAGAAGGTTTCTTTTATCTTTTTGAAGCTGTTAGACAGATTTGGAAGACAGTTTCACAGGATGTCCCACGGCAAGGAACCCCCGCCACTCCATACCATGGCAAATCCAACGTCGGCTTTCTTCAAAGCTGGGCCATCATTGGTCCCGTCTCCCGTCACGGCCACCACCTGCCTCTGTTCGCCAATGGTGCTGTCAATAATTCCTGAAAGGTGGACAAGGAGATCAGAGCAGACAAAGCCAGGCTCCCAGCAATAGAGCAATTTAGCAGGAAGCAGCAACCACCCAAGGGGAACGTGGAGCAGGAACATCTCCCGCCCTTGCGGGATGCAGCCTTGGGCGCTCTGGGGAAGGAGACCAGCAACGATCCTGCTCTTCGGAAGAGGACCTGAGGTGGGGAGAGACCTGCAGCGGGAGAAGCCCCCGGCTGCGCTCACCTTTCACGAGCGTGTGCTTATCCGTCGGGGAGGAGCGGGCCAGCACGCGCAGCTTGGGCCAGATCTTATCGAGCTGCTCCTGCTCCACCTGCGGGACGAGGCGCACGTGAGCGGGGACACGCAGCAAGCTGCCGAGGATCCCACCAGCACAATACCCAGCTGCCTTTGTCCAAGGAGAGGAGGAAACCCGGCCAGACCCAGGGGGTCCTGGCTGCAGCGCCGCTACCCGCACCCATCACGTCCCCGCACTCGCCCTGTCCCCAGGCGCTGCCCCACCTCTCCCTTCTCGTTGCGGATGAGCCGGTTGAATTCCTTCCCCTCCAGGCACAGGAAGTCCTCTCCCGGCAGCAGGATGCCGCACTTGGTGGCGATGGCGCGGGCGGTGTTGATGTTGTCCCCTGTCACCATCCGGACGGTGATGCCTGCGCGCTGGCACTTCAGGATGGCATCTGGCACCTGGAGGAGCAGAGACGGAGTCAGGGCAGCACCGGCCGAGCACCCAGCTGGGGGCAGCCCACGAGGAAAAGCAGCTCCAGGAAGCTGGAGAGAAGCTGAACTAAGGCAGCCTCTGGACTGTGCCCAAGGACACCTCAGGTGGCTGTTTCCCTTCTCTGCAAAGCGACCCAGATTCCCAGTGCCGGAAAACCCGAGGGGATGAGCCGGGGGTCCCTCTCAGCCCATCGCATGGGTGTGCGGGGCTGACTGCTGCCCTGCAACTCGCAGGAGAAGGGGCCACGTGCAGGGACACTCATACCTGCGTCAGGAGTCCTGGCAGAGCCACGGGGCTCCTTTCCCACTTTCATTAAATGGGAAGCAGAACCGCGAAGCAGCAGCTCGGTGAGGAACTACTGAGCTGAGACCCCCCCTCCCCGGCTCAACAACCCCCATTTTGGAGGCTTCCAGGCAACCCCCAGCAATCGAGGGCAGTGGAGAAGGTGTCCTGTCCTCCTTGCCACTGCAGATCCTGCCCGGCTGCTCCATCACGCAGCCGCCTCCTGCCCCTTCGGCGGCTCCGCACGGACTCGCGTGCTTATTCGGAGCAGCTCCTCCGGCGCAGGCAGCGCGAGAGGAGCCAGTGCCCGCCCCAAGGCGAAGGTGACTTCATTGCCTCCTCCCTGTCACGCCGCGGGGCCGGCGCCAAGGCACGGCCGGGCAATCCATCAAACGGGGGCCTCGCACCCGCCCCGCGCTGCGGCCGGCGGCGAGCTCGCCCCCCGTGCCGTGCCGCACCGTGCCAGCCGCGCGGCGCTGCGCTAATGGGTTTAGCTATTACGGAGCGGTGGGGGAAGAGGATATTAGCGAGGAATTAGCAAATTGAATCACGGCCTCCAGAGCCGGCACAGATAGGGCATCTGTAATGCAATTCCCCAGCCCAGATACTTCAACGTCTAATTAAGAAATGATGCAAGCAGAGCAGGAGCACGGGGGCAAGCGCCCAGATGCAATGCAAAGGCAGGTAGGGGAGGGCTGATTGCATTAGCCCAGCTGCCTGCCCATCACCCCCGGCAGAGCAGGGGGCAGCGAGCTGCCAAGGAGGAAACGGGGCAGAGGGGTGGGCAACACTCCTGCCTCCTCTAACGCCCTCCATCATCTCTGGCGTCTCCATGCAGCTTCCATGAGCATGGAACC
Source organism: Nothocercus julius (assembly GCA_013398735.1). Classification (NCBI taxonomy): domain Eukaryota; kingdom Metazoa; phylum Chordata; class Aves; order Tinamiformes; family Tinamidae; genus Nothocercus; species Nothocercus julius. Next base: position 450,327 of record VZSV01000143.1, read on the forward strand.
ACAGTCTGGCTAGTGCAGAGACCCCAGGAACCAGAGGGGAAAAATTAGTGTGGAAACACCCTGAAACGTGGGCAGTGGTGCAGGGCCTTCCGTACCTCGGGCCGCACGGGGTCCTCTATCCCGACCACAGCAATGCAGGTCAGGTCGGACAGGATCTCGTTCTCACTGTCCCAGTCTGGCTCCGTGTCACCGTGGAAGTCACGGAAGGCCAGGCAGATGGTCCGTAAGCCGTGGCAGGCCATGGGCTCTATCACCTTCTTCACCATCTCATCCCGGTCCTTCACCTTGAATATCCGGGGATCACCATTCTTGTCCAAGATCCTGGTGCACCTAATGGCAGGAACAGGGAGAGGAGGTTAGAGGAGACACAGCTGTGGCACCTGCTTAGCAAGGTGCTCAGGAAAGACCCAACATTAATTCCAGAAGTCCGTTCCCTTCCTTGTAAAGTGGGGGGATCCCTTTGACCCACAGCTCCCAAGCACCTTATCAAAGCCACGGTAAAGAACCCTACAAGGCAGCACCACGGTGACCTGCTCCCTCCCCGCTGCATCCCGCGGCTCCCACAACTTCTCCGCAACCATGACCCCAAGGCTGACAAGCTCGCGCCAGAAGGCTACACAAAAGCCCATGGAAAGACCCCGCAGCAAGGGAGGGCGGTTACTTGCGGAGGATGATCTCGGAGGCTCCCTTGCTGTACATGCGGAAGGTGCCGTTGTTGTTCCTCAGCACTGTGCTCATGGACTTGCGCACCGAGTTGAAGGTGTAGACCTTGTACAGCTTCTCCTCCGGCACCTCGTTCCGCACCGCCTGGTAATCCTGCTTCAAGTCCAGCACAAACCCCAGCAGGGCACACTCCGTCTTGTTGCCCACTTGCCGAGGGAGCCCCCCTTCCTTCTCCGGTGGCTGGGGGAGAGGAAGGAAAAGCAAAGTCAAACCTCAGCGCAGCACGAGAGGAGCTGCAAGGAGAGCCCAAAGGCCAGAGGCTGCTTGGGGCCGGGACGCACCAGGATCTTGGAGGTGTAGGCAGAGTTGACGGCGACACCGTGGACTATGAGGTCCAGGACCTTGGGCAGGATGGCTTCAGGGTCGGGGATCTGGCGGTAGTGCGTGTCACCCACGTAGGCCTGCACCACGGTCATGCGGTTCATGGTGAGCGTGCCCGTCTTGTCCGAGCAGATGGCCGTGGCGTTGCCCATGGTCTCGCACGCATCCAGGTGTCTCACAAGGTTGTTGTCCTTCATCATTTTCTGCCGCAGGCGACACAACCAGCACCAGAAAGGTTAGAGAAAAGCCCAAATCTCCTTCACACCCCCAGGGCCCTGCTGCATCATGGCCTCACCTTGACAGAGTAGGCCAGGGAGATGGTGACCGCCAGCGGGAGCCCCTCGGGCACCGCCACCACCAACACGGTGACACCGATGATGAAGAACTTGACGAAGTACTGGATGTAAATGGGGGTGCACTCCGCCAGCCAGGGCCGGCCCTGCACGCCGAACGTGTCGATCACGAAGTACAGCACCAAGATGATGACCGTGATGGCCGACATGATGAGCCCTGCGGGAAGAGGCAGAGGAGGAGGTGAGGATGCGCAAGCCAGAGAAGCCCTCGGAGACCTCTGTTGAAGACCATGCACCGAATCCCCGGAGCCTCCGCGACTCACCTGCCTTCCCGATCTGGACCGCCAGGCGCGTGAGCTTCCCCTGCAGCACCGACTTCTCCTTCTTAGGGACCTTCACTTTCTTCTTCTCCTTCTCCTCATTTTCCACCCCTTCCTGGCTCTTCAGAGGTTGGATCTCTAAGGCCACACCATCCTGCGTTTTAGCTATAGCCCAGGGCAAAACAGACACCACGTGTGAACAGGAGAGAGACCAGGGAAACCTCTCGGGCACCGTCGAGAAAGATGGTGGTGGAAGAGAGAAAACCCAGAGTAAAAAAATAAACAACAACAAAAAAGAACAAACAAAAACCCCACCGCATTCCCTGCAACACCCGCGCCTCCGAACACATGGAAACCTCGCAGACCCCGACACGGACAAAACACGCACCCGGACACAAGTCTGACGAGAAGGAGGGAAACTGCTGAGAGGAGAGAGAAAGAGAGGTGGAGAAAGAGAGAAAGGTGTGGAAATGGGTTTCCTCCACAGCCTGCAAAGAACAGGGTGAGAAACACGGGCGAGGAGACGCTCACGGAGTCGAGGCGGCCGCGGCAGGAGAGGGTGCAACGGTGGCGGCGGCAGCTCCGCGCTCGGCCCTCCCCACCGCCCGCGGCTTCTCCGGACGTGCCCAGTGCGGAGCCCAGCGGGAAGGGGACGATGGGCATCCGAAGGGTCGGGACCCGCGGGCACGAGGCTATCCCGGGAAAGGGCTGCGGCCCCGTTGCACCCTCTCCCGGACGCGGAGAGGCCGCTGGAGCAAAGAGCACAGACTCATGAGAAGAAGGAGAAGGAAGGAAGGAGGAATGCTTGGTAGTTAGTGTGGTGCCGGTTCAAAGGATGGAGAGGCTGGTTACCTTTGTTGCGATTTTCGGGGGCTCCGGGTTTTTTACCTGTTCAAAGAGAGAAAGGGGGGAGGCCTGAGCACACGGATCTCGACATGCCCAGCCGGCTGGAGGGACTCTGCTCCAAGGGATCGTGCTCTGCTCCGGTTCCCTCCGGGAAGCGACCGCACAAACCACCTGCCCTCGGGTACCAGCACTGCTGTGTCTGCTCCGGCACCGGGATACGCAGAGTGCTGGGTGCTCCCTGGCTTTTCCAAACACTGTGTGTCCCTTTTCTTGGCACTTCCCTGCCTGCAAAGCACCTGTGAGCACCTTCTACAAGCCAAGGAGCACCAGCATTCCCAGGTCCTGCTGCTAGCGGGTGCCAGCGGATGCCTCGGCCCGCGCACAGCCGGCCCAAGCCGCTGAGCACGACAAGGAGTCGCCGCCGCGAGGCCCGAGCCGGGCAAACCGCCGCTGCCGAGCGGAGCGCCGCCGAGGCCCCGGCGCGGGGCACGGAGCCAGGTCTGCTGCGGGGCTGAGCAATACAGGCTGGAAAAACACCAAGCTCAGGAGAAAAAAAAAAAAAAAAAAAAAAGAAAAAAAATTCATCCTCAGAAGAAGCCTCAGCAGCACCGGAGCATTTCTGCTGGGGACAGCCTGTTCGCTCGCTGTCACCCCGGGGCACGCGGGGAGCTCGGCCGCGGCTTTTGCCCGCGGCAGTCCCGGGAGCCCTTCCGCCCGGCGGGACCAAGCTCCTGTCGCAGGGGTCCCGGCCCAGCTGCGCTCCCCAGGACGGCGGCAGCTCCGCAGCTTCCCTGCGCCTCCCGAACTGCCCTGTCCCAGCGAAGGGACGTTTCCCCCCAGAGCCAGGCCCAGCACTGACCGCAGAGCCGCTCCACGTCTCCCCACACGTCCCTGCTTTTATGATACCAGCAAGATGGTGAGAAACACTGAGAGCTCTGCAGACCCCAAACTGGATGCTCCAGAGCAAACGCCTGCCCCAAACCACCCCTACTGCCTTCCTGGCCCTGGGCACGGGAGGCTTTCAATGCTCCCGTGTGCCCCTCGCTGCATCCCATCGGGAAGCAGACGCGGCACCGCGATGGCCTGTCCCGGGTGAGCGGCCCAGAGCTGTGACGGCCGTCAGGAGAGGTCTCTGTCCCACCTGGCATCACCTCCCGGGCCGGCTCCCCAGTCCCAGGACATCCTCGCTGCCGGCTCCCTGCCGGCCCAGACTCTGAACCCTTCCCGAGCGAGAAGGGCTGGTGCCGAGCAGGGAAACGAGCAGCAGGACATGAGCACCGAGGCAGGAGGCTGTTCAAGTCCCAGCACGGCTGGGAACCTCAGCCCAGCTGGCCGCTCTCCTACCCTCCACCCACCTGGCACAGAAAACCCTCCTTCCCACTCTCTGCACTTTGACTCGTGCAGCTCCGAGGACACCAGCAGACACGTGCAGCGAGTCTTCAAGGCACTGCATGGACTAAGGACCTTTGGATAAGGAGTCACCACCTTCCCACGGCAGGGCGGGCGATGAGCACCGCGCCAAGGCATCGCTCCCGGTGACCTGTCCCCATGGCCTTGCTCCCCACCGCGTAACTCCAGGCTGCAGCTGGCTAGAGCAGAGGGGAGGCCGCGTCCTAGAGGAGCCGAGGAAGGAGCCGCAGGTGGGGGCACAAAGGGGTTTCTCTTGCCCAGGCTGCGGAGCGGAGACTCCCCCGTGTTGTCGCTCACTGTACCTGCCTGGGCCGCGCAACTGCATCCCACGGACATGGCCATACCTTGTTGCACACTGGTAGATGCTTCCCAGTGTTAGAAGAAAAGCAAAAGGAAGGGGAAAAAAAAAAAAAAAAAAAAAAAAAAAAAACAGGTTCAAGGTATCTCCTTACCTTTCTTCACCTTCTTTTCCTCATCCCCTTCTCCCGCACCCAGGAGAGTGAAGATGATTCCCGTCTGCGAGTTTATACCCACAGCAGTCACCACCATCCGTCCCGATCCCTCCATCACGTGGGTACCTAGCACAACAGGAAGGTCACGGTGAGACAGCCCTAGGAAGCAGGACATGGAAGCAGCCACCTCTCCATCACCAGCACAAACCTGGACCACGTGAGACTGCTCAGACCTTGCAGGACGGAGCTAGGGGAAGTTTCCTTCCCCAGGCAGCTCCTTCCATGGAAGCTCTGAGGCTCAGGGCTCCAAAGCAACCTGAAACCTTGTGGTTTTCTTTGTTTTTTCCTCCTCTATACAAGTGCTTCAATATGGGTTTGGTTTTCTGTCCGAGAACCTCACCTGACAGTAGCATGGGGTCTTTCTCGAGAGATTTCTTGACTTGGTCTGATTCCCCAGTCAGTGAGCTCTCATCAATTTTCAAGTCATTCCCTTGGATCAGGATGCCATCTGATGGCAGAAGGTCACCTAGAAAGAAGGGAAGAGTCTTAAGGATCAGCCCAGATCTGGCAAGTCTCAGCTCAGCCCTTGCTGCAGTGTCTTAAGAGGAAACTTTCTGCATTGGGAATTTTGAATTCTTTTTGCAATCTCAAACTAAATCTAGATGGAAAGAATACCAAAGCTGGTATTAAAGGATGACATTTAATAGCTCTAAAATCTTACTGACATATAAGAGCACTAGTTTTGAGGCCCTTTGCTCAGTAAATCAGCTGGCGCTTTCCCATACCAGCGTTACTGAATCAGTAACATCCCTCCCAATGCCTCCTGATACATTCAAACTGTCTCAGGATCACATCACCCACCCACAGAGGTGGAGAAAAACCCCTGTGTTAAAATCAACACCAGGCTGCAACAACCCAGCTCCTTCTGGCAGTTTGCACAGAACAATCATACCAAGGGCTGCCTGTAGCTGCCAAGGCCCCTCTTGAGGGGCTCCTTGCTAAGGGACACTCACTGGCGAGGGCACAGCTACGAAAATGAGTCATTTCCATGCCCAGAGGAGCCCAAAGCCAGTGTGAATAGGCAGAGCCCAGCTCCGGCCGGCACGGTGAGCCGAGCATCGCTGCGAAACGGCACGGCCAGGGAGGAACAACCGGAGGAGACGGCAGGATCCGCGGTTCCCCTCGAGGCAAAACGGCCGGCAGAAACGGAGAGCAGGAACCGATGGGCTCCGAGACGGAGGAGGAGACCCCCGGCAGCCCCTCAGCTCCGCGGCCCCCTGCACTCACCGTACTTGATCTGCGCGATGTCTCCCACCACGATCTCGGCCACCGGGATCTGAATCACCTGCCCCTTGCGGATGACCGTGAATTTCTGCTCCTGCTCGATGCGGCTCTGGAGGCCCCGGAATTGCTTCTCCTTGCTCCAGTCATTGAAGGCAGTCACCAGCACCACAATGATGACGGAAAACAAGATAGCGGCTCCCTCGATCCAGCCAGCCTGCGCCTCGCCCTCGTCCTCCACGCCGCCCGTCGACTGGCCGCACACTGCGGTGGAGCGGAGGAATGCTCAGCCGCGCCGCGAGACCGGGGCCGCGGCGGCACGCGCGGGACGCAGCCTGCAGGGCGCTCGCCCCATCCCCTCCCTGAACTGCTCCAAGGGCTGCCCCTGCTCTTATTTTTTTCCTTTTAGTCCATCTAGGGTTTTGCTCTAGGCATAGGTTGACCTCGCCACGCAAGGGTGGGGAGCCAGGGAATCTTTTTTCCCAGTTCCTCTGCTCCTCCCTCTCTCAGCCTTGGCACGAGTCACCATCTCTCTGCATCTCTGTCCTCCAGATCCCTGCCCCTGCTCGGCACTTCCAAAGATGTGGAAGTGCAAGGCCAGGGAGGAGAACAAAACTTGCCCAATGCCATGTGGCTACATGGAGGGATGCCAAGGGACAGAGCCTTGTCCCTCCGTGCCACAAGCCCAGAGGAAAGCCAGGGGACCTGGGAAGGCACCAGAGGATCCCCCTGCTTTTGCGTATCCTTTGAAGAACCCCAAGGAAAATCAGTGGTGCCCCCACACCAGGGACCAGCCACCACTTAGAGGTTGAGCAGAGGCGGCTTTGCTAAAGCCACCCGCATCCGTCATCCTGCACTGGGCTGCAGACTCTGCCTGCACCAGCACGGAGATCCCGCGGGATGACCCTCGGCGAGGTCCCTGCTCCGGGTGGCCGACCACGCCGGCTCCCAGAGGCCGTATGTCCCCACGGCGACGCGGCGGGGACACGGGACTCACGTTCGTTGTCACCGCCGGGCGGGTGGTAGAACGAGAGGCCCAGGGAGATTATGGCTGCGATTTCCAAGATGATCAGCGTGACGTCCTGAAGCGCCTCCCACACTAACTGCAGGAAGGTCTTGGCCTTCTTGGGAGGGATGAAGTTCTGGCCGAACACCTGCCTCCTCTTCTCCAGATCCGCCGGGTTCGCGGACAGACCTGCGGGGGACACAGAGGGACACGAGTGCCGGCCCACGCGTCCCACGGACCTCCCACCCACGCGCCAGAGGCTCCCAGCCTGGCATCGCGACGCTGCCGCCACCCCCACGGCGCTGCAAGGGCCGGAGGTGCCGCGCGGCCCGGCCGCG